>CM076584.1:497237657-497569506 GCA_034641835.2 Pinus albicaulis | reverse complement strand
TGCAAAAATAGGTTTAAACTACTTTGGGCGATTTGGAAGCAAGGTTAAATCAGAGTCGTCGAATTAGAATATCCAACGGTCGAGATCATTCGGTGAAACACTTGGGAGAAAAGATGGAGGGCGAATGAATTGATGATGAGATTAAATCGGGACGAAGTACGATCTCGGAGATCGGCCAGTACAGGATTGCTCGGTGAAATTTGTTGGGAGCAAAGGTGAGGGGAAAACAAATGGGTTACATTTATAACATAATCTGTCCAATCTTAACAATCAACAGCCAAGATTAAAAGTAAAAATACATTGCGAAGGATAGTGGTTCGGAAGAAAACCACTAATGGTTTTCGCGCGGGCTCTGGAGGGGAGGCGGTTTTCCAAAAAAAAATGTGATTCCATTCATCATGCGACACGTGGATTTACAAAACCACTTATTTCGCGTTTTTTTTCAAGATTAAACTGCAGGTGCAAAAAAAACGCGAAATGGATTGTCAACCGTCGGATCAAAGGGCCTAGATCCGATGGTGCGGATTGCACGCGACAGGGTTAAAGCTACAGGGTAAAGTATGGTGGGGCCGACGATTGCGTCAGTGCTTTGTCACATAGTGGACGGGTTGAAAGGTTCATCGGATTAAGTCCTGACTATAGGATCTTTCTGATGAACGGCTAAGATTTGAAGATGGGCGGGTTATGTAAAAAGGGTAAAAAGGGGAAGGTAATTGGGCGGAAAATAGGCTTGGGATGGCGGATTGATGTAGAGATCAACGATCACATTCATTCTAAACATTATATGTCGGGAATGGGAAAAATAAAAAAAGGAAAGGGTTTTAATACATGAGTTTATCCCTAGGCGGGGGTCCATGATGTTGGTGTATTGGGTTTAATCCCCCGGTCGTGGGATTTTGAAAATGAACGGTACGGATCTAAAGAAAGGGCGGATGTATGGATGGAGGGAAAGGTAAGGCATGAGGGTAAGGCAAAGATCGGGTAGCCCAGGGCCATTGATCTGCAGAGATCAACGGTCCTTATTCATTTAAATTTGAAACGTCAGGGTAACAAAATATAAGGGAAAAAGGTTTGGAGATGGGGTTTTAGGCCTTTAGCGCCCGATTGCGAGGCTTTAGGGCATATGGAGGTTAATAGCTAAAGGAAATAAGCCCTCGGGGGCTTAAGAACTTAGGAGCGCAAAAGACTGTTTTAGGCCCAAAATAGTGATTTTTAAGCCAAATTAAGGGTTCCGATAAGTAAAAGGAGGCATTTTTAAACCAAATAAAAGAGAAATATAAGGTTTAAAGGGTGTTTTGATGATTTTTGAAGGTTAAATGAAGGGTTATGGAGGGATTTTATGAGGAAATAAAAATGAAAATGGGGTTTATTTATGAGTAAAGGAGGAGTGAAAATGATGGGAAATAGGGTTTTAGCGATCTCTCTTGGAAAACGGCGGAGTTCTTTAGGACGAAGAGAAATAATAGTGAAGATTAACTCCAAAGGATACAAATCTTCATAAGACTTCAAGAACTAACAATTTGGAGATGAATTGTTTCTTAAAGGCTAAAAGAAGACTAGCCACCATTTGATATGGCAAATTTTGCAGGTGGCTAACGGTAGAAACACACATGGGGATGGAATCTTCTTGAAGGTGTCAAGAATCTTTAGCTGTTGATCTCTGGCTTTCAGTAAACTAGTGCCTTAATCCATTGGGCAGCAAACTTTCTTTTCTTTTGCTACTCTTTCTTTGATTTGATGATTTCTGCAGCAATATGAAACATTGTAATTCTATCAAAACAACATCTCTACCTACCCATTCCTAATGATCCTAACATTTTTTCTTCTTTCAGAGTGCATTTGAACTAGCAAACTCTCTTCATCAACATTTTATTCTTTTGAAAACATGAAACTAATATATTTCTACTCTTATTTCTCCATGAACTCAGTTTAAACAGTTGAGTTCATAAATTTCTCTACCTAACTACTATCTATCAGGATTAGACTGTCTGACAGATATTTATTCTCTAAATTCTAAGACAGAAAGTTTAAAAGAAGCCAAGCCAAGATTGAACAGTCTAACTTGATGTTGATCTATGGCATAAAAACAAGCTACACATAAATTTTTATTTGCAGAAAATTAAAGAAAAATGTTGAAGGCTTATGTCTGAAAACTAAAACATCCTTCATTATTTCTTTAGCTCTGTTTTTAGGTTTTTTGAGCTACTTTTCTTTCTCATCTGGTTCAAGTTTTGAGCATTTTAGAACCATTTCTTCTTCAATCTCATAGGTTCAAGATTTGAGCTTGTTTGAACCTTTATTTTTCTATCCTAATCTACCTTACTGATAAGCCAAGATTATGTTGTTTGGCTAATCTAATTCACTAACCTATCAGCAGTAAATTGAAAAAATAATTAGTCATGACTAGGCTGTATGACTAACTAGAAGTGTGTTTTTAGGAGTGGCATTTGAGCTTGCACACTTTCAGACTTTGTCTCTCTTTTTGATATGGGGATGTACCTTTCTTGGTTTTACAATCTGCCCTCTTTTCTTTTCTATTGTTTTTTTATTTTTTATTTTTCTAACTTTGAATGCAATGTTCAGATAATGATATTTACAATGAGAAAAAAGGAAAAATCTTCAAACTGATATAGTCAAGAAAAATAATGTTTCGAGAATCACCGCCGTGTGGGACCTCCAAAAAGTTCAGTTCCATTCACTTCCTGCAAGAAATAAGCATTGTTACCAACAGTATAATGCATGAGATAAGGGCCTAGCCATAAGTTATCAAATTTTCCATGTTTTCCCTTCTCTTCTCTCCTAGAATCCCACTTCAAAACTTTATCTCTAATGCTGAAATCATTGGCCTTGGTTCTTTTATCAAACAGCTTCTTGATGTTTTCTTGCTTGTGTAGAGATCTGTTGTAGACTTCCTCTCTGGTTTTTTGAAGATGTATATTCTGATTGATTCTTCTTGTCATATAATTTTCTTCAGACTGCACTTCTTGGATCAGTTTCATGACTGGCACTCTTAGACTAGTTGGAAAAATTGCATCTGCTTCATAAACTAGCTGGTAGGGTGACATTCCAATTGATTTCTTAAGTGTTAATCTGTGTTATAGTGCATGTACTATCTTTGTGTGCCATGATTTCTTTAGTCTTTCAACAACTTCTTGATTATGTTCACACGGAAACTCTTGTTGGAGGATTAACGCAACCCATTACCTTGAGGGTAATAAGCAATAGAATAGCCCAATGTAATACGAAGTATTTGTGACGAAAATTAAACCATCTTTGGATCCAAATGCGACGGCATTGTCGGTGATAATTTCCTTTCCGAGACAGCAAATCTAGATAGGATATGATTTTGAGGAGTTTTATGATAATAGAGTCATTGGCTTGCCTAGAAGGGATGGCTTCTATCCATTTGAGTGAAGTAATCTGTTGCGGTGAGAATCCATCTATGTTGGGCGGATGAGGGTGGATGGATTTCTCCAGTAAGTCTAGACCCTCTTGAAAGGAGCTTCCGCAGTAGTTGGATGCAAAGGTAAAGGAAGAAATTTTATTTTGCCTTCAAAGAGTTGGCATTTGTGACAGGAAATAATCATTTTATGGACATATTAAAAGAGAGTGGGCTAGTAGTAACGAGCTCTAAGGATTTTATTGGCATTTCTCTTCCAGTAGAAGTGACCTCCACATTCTCCTTCATGGAACTCATGCTTGATCTTATCTGCATCATTCTCAAGCAAAAATTTAAGTAATAATCCACTATCATTTTTCCAATATAGACATTTATCCAAAATGTAGTAGTTAATAGCTTTAAACTTTAAAAATATTGCCTTTGTTTTAGACAAACTAGGAGGTGTATTCAAATTGAGCAAAACATATAAAATATCAGCATACCAAGATGAAAACTGAAAATGATATTCAATAATGGGAGTTGGAAACTCCTCTTGTTCATCAATGCATACATCATGTTTATGTCAAGAGCTTCAAAATTAGACTCGGCCATTAATCTTGCTAGTCCTTGGCCTTTTATGAGCTTAGTGGGCTTGATTTCTAAATCATATTCAAGTATCATGACAATCCACTTTCCTCTTTTTCCACTTACGGATCTTGGGTTAAAATGTCTTTTACAAGCCCAGATTTGGCACAAATGCAATTGTGGTAGGAATGTAAAATGTAAACTACGAAGTCTTTTAAGGATTTGACTAAAGCAAAGGCTTGTTTTTCCATGATATTGTACTTTAGAGGTGCATCTCTCAATGCACTTACTAAAGAATGCAATTACTTTGCTCTTGTCTACGCTAAATTCTTTTGTAATAGGACAACAACTACTGTGTATTTTGATGCAAATGAAAAAATGAAGAAATCTTTTGTAAAATAAGGACTAATGAGAACTGGTGTTTTGGTTAATGCTTGTTTCACCAGTTCAAATGATTTCTTTGCTTCTAAGGTCCACTTAACTCCTTCTTCCTTTTTGAGCATTTTTTTCATGTTTCTAAGTAGTTCAGCTAAGTTGGGTATGAACCTTCTCAAGAAATTAATCTTTCCAATGAAAGATTGAAGTTCCTTGATGTTTCTAGGATGGTTGATTTGCAATATACCATCAATCTTCTTTGGGTCTATCTTTATTTCTTATTTTGATACGATGTGTCCAAGTAGTTTTCCTTCTTGGAGACCAAACATTGTTTTCTTTGGATTTAAAGATAACCCATATTTTCTGCATTTCTCGAAGACTTTTCTCAAGTGTTCAAGGTGTTATTCATCTGTTTTGGAAAAAATAGTGATATCATCAAGGTAAATAATAATGAAGAATCCTAATTCTTTTGAGAATGCAATATCCATGGCTCTATGAAATGTGGCACCAGCATTCATTAAACCAAAGGGAATTTTCACATACATGAAAGTACCCCAAGGTGTGGTAAAGGTTGTTTTGAGTTGATCATCAGGATGTACTAAAATTTGATTATAACCTGAGAAGCCATATAACAAATAAATCCTTTTAGAACCAACTAATTTTTGTAAAATATGATCCATCTTGGGTAAAGGGTAGTTGTCTTTTAATGAGGCTTTGTTTAAGTTTCTAAAATCAATACAAAGCCTTATTTCTACTATTTTCTTCCTAACTGACACAAGATTAGACACCTTACTTTGAGTATCTAATAGGGAAAAATTATTCGACTTCATACGTTTTTCTTGATTTCTTTCTCAACCAAAGGTAATTGAACGGGGTTGATTGTGCACAATTTTGTTTAAAAGGTTTTTGGTTTTCTTTGAAAGTCATCTTATGCTAAATTATCTACTTGTATCATAAGACTTTAGATCCTCATAATTCCGTGCAAATACATCAGAAGAAATTCCTTAAAGAGCTCAATGTATTTCGATTTAATGTGAGTTGGCAAGGTTTTAGACAATTTAATCATTTTTGGATTTTGTTCACTGCCTATGTTACATTCTTCTACTTCAGTTTCAATAGGTTCCAGTTTTGGTTTTTTTGCAACATCATTGAAATCAAACAATTCTTCTAATGGGACCATTCCTTTTGGCAAGCTTTGAGTGTTAGATTGCAACATTTCTAAGTCTTCTTCTTCTAAATCTGCACTAATTTATGTGGTATGTTCAAGTTTATTAGACAACATATTTATATCAGCAATCTCTGGAGACTTTACTTCTTCATCAAGTGGGTTTTCTTCAGTAGGAAAGTCATTTTCATAATCTGAATCTGAACTTGGTGGCTCAAATTAATTTGGATTGTAGGAAGTCTTCTATTTTGTTTATCTCCATCAAACACTTGCTAGTATTTTTCATTGTCTAGGACGGTTGGTCTAAATTTGATTTGGGTGGTTGCATTGTTTGGTTTGCGGAGGTGTTATACAAGTTCTGGCAATGAAGAGCTAAACCATTAGCAAGGATATTTTGGTTTCTTGGGACAAAAATAAGGGTTAGAATTCATCAAATTTTTTTAATAAGTAAATGACATCATTTCTATAAGCTCTAAGTACGGGGTGTTTGGCACTATATTCCCCATTCACTTGCACAATAATCAACTGCGAATCCCCATGAGATTTTATTCTTTTGGCCCCTAATTTCTTCAATAAGTGTAGGCCTAAAAGGAGGGCTTCATACTCGGTTATGTTATTTGAACATTGAAAATTTGCTTTGTAGTAATGCCCTTCGATATGATTGTTACGAGTGTTATGTATCCATGTGCACCTATGTTGTTCTAGTGCGAAGACCCATCAAAATTCGTACTCCAAAGAGGACTAGTTTCGAGTTTACTAGTTTGGCTACTATCCTATTTATCTTGTGTGCTTTCGGATTGTTCTTGATAGTCGGTATTGTGTTGAATTTGTTTTAGTTCCTCATGTTCTTCATTATGTTGAGGATTCTTCTTTTGATTCTCAAAGTTGAAAAAAAATGGATCAACATTTTGTAGCTCTAGATACGCAGTTAGTTTGCTTTTGTGATTTTCTATTTTCAAAAACTATTTTGATGCTTCTGTCTTGTCTTCCTCCTTTTATACACGTATGCTGCCACTATGTTATAGTGAGGGTGGCCACTATGTTAGTTAAGGTTTCTTTCTCATTAAATATTAAGTTGAAAAAGAATAAATGAGTCAAGGCCTGTATGTACGGAATAAGAGGAGAGTTATCGGGTCTTTCCTTGGCTACTAACCATGTATTGCATATGAGTTTCCCTACAAAGTCTTCTTGTTTGTTTAAAAATAGGGATGGTAGCATATGTCATATCCATTTGCATTGTTCCTTGTAACTTAGCTCCCCAAGATCATGATAGCATCATTCCATACTTTGCGGGTACATTAGCCACTACAATATCCATTACTAAACACTTGGCTAGAATTTGTGTTAAGTTTGCACAAAGGTCTTTGATCAAACCTAAGAATTTCACTCTACTGGAGTCAAAGGAGTATAGATCTTTGTATGGTCAGGTAATTTCAAGGCCTATGCTCTCCATCACTTATTTGGGCATTAATTTATGAAAGGCCCCTGAGTCATGCATAGTGTTGTGTAGAATTTTGTCATGAATCTTCAAACTAACATAAAAAGGAGGAACTGGCCCTTCTTGGTATCTTTCCTCAATCTTAGGACCAAATAAAAGCTCTGGTTGGTCATCATAAAGATTGTCAGTGTCATTATTTTCTGTTATATTAAAAGCCTTCAAAATTTGTGATCTATATACATCTTGGGTGGCTAATTCAGTAAGAGGAATAGAGATTTTTATCTTGGATATTTCCTGCTCTAAACTAAAAGGCAGCTGATTTTTTACAATGTTTGTTTCAACCTTATTTACCACCATTTTATCAACAAAATCAGCTTGTTGATTTCCTCTATTTACATTGGTAAAAATTGTTTTAACAGGAGAAATAGCAGAGGTTCTAATGCTACTAAGATCTGCACTCTATTTTTCAGTCATTTGAGTGTCTTTTTCTTTGTTTTTATCAAAATTTATAGCCACTGTTTTGTCTTTTTGTTTGGTAACCTTGGGTTTATTTACAGGGCTGTTTTTTGTAGAATTTTCAGAGGTCTTAGTATTAGGAGTTTCCTGATTGCTTTTACTCGTAAGGTCATACTCTTTTGGGGTCTCTATGATGACATTTTCCAGCTCTTGATAGTAATATTCATCCTCTGGTCTTTTATCATCATAGGGTGTGTATAGACCTTGTTTTCTATGGTAATGAACTTCAAAATCATCATTGTCTACTCCCAACATGTTTATATCATCTTCCTCTATTTTTTCAATTGTTTCTTCAACCTCACTTACATAGTTTTAATGAAAAGGAGGTGTAATCTGTTGATCATCCTACCTTGGTCTGTTTTGAGGCTGGTTTCTCCTAAAATTCTGATTTTGATTTTGATTTTTGTTTTGAGGAGCTAATTGGTTTTGACGAGCTTGTGCTTTCTCAAGTATTCTCATCTTTTTCATCATCTCCTTCATCATTCTTTCCATATTTGAGCTAGATGTGGAAGGTGCAGATTCCTCTCTAAAGGACACTTTATTCTCATTCCTCATTCTTGCTCTTTTCTCCATTAAATTAACTTCCACAGCAAGAGCTCCTTTTTTCATATCTTCAAGAGTCAAAGGATCTCTTTCTCTAATTTGATAAGCCATTTTAGGATCAAATCCTTCATGAAACTTGTTTAAAGATGAGCCTTGTGGAGGTTTTAGATCTGGGGGAAGGACATTATACACACTATTGAACCTAATGAAATAAGCTTGAACACTTTCCCCAGTGTTTCTTTGGAGATTTTTGTAGTCCGAAAGTATTTGGACAGGGTTTTTCTTAACTTCCCATTTGTTTAAGAATAACTAATGGAAGGCTTGGAGGTCATTAATACTATGAGGGGCTAAGCCTTTGAACCATTTTCTTAATTCTCCCCATAAAATTTGAGAAAATAATCTAAGTTTGACAGTTTCATCATCAATCTCATTTCTGTCAAAGTAATAATTCATCTTTTCCACATGTTGTGGAGCAACAGTAGCACCACTGGAATCATACAAAGGTATCTTGGACTAATAATCCTGTGGAAGATTGACTAAAGGTAAAGGAAGGACCAAGGGAGAATACCATGTTGCCATGATATGAGGTAGAGGTGGATTTACAAGGGGTGGATTAGCAAGAGGGAAAGTGGGCTGAAGTGGAGTGTTTTGGACAGTGGATGTATAAGGAAAAAAACCGGATGGACCAGCAAGAGACTATTGAGCTGATCTTGTATGAGAGAAACCAAAATTATGAAGGAAATGAAAATCAGGTGGAGTAGTTTCTCTACTACCAAGATGTTCACTTCTATCTTGGGATGAAAGTGTAGGCTCTAAATCTATCTGATATATATCGTCAAGTGACCTCGTTCTGAATGGATTTCTCAAGTCAACTTGTGGTTCTTGTAGAGTTGCAAGGTTTTCTAGAACATAATTAGCTCTATGGAATAGTCTCACAATAGTTGAAGATTTGGACTTAGGAGACTTCCTAAGTATTCTTTCAGGGTTATCAAATATCTCAGGAGGGTTTGGGTTAGGATAGGCTCTGGTATGAATCCTCCTATAATCCACTATGCTATGTTTTTCAGACCCAACTTACAAAAAACGTTTAACCAAATATGGAAATATTTAAGAGGCTAACTGATCTTTAAACAAGAAAACTTTAATCTTTAAAGTCTTCTTAACTGAGTTTAAATGATGTTATGATGATAATGGGTTTCCCAGTGGAGTCTTAAGGTCTGTTTAGGATTGTGGAGTCACCAGGTGGAAATTTTTAGCTCTTTTGGAGGTAAAATGTTTTATGGTCCACCACCATGTTTATTTGAATACAAATCTAAAATATTTTTGGGTTTTCTGAGTTTTTTTAGTTCTATGGGTTCCAAGAGTGTCCTAAATCCATTTCAACACTTAGCTATGGTTATGAAACAAAGAAAGTTTACTCTTATGGCTAAGCTAGCTGATTCCTTCAAGGTTTAATAAGCTCTTATGAGAATCCTAAGTGTTCCTTAGTTTTTCACTGGTTCAAATAAGTTCTATCATGATTACCATTTGTTTGGTAGTGCTTGAATAGAGCTACTTATGCTGCACTAAATATTGAGCATTTTATTTTAAGGATTTTTACTCAGAAGTCCCCAGCGGAGTCACCAGAAATGTTAGGCCTCTGTAATTTTAGCAAATTGGAAAGACTAAAGCTGCAGAGACAACAATGGAACCACTTTGGGATTCTAGGATCTAGCCTTCCTAAATCCAGAGATGGATCTCTCTTATAAGTGCAAAGATTGATTTATCTTTAAGGATTTTAGTATGATATTAGGCTAGTTATTAAGAACAAGGGTTTTTTTTTGTTTGGATGGTTGAGCATGATTTTTAATTGAGTGGAAAGTCCTAAAAATGAAAGAGTATCAAAGGGGTGAAGGTGTGAATAATCAGAACAAGATTTAGTTGATAGGATAGATATGAAACAACACTTAGTCCATTGGGCTATGGAGTCATAAAAGGGTTTAATTGTGCAAAAATTTCAAGAGTGATCCAAGGGAAAGTCATCTATATCAAAAGATAATTTATATTAAATGATGAATGGAACATTAAAATTGTTGAGAAGGTGGAAACAATCAATAATTTAAACAAGGATTTATCAACTTTCCAAACAAGAAAAGCCTTTTAAGCAACTGTTTGAAACCAACCAAAGATAGGGCTAACCTTAAACTTCTTTGGACAAGCTTGTATTACAGCTAACTTATCAGACAAACAATCCAACAATCCACATGACTACTTTCAGAAGGGATGAAAATAGATAAGAAAACAAAGTGCAGCTTGAGATCAAGCAAGATACATTAAAATCTAAGCTTGCTTCAGCATACTCTTTGGGAAACCTTCAAAACAACCTTTGGAGAAAGAAACTAGAAGATAGGGAAAGCCATAAACTTTTCTAGTCTAACTCTACTCAGCATATAATGAAAATATCATTCAAGAACTTCCTTTAAAGTTTTTCACATCAAGACAGGGAGAAACCAACATTCCTTGATAATGTTTACACTTAACTTAAGTCATTCTTAAAAACACAACTGGAGGAAAACATAAAGATAAAACTTATCAGTCAGAGAAGGTTAATGTAAACAGTAAATCCTAACTCTATGCTTGTTGTTCTTTATCAGAGAAAAGTGAACAAAATGGCATACATGAAAGGAAAACAATAACACAATAAGAAGTACTTCACCAATGATATAGACCAGGATCCCAAAAATCAGCTTGTATATTGATGTCAATCCAATTAGAAACTTCAAGTCCAATGTTTCAATACAAAAATCATCTTCTCTTCTCAGCCTAACTTCTTCGATCACAAGCAGAGCTTCAAGAGCCTCTGAAAACTATTTACATGTAGAAATTTTCGAGCACAAGTATTACATCAAAGTTCAGCAACCAACCTATATATCATCTTCTTCAGAAGTATTTATAGAGGAAATGAGGAGGTGGAATAAAATAAAAGATCTCTAGTTCAATTAATACAAGTTAAATGCTTCTCGGCCTTTGAGGGGCTCATAGGAGAATTTTTCTGATATTTCTTTGTAGTAATTGGTTTTCATGAATATTCGGGCTATTTGGAAGATTTTGTTGACTTCAAAGCTCTTTAAGGAGGCTGGCAATAACTCTGGATATTTTTAAGAAAATATCACTGACTAAGGCAATAACTATGCCCTCTTAGATTTATTGAGGTTGTGGGTGGCTTTTGGTAGCTGGAGAGGATTCAATTAGCCTCTGATGTGGCAGTGGAGGTTTCTCGAACTGATAGATCTCATTGTTTTTCCCTAAAACACTGTTAATTTTCTTTTGATCTATGTTTTAGGCCTGATTACATTTAATCTTTGTCTTTAGGTCTTCACGCTATCTTTAACTGAGTGGATTAGGGCTTTGATAGTCAAATTTATGCCTTCATCCTCAAAACTCTGTTAAAACCTTTAATTCTTCCTTTTTGCATTGATTTTATCCTTTGACACTGATACTCTTTGTTTGATTAATATTTTTTGTGCCTTTTTTGTTTTGCAGGCGTGCATAGGGTTTTATAATGTCACCAGTGCTTATGAGGCACGAGTAAAATGATAATTGGAACCCTGTAGATTCTTTATTTTCATGGATAACAACCTAGGGGATCGTCATCCTCGACCTTGTTTTCTCTTTAAAAATAATGGAAAAACCTTAAAAACTTGCAAAAAATAAACAAAGTTATGAAAAATTTGGTGAAAATAGGTTTAGACAGCTTCTGGGCACGAGATTAAATTGTGACCTTTGGATGAAATCAACCAATAGTCGGGATTTCTTTCTAGGGTCAAAAGGGGAGGTGGTTGGATGAATGGGGGTTAGATTAAGTTCAGGCCATTGATCTAGGCTGAGCAATGGCTGAGATCAATCGGGAGTTTTATAATGCGGAGGGGAGAAGTTATAGCGGAAAGGAGGAAAACATATGAAAAAGGCAAAAAGTCTTCTGCGGAGGCAAAAAATGGGGCTAAATGAAGTTTGGGGTCGCAGATAGAATAAGAGCTGTTGATCTAGGATGATCAATGGTTGGGATTCCTTGAACGAAGTGCTTGGGAGTTTGGATGATGGGCAAATAAATGGGGGGAAGGATTTAATCAGAACCATCGATCTTCAGAGATCGACGATGGATAAGCATTGGTGAATTGTTTGGGGAGAAAAATCAAAGGGCGAAGACTTGGAGGTAAAACATAATAAGAGCCGTTGGATGGAAACAATGGATGACAGAGATTAAAAGGTGAAAAAGTTAATGTGGTGGGGAAAGGTGGTTTTAGCTGAAAAAACCGTTGGTTTCGCGCTGCTCCAAAGTGGTTTTAGAATTTTTCCAAAACAACGCGATATGGGTCTGTGCTCAACATGTGTCCTTTTAAAACCGCCCATATCGCGTAATTTTTTGGCATTAACTTTCAGGCTTGAAATCACGCGATATGGAGTTTCAACCATCGGATGAAAGGCGGAGAGATCTGATGGTGGGAATGAGAGCGCGATGGAGTAAGATGCATGGGTGGAAATGGTGGGCATGGTCAAGGGTGGTTTAGATCTGGACCGTTAGATCTTTGGAATGGAGGGCCCAGATTTGATCGCAGGATTGAAAATCTGAGGAGAGAAAGGGGAAGGCACAAAGGGAAATTTGTGATTTGATTACGTATTGACCGTTGGATATGGGAGTAGATCGATGGTAAATATTCAATCAGAGGAGTAAAGGAGGAAATTTATGGGTGGAGTGCGAAGAAATCTTAGCCATCGGTTCTTTTGGATTCAATGGCTAAGATTCAATCGGGGGAATCGGCATCGGAGAAGGAAAAAGGGAAAGTTTTATGGGAAACTGCGATTTTCCCATTGCAATTGAGCAAGAGCCATCGATCTAAAAAGTAGATCGACAGTGGAGATTTAATTGTGAAGACAAAAGGCGGAACGACGGGTTTGAAGAGGGAGTGATATGGATTGTTGGATCCAGGTGCAGTGGAGAAGATCAATGGTGGAAAAAAAATCATGGGATTGCATCAAAAGAGGGGAAATAACAAATAAAGCAGGGTAAACTAAATATTTGCGATACGATTTTGACTGATGGCCATTAATCTTGCAGAGATCAATGGCCCAGATTTGTTTTTAAAACATATCGTCGGGTCTTATTAAAACATAATGAAAGTCGGGTTTATATGAAATACAAAGGAAAAAAGGCACGGATAAAGGTTTTTTTTAATTTTTTTAGCACCCGATAGCGGGCTCTGGGTTATGTGAAGAAAGCAAGGGGATGGGGGGTTTGTTAAAGAAAAGGGCTTAATCGCATCAGAATTTTTTGAAAGTAAAAGGTAACAAGAAAAATAAAAAAACCCGATTGTGATTGCGCGATGGGGGTTTAACTCTGAGTCACAGCTTTGGGTCTTATGCGAATAAAAGGATCTAGGCTTAGGCCAAAGGGGCTTAAGGCCTAAATGCAAAAAGACTGTTTTTTAGGATTTTTAACGGAATTTTTGAGGATTTTGAGAATTCCGATAAGGTTAAAAAATGAGTTTTAAACCTTATCAAAGGGAATTTATGAAGGGAATGAAGGAAAACGAGGGAAATGGAGGAATTTTATGAAGAAAAAGGGGATGAAAATGGTGTTATTAATGAATGGAAGGAGGGGTAAAATGAAGGGGAAAAATGGGTTTTTGAGCAGTCTTTCTCCTTACAAACAACAGATTTTTCAGGACTATGAGGGAAACAATAGTGAAGATTAACTAAAAGATTAGTTAACTTCATAAGACTTTAAGAACTAACAATTTGGCATGAAATTTTTTCTTAAAGGCTTCAAAAAGATCTAGCCATCATTTGATATGACAAATTTTTATAGGTGGCTAAAACGACGTATTCGATACCAAGCCAAACATTATCTGATCGTCGGTGATACACTTTATCTTCATGGTGTCGATACCATTTTAACAAGGTGCCTCACTCATGAGGAGGCTGAAAAATTATTAAATTATGGTCATGTTGGGGCTTGTGGTGGAAATTTATCTGGATATGCTACCGTGCAGAAGATACTCCACACCGGTTACTTTTGGCCTACTATTTTCGAGACTACATCCTTGCAGTCAAAAGTTGTCATGCATGCCAGATTTTTTATCATAAAATCCACAAACTGCTAGTGCCAATGCATATTGTTATCTCTGCTGGACCATTTACAAAATGGGGTATTGACTTCATGACCTATAAACCTCCTTCATCTAGGGGGCATGGTTATATTATTTTCGCAGTCGACTATTTTACCAAATGGGTGGAAGTGATGCCTACATTCAACAACATAGGACAAACAACTGCATTGTTTTTCTTCATCTACGTTATTGCACGGTTTGGGGTCCCACAGGCTATAGTTACAGATCACGGGAAGCAATTTCGTAACCACATGATGTCTGAATTTATTGCCAAGTTAGGATTGTCACATGATAATTCTACTCCTTATGATCCATAATCAAATGGACAAGTTGAGGCTATAAACAAAATTCTTAAATGAATGCTTCAACTAATGATAGGAATTTGTAAAAGAAGCTGGAATTTGATCCTATACTCCACCTTGTGGGCATATCGAACCTTGGTGAGGAATGCAACCGGATTTACTCCCTTTCAATTGATGTATGGTCTGGAAGCTATCTTACCAATCCAATGCAAAATATCATCGTTAAAACTCATAATAGACTTGTTACCTGACCCCTCAAAGAAGAAGCACATCTCCTTAACCTAATCCATCTTGACGAAATGCGTCGTGAATCCCAATTGGCCAACGAAGTGCATAAGAGATGTATAAAGGCGCAATATGACAAAAATGTCCAGCCTCGTATTTTCTTAGAGGGTGACTTGGTCCTTCTTTACGATCAAGAAGCTGATGTAATAGGTACAGGGAAATATGAGCCATTATGGCATGGACCCTATATTGTCAAAAGAGTTCTTGATAAGGGTGCCTATGAGTTAATTGATTACGGTGGAATTCCATTGACACAACCTAGAAATGGGTTGTATTTGAAACGTTACTATGCTTAATCATGAGCGTAGTAATTTTTTGTATTATATTGTAAATATATGTTATTGATTTTCATTCACTATCTTAATTTTTTTTAGAGTTTTCTTGACGTTAGTAATCTGCTTTACATTTCATCGCAGATGTCTGAATCTTCGGAACCATTTTTTGGATATGCTGATGGTGCTAGTCGTAGTACGCAGAATCTATCCTCTATAGTGTGGGCCATTTTCAATCCAAATGGCGAGTTAGTGAGTTTTCAAGGGATTTTTATTGGTAGATCGACAAACAATATCACTGAGTATAGCGCGTTGATCGAACTTCTCTCTGATGCCATTTAATTTGGTATTAACCACATAATCATAAGGTTAGACTCACAACTTGTGGTATTACAACTTACTAGTGTTTATACTATTAGAAATCCAACACTTATTAGATTTTTCCTAAGAGTTCGAATTTTGGAAAGACACTTTGATTTTATTCAATACCAACACATTTCCAGAAATTTGCAACATATGTAAGAAAAACATTCACATCATTAAATATGATTGCACAATAAACATAGGAAAAACTATGAAATCATATAGATAGATAGTTATAGGTTTTTTTAAAAAATTGTGCCTAAGACACATTGATCATCTGACCTCAAAATGTATGAAAAATGTCGTAAGGAAACTAGTGTTGTTTGTGGTAACATGATATAGATCTAGCTATCCTACGAAGTAACCACATCCAATGGATAGGAACCCCAATAGTGTGTCGTTGTAGTCGCATAGGAAGCTCTTTGACCCAGCAATCCGGAATCTCGAAGGTCAAGCCTTCTATGTGCTGCTGAAGCTCAGTCATAGTCTCAACCAGATCAAGATCCTGAAGGACTTCTCTCCTGACATCCCTCTCTGCTGGCACATCTTCTTCGCGCTCTGGTTCCACTGCTGGTTGAACATGACCAACATCTGCATTACATCAAACCTTTAGTTCAGTCTTGGAAAGAAATCGAAACACAAAAAAAATGTATAAAATCAAAAAACATAGTCAAAACATTCTTACCTATTGCACCCCACTGAGTGCCTTTTGGTAGTGCTAAATCTGGATCTCCTCAAAAATCGACGCCTGCATATGCATACTCATCGATGACAAAAATATATCGTTGGAACCAGGAGAATAATGCAGTAGATAACACAACAGTCGATTGGCCTACATGCCGACCCATTAGTTCTACCCATCTCTACATCCTAGGATCTCTAGGACTAGCTATATCCAGTGTCACATGTTGTGGCTGCATCAGTGGAATCCGTTCTAAGGCGAAGGATATAAGGATAGAACAATAACTGGAATTCTTGTTCCTTCCTCCCTTTTCATTCTTCAGTTTTTCATTTATCTGAGATAGAACAGCTTCAAACGTAATATTCCAAATTAGCCCAAGCTAATGGGAATGTTCAATTTTGCTTTGTCTTATTTTGATTTTCATGTTGATGAATACAATTTGAAGGAGGACATGTAAAGCTCCTAAAAAAATCAAAATAAATCCATGCCCAATGTAAACAAGGCTAAATCTGGGCCATTTTATAAAACACACTTGAGTTTGAAATAGGCTGGATCAATTGGCTGGGTCAACAGGACAAAATCAACAACGCTATCTAGATGCAATTTATCTCCTAAAAGCATAGCGCAGTCCATGTTGAAGGCCACTCATGTGAATGAAGCTAATTCATCAAGATGGTTTAGGGTTTGGCAAGACTTCCAAATTATAAAAGAAAGAGGAATACAGCAAGGATAGGGTTGATCGTTTGATATTTTTGAAGGTATTTTCTGTTTAGACATCTCTCATTCTCTAGCTGTTTAGCTGAGAATAATGTTGCTTAGAACTTGGGTGTTCCTGGTCAAGAATCCCACCTCCTTCCTAGAGCAGCTCTTACATGAGTCTTGTGGCATATTTTCCACTATCAAGCTTGGGCCAAGCTTCATCTTCCAACCAAAATTCAGATCCTGTTGAGGGTTTGATTTTTTTTTAAGCTGTAGCAGTGGAAACTAGATTTATTCAGATCTAGGCAAATCTAGTGCCCCTTCTCAATGAGTGTGTCTTTTAACCTACTGGAAGAGTGTATTGGATCATCAGAGCTACATTTTGAAATCAAGGCATCATGCCTAATCACTACTGAAGCTAACAACGTAGTTTTCCCTTCCATAATGTGTTATCTACAAGAGGAAAGTTGCAGGGTGTTTTGACTACTTTTTGGAGGAGAGATCTCCGGTGATAAGATTCTCCCTTTCACTGTGGTGATCCATGGATTGGCCAACCAATCCATGTTTTTTTCAGATATGGTTTGATTATGTATTTATTTACTGCATAAATCCTGAATATTGCCACATATATGTAATTCTAGGTCTCATATCTACTCCTGTACATTCATGTTTTGATCAAAACCCCAAGGGGAATTTGTAGAGGAACTCATCTAGTGTACAGATATGATATAGATCTATATTTTTGTACATAGATCTATTATAGATCTGAAATTTAATATACAACTACTTCATCCCATAAAATAATGTTTTCAAGCTTTGCAGTCTTAATATGTTGTTGCATCACCTTAATCTTGAGGGATTCTTTCTGTAAATATGCTATTTCTCTCTTGTACACTATATGGGCCACATTATAGATCTATTTTTCTGATGTACATGTAATTTTTTATCCTCCATATTTTTATTCTACTTTAAATTATAAGAACTGCATTATTTCTGAGGCATTCCTTTGCATATAGCTGCAACCCCTCTCATTAGGTGTTTTCCAGCTAGACTAGGTTGTGGGAGATCTGTTTAACCCACCTAGTTTGATTTTATTTTGCTCTCTTTTTGGATTTATATCTTAGACAAGTTTATCTAAGGGATCCGGGAGCTGAAAAATCATTTCAGTGCACTAAATTCTTAGAAGTAGGTTATTTTAGTAGGCTTGCTGTGCAATCCCTATTTTGGGATATTACAGTGGTATCAGAGAATCTTTCTTAGCACAGCCTGTGCTTTTCTTGTAGATAAAATATGTCTATAGAAGGAGAATAACCTCTCACTCATAGAGGGGAGAGGCACCAAATAAGAATACAGAATAAATATTACATAGAAGATAAAGAGAATAAGGGTGAAACCCCTTTATCTGGAAGGATTAGAAGAGAAGAGTTTTCTAACACTCTTTCTCAAGATATGCATGAGCTGAAGGAAGAAATACAAGGAATGAGGAGGGAAAGATATGCAGATCCCTCAAGGATATTCTCATATCAAGGGAGCCCCAGTACTTCTTATTCTGTGTGTGAGAATTCAGCCACACAACCTGATCTACAACGCTGTAACATGCCCACTTTCTTGTCAAAAGAAGGAGGAGGAGAAGGAACATCAGAGGACGAAATTCTTGGTAAATATGTCCAAGAGTATGAATCTTAGTAAAAAGGATTCAAATAACATATTAGTTTCCCAAATTTCTTCCAGCTTAAAGAATAAAGGAGATCCTACAGCTATAGTAGGGGGAGAGGGTTCATGCAACCCACTTTTGGTAGATTTCCTCTACCTATTTTTGATGGATCACCTAAGAGCTCAGCCCAATCTTGGGTAGGGAATCTTGACACCTATTTATAGCTGCATCAAGGCTCTGAAGAAGAAGCCATAAGATTAGCAGTGCTGGACCTCCAAGGTAAAGCATATGCCTGGTGGTTGTTTGAGTCTTCTTTATTGAAAAATGTGAACATATCCACTTATGCAAAGTTCACTAAGGGAATAGTGAAGGGATTTGATTCTATGCCATCTGAGAATTCTTTGGATAAGAAAACTAAGTCCAAGGAATCAGAACCTTTTCATGATCTGGGGAGATCCATGGGGATAACTCCATTTCAAAACATTGATGGAAGGGTTGAAGATCTTCTACATGATTTTCCAGAGGAAAATGCCCCACTTCAGCAAGAATATTCTTCTCGAGAAGGAGACACGAGTGTCCTTTCCTCAAGAAGAGATCAAGAAATAGGATCTCTTATTGATGAGGCATACTCCATTCATGAGGAGAAGAAAGGAGAAGAACTAAAAGGTTCCTCCAGCACTACGACAGTAGGAAGAGATATATTTCTATTAAGAGATAGAGAGGAAGCCATTTCTTCTACTAGGAGGGCTCTTGTAACTTTTCAAGAATTCCCCAAGGATCCTATACATGAAGAGGAAGAGAAACAATTGTCTATGCTAGTAGAAAATAAAATAGAACAAGGGAAGGGTCATAACGTTGTCATAGCAAGAGATGATCCACTGGTACATGAAGGAGAGAAGGGATAAAATGTTCCAATCAAGAGAACTCTTGCATCTTTAAGAGTGACATCACATTATCATGGGACTTCCACACATAAATCAGAGGTGAACTTACATAGTGGGAGTAAGGAGATGTTGTTCCCATTTGACAGGCATGTGAGGATGAACCATGAGGCATCACTGTCTTGTGGAAAACCACCTAGAAGACCACCTGATTCAGAGTTGGTGAAAGGTGTATCACATATTGGTGCTCCACTCATGAATCCAAGAAGGATTGGAGCCTTAGGAGACAAAGCTACAATGCTGGTAGGTTTGGGTAAGATCAAGAAGAAGGGAGATCTTGTTCCCTTATCATCACCACACATTCTCCTATCTGGATATGTGCTGTGGGAGGAGAAAAATGGAAGGATCAGCCTTCCAACCCACACCTTTGAAATAAGAGGTGTTAAGGAGGATATCAGCAACATGACATATATTTTTGTTGATGCATCATCTCCGCTGTCACTATTGAGCAGTCTATATCTATATTGGAAATCCCAACTTATAGTGGAATATTCCAAAGATATACACACTTGTATGATACTTTATGACCAACTGCATGAAGAGAGCTATTTAGTCCAAGAAGAGTTCATATATCATCATGGTAGATTATTCTTGTCTAGAGGCTCCAAGCTCAAGTAGAAGATACTACAAAGAGCTTACAAAGAGTTCTATTTCAGCCATATGTACTCCATGAAGATCTACAACATCATCATGAGGAGCTTTGATTAGAAAGGCTTGAAAGAAGAACTATATCAGCATTTTCAAAGATGCATGAAGTATGTGGATTTGGGGTAGCAACGTGACTCCATAAATGGGTTATTTCAATCATCCCTTACTTCTTTGGGAAGATGAGGAAGATCCATGCACAACTCCATGTGTATGAGAGGTATTGATGGTGAGGAATCTGATTATGTAAGTCAAGTTTTATTTTCTGACTGCACATATTATTTCACCATGTTTATGCAGGCCATGGCTCCAAGGAGGAGTGATATATCATGTAAATCTCATGGAAAATAGTGGGCCACTCCAATTTCTAAATTTGGCCACTACCTTGATGAGCAAAGGGAGATTCTTTATCATGATGGGTGCTTCTCTAAGGCACAAAACTTATCTCACACTTTCAGCCAAAGTGAGATGATATGGGAAACAAGTTAGTGGTGGAAAGACCACTTACCACATCTTGATCTGATGCAAGCAGGAGATTCCCTGTGTTGGTACCATATGTGGGATTATGACCCACCTCCTCTTGTTCAAATTTCTATTTATATATTTGTAATTTTTCTTCCATACATGGATGATTTATTTTTCCTACTTTTGGATTTGTATGGAGGAAGAATAGGGGGAATGTGTGTACCACATGGGATGGAGACTCTCCTTGTATGCCTTGCTACATATTTCAGGGAGAGTGGCGGTTCATCCATGTTTGTTTCAGTGGCATTCTTGACGCTTTGTGGGATTGATTATGTACATCTCATGATGATTTGGAGAGAAAAATCATGGGAGGATGGATTGGTGAACACTCAGCTTATGCAGAGATCTGGATCCTTGATGGTGTCACGAATGGGGAAGGAGAAATGTTGCAACACTCACCCTATCAGTTGCTTGAGGACAAGCAACATTTTGGAGGGGAGGACTATAATTTTCCCAATTAGCCCAAGCTAATGGGAATATTCAATTTTGCTTTGTCTTATTTTGATTCTCATGTTGACAAATAAAATATGAAGGAGGACATCTAAAACTCCTAAAAACATCAAAATAAATCAATGCCCAATGTAAACAAGGCTAAATCTGGGCCATTTTATAAAACGCACTTGAGTGTGAAATAGGCTGGATCAATTGACTGGGTCAACAGGACCAAATCAGCAATGTTGTCTAGATGCAATGTATCTCCTAAAGGCACAACACAGTCCATGTTAAAGGCCACTGATGTGAATGAAGCTAATTCATCAAGATGGTTTATGGTTTGGCAAGACTTCCACAATATAAAAGAAAGAGGAGGACACCAAGGAGAGGGTTGATCATTTGATATCGTTGAAGGTATTTTCTATTTAGACATCCCTCATTCTCTAGTTTTTTAGCTGACAATAGTGCTACTTAGCACTTGGGTGTTCCTGGTCGGGAATCCCACCTCCTTCCTAGAGAAACTCTTAGAGGAGTCTTGTGGAATCTTTTCCACTATCAGGCTTGGGACAAGCTTCATCTTCCAACCATGATTCAAATCCTATTGAGGGTTCGATTATTTTTCAAAGCTGTAATAGTGGAAGCTAGATCTATTCATATCTAGGCAAATCTAATGCTTCTTCTTAGTGAGTGTGTCCTTTAACCTCCTAGAAGAGTGTATTGGATCATCAGAGTTGCATTTTTAGATCAAGGCATCAGGCCTAATCACTACTAAAGCTAACAACATAGTTTTCCCTTCCATACTACGTTATCTACAAGAGGAAAGTTGCAAGGTGTTTTGACTACATTTTGGCGGAGAGATCTTCGGTGATAGGACTCTCCCTTTCACTGTGGTGATCCATGGATTGTCCAACCGATCCATGTTTTTTTCAGATATGATTTACTTATGTACTTATTTACTGTAGAATTCATGAATATTGTTGCATATCTCTAATTATATATCTCAGATCTACTCCTGTACATTCATGTTTTGATCAAAACCCCAAGGGGAATTTGTAGAGGAACTCATCTAGTGTACAGATCTGATATGGATCTATATTTTTGTACATAGATATGTTCTAGATCTGAAATGTAATATACAACTACTTCATCCCATAAAACAACGCTTTCAAGCTTTGCAGTCTTAATATTTTGTTGCAGCACCTCAATATTGAGGGATTCTTTCTGTAAATCTTCTATTTCTCTCTTGTAAACTGTATGGGACACATTATAGATCTGTTTTGCTGATGTAAATGTAATTTTTCAGCCTCCATATTGTTATTCTACTTTAACTTAGAGGAACTATGTTATTTCTGAAGCAGTCCTTTTCATATAGTTGCAGCCCCTCTCATTGGGTGTTTTCCAGCTAGACTAGGTTGTGGGAGATCTATTTAACCCACCTAGTTTGGTTTGTCTTTGCTATCGTTTTGGAGTTAGATCTTAGAAAATCTTATTTAAGGGATCCAGGAGCTGCAAACTCATTTCAGTTCACTGAACTCTCAAAAGTACGTTATTTTAGCAGGCTTGCTGTGCAATCCCAATTTTGGGATATTACATCATACCAGTTGAAGGTTGTTGCCTCCATACACGCTAGCGCATACTGCATATATAAATTTTTCGATACATGTAGTGTAACGGTGCCATAAAATTTAGCTGTTGTGAAAAGGATAATTCTCAAAGGAAAATCTCTAACATCCCAAATGTTTATTTTTCCATCTTTTCTAGGTTCTGCCCCTAGATAGCAATACTGTAGAATATAATCCATCATTGTCTCTCCTCCAACGGTAGACCCTGAGAGTGAAATGGGAAAACCTCTCCTCAACAAACCTATGAGAAAATAGACATCCTCAACTTTTATGGGAACCACTTGGTTATTAATACGAAATGCCTCTATCGTCGGATCCCATGCTGGAACTAAGAACTCCAAGAGTTCTATTTGTTGCCTCATCTCAGACAATTTTAAGTACTTAAGTAGTCCACAATATCTTATATCTCTTACAGTACCCGGATCATTCATGGAAATCATATCTTGTTCTTCATGTTCTCATTCCCTCCATGTAATTGTCATTATAATCTGAGGGAAACCTGAAATACAACCATAAGATCCATTAGATTCCATTAATTACAAAAAACTAAGTCAATTTTGGGCATAATAAAAAAATAAAAAACTTAAATTGCACCCAACTCACTCCCTGACAAGAGACAGTGCGTTGTATATGTAGGTACACTTCACTATACCTGCTATGCAACACAGGTTTCGACATTCAGGGGTGTGTTGCCCTAATTTTTGGCATAATTTACCCTAGGGGCCTTAAAACCCTAAAAATTTGCAGAAATTGGAAATGAAATTGTTAGTATGATTCTTTTGTCGTAAAATATCACTTTAGCTACGCATAACAAATAGCCCTAACATCGATTATGGCTGCAAAATATATTTAAGTTTTCCGCATAAATTCAGATCTAAGCACAAAAGACATTAAGCAGATAAAATATAACATAGCTCCATAAATCCAATGGACAAGACAAGAAGAATGTATTTAAAATAATGATTTGTATTATATTAAAGAATGGGGCACTTGAGAGGAAACAAGAAAGGTTTTTTCCGGTTCTCCTCAGTGGGATGGGTTCTTGGAAGTCCTCAGTGTTTCAGATCTAGAATTTCTCTCTCTTATTGGTGTAGAAAAACAAACATGGAACTCAATGGGAGTTCATAAAGCAAAATGGAATATGGTGACCAAGAGTAGATCCAGAGTGATCTAATGCAATGAAGGTGACTAATGAAAGGGGAAAACCCCCCTATTTATAACAAAATATTGGGGCACTCTAAAACTCGGTGCATGAATAAAATATTATTAATCGAATTCTAGAAGCACCCTTTAGGAATATTTTATTATATTTTTTGGAGGGAAAAGGGTTCTTGACTTGGGTCAATTCCTTTATTTATAAACAATAAATAAATGATTTATTTATCATTTTAGGGAAGTGATGGGAATATAATTAAATAAATAATGGTTTATTTAATTATTCATGGATGATTTAGTCAAATTTAACTAAGAATATTATTTAAATAATGATTTAAATAACTTATTCTTAGCGAATAATTAAATAAATAAGGATTTATTTAATTAAGTTCCTTGTTTTGGGTTAAATATGACCAGGAAATATAAAATAAGTTATTTTATGTGGTGAAAGCAATTTTACTTAGGGTAAAATTGGTCTTACATGGTGTACTTGGGTTCATCTAATAATAACATGTTAGATGACCAAAAATTGGTGTAACAGATTGCCCCCCAATGTACGAGTGTTAGGAGCAAATCGTATGACCGAAGTACGTTGTAAGAACTCAAGCACTAGGCATCAAGAGAGAGGTGAGAGAGAAATGTAAGAATGTATGAGGTGTGAAAGGACTAGACCCTGAGGAGACGAGACTTACAGGTGCAACAAGTCTCTATGAAGTGGTACCTGTGCTAAAGGCGGCGGGGGAGGCATACCTATGCCCGCCGAGACAAAGTACAAAGAATAAGGCACCTGGAAAACCACGGAACACAATAAATACAAAGAATAAGGCGCCCGAAAAACCACGGAACGCAAATAATGAAGCATGTGTTGGCTAAACAGGAGCCAGATAAATAACATGATGAATCCCACATACATGCGATGCCTGGAATAATCGTCAAGGCTTATACAATAATATGGTAGTACATGAGATATAAATACGCCCAAATTCCCCCTATATGCGGGGAAGTGTGCACAAAAGCTTACGGATATGTGAAAATTGAAGAGGCGCTGCAAGCGGCTAAGGTCGATATCATCATATGAGAGGAGTTGCATCAAGGGTTGAAATTAAGGCATCTGGGCATGTGGGGGGCTACCTGCAGGGCCACCCTCTCATGAGGGTTGAGACATCTCACACATGCCTGGGAATCACCAATAGCTGTTGCTGCATCACTGGACCATCAAGTGTATAGATCACGATCATGCTGAGAAAAGCTGAAACCAAGGTACACTGCCCCCTAGACTTGGTTTCTAGAGTAAATGAGTTGATGTCGACCGAAGTAGGTCCGCCATAGGTGAGGCAATAATGGAACCCCAACTAAGGCACGAGGGAAAATAGTAGAGTGACGAACAGATGAATAGTAATGATGATAATGAAATAGGGGATGATCCAAAGGGGACCATAAAGAACATGAGTAAAAAATGGTATCTCATGACGGAAATTGACACGAATAGGAATGAGTATAGAGGCAAGGTGGTGCCCCCAATGACATGTGTTGTAAGTGAGAAAATCCGATTTGTAGGAGATGTGAATAGACTCTTCGTGGACAAAATGTGTCCTGGTGAAGTAGCAAGGTACTAAAAAATAAAAGGTACCCAAAGCTCATGAACAGGCTAGGTCGCACTTTTTGGGGTCTGTTCTATGACCTGGGTAGTAGGTATTGGGCAGAAAACTGCGACGTGTCCCAGGAAATGACTAGAAAAGTGCGACTTATCAGAGAAAGGGGGTTTCAGAGCTGTTGTTGGCTGAGATATGGGATTTTTATGGTTGAGGGGCATAGGTGCCCCAAGCATTTTGTGGTTATGCCAAAATTTATGTAGCAAAAAAGGGGAATCTAAACACATTTTAATGATATGGTGTGCCATTTGTTTTCGTTATGGGTATGCAGTTTTGAGAAAGGAAATGGAGGACTACCAATCTCTTTTAGTACTGCATACATGAATAAAATGGGCTTTAAGTTTCTGGGTTGGCATACCTAGTGCCACTATCCCAAATAGAGGAGTTGGAAATAATGAACTAATGCTCTCTTAGAAAACCTATCGGTTGGTCAACAACAATATCTAAACGATTGGGTTGCTGATGTAAGATGAAGGAATGATAAGGGGTATCATCCTTAGAGTGATTGGAAGTGATATGGGACTTTAGAGGTTCTTCTAAATGTGGAAGAATAATGGTACTAAAGTCAGCATGAGTAGATACACTAGGGGAGTTGTGGAGAATTGCTTCTCTTGGTCTCTCAAATATGGGTGCCCCCTTACCCGAACATGGGGTTTCAATGTAATGGCCATGAGGTGGATGTGGTGCAGACGCATGGGGTCGATGTAAGGGGGAATAGATAAAGTCAAGGGCGGTGATTTCTGCTATACTATCGTCATCGTGATATAATATGGGGTGACTAGTGGGAGAAAGACCATCTAATGTGGTGAAGCTACCTGAATCATCATCATGAGAAGAGAGGTTCACATGTGTGTCGTCACAAGGGGTGACAGAGGAGTAAGTAGATAAAGGATCTACCGATGTTGAGCCCAAGGTGATCGCCGAAGGAAGGTCAAGCGAAACAATAGGGGAGGATTCAGAGGGAATGTTCCCGGAGGGTCTTATGGATGATGATAGGTGGAAAATGATGGACGAAGGCTACGTTAGCTTGACATCAAGAGGTAGAATGTCAATAGGAGCAGTCACGTCTGGTGGTTCTACCGAAGAAAAATGCGCAAATAGGGGAGAGGTGGACTCATTGCGCTTGGCCTCAAATTGGCGAACCACGGCTAGAGAGGTGTGGAAGTCCTTGAGGCGGGAATAAAGGTGGGTGTAATGGCCATGGAGATCACACAAAGCACAGGGGTGGTTGGTGTGAATAGGCTTGGGGTTCTTGGCCATGGTCACGAAAGAAACAAAGGCTTCAGGGAATGCGACATTAACCATGGGCTTGAGATGAGGCAGTTCAGGACAAGTATGGGTGGCGTGACTGACAACATCAAACAAAGCACACTGGGTGGTATGCTTTGTAAGCCGAGGAGGGGCAGGGTTTGTCGAGGCAGCCTTGTCCTTTGATGCCCCCTTGTGAGCTTTTCCATTCTTACCTGAAGCGGTTGCAACAGGAGGTGGACCCTGTTGAGGTGACTGAGGCACTATTGCAGCGGGAGAAGTCATGGGGACCAGTTGAACCGGGGTCAAAGAAAGATAAGGTTTGGGTTGAACAGGCGAGGTAGCGGTTGGAGGATCAAGGTACCAAGCGAGAATCCCAAGGGTCAGGTTGGGAAGAGAGAGGGTGGCCATGACGGGTACCGTGTACACTCCTGGTTGGGGGGCTAGGAACGGTATCTGACCGGCGGGGTAATGGCCAGGAGGGATCGCTCCAAGACAGTTGAGACCTGGTGGAACTGACCCAGGAGGGTAGAGAGGCGCATGGGTATTAGCGGTAGGAGAAGGGTCAGAAGGGAGAGGTCCGGCTGGCTGAGGCGAAAGGCTAGGAGTGGGCTGCGGTGGGCGAGGTTGGGGTTGCTGACTAGCCGAAGCGGGTTTTGTGAGGTCGGCCCGAGACGATTTCATCATGCAAACATTTGCTGAGCTAGGATCTGAGACAAGAGGAGGGAGACCAGGGAAGGTTCCAAGAAAGGATGAGTCTTTGTAGATGCCGGGGGAGGCACTGGTCAAAGAATCGACGGTTGGCTTATTGGCTACAGAAGAGATGATTAACTTAGGGGAAGTCTTAGATTTTGGATCATGATATGTCAATTGTTCAACGGTGACTATCTTTCCATTATGAGGGAAAAACATCTTGCGGTGGACTGCGGATGGGACGGAAGACATGGCATAGGTGTAACTACGCCCCAAAAGAATGTTATAGTCAAGAGGGGCGTCGATAACTTCAACGTCAACACAAACAGTCTTGCTCGCAAGGGTGATAGGACAGTTACGGAAAAGGCCGATGGGCTGGGAGGCATGGCCATCCCATGCATGAAGAGTGATCGTGGGAAGGGCCAACTCAGGAGATCCGAGTTGTTTCCAAACTGAAGCAGACATCACACAGGTGGATGCCCCCTCATCAATGATGCACCAGGAAATGTGAGCATTCCGGATTTTGACTGGGATTTGGAAAGCTACGGAAGCAGGAAGAGGAGGAGACTTTAACTTATGGGCATCGAAAACAATCAATTGGTCATCTGTAGGATCTACAGCACCTAGGGCAGATAGTAGAGCTTTTATTTAAGAAGGTCACGACTCGAGGAGTTCCAGCGTTGAAATGGCAGCAGGAGATTGGGCTAGCTCATCTACTGTGCTATATGCATGGGTAGCTCGGTCAGAAGCAGCATTTCTGCATAATGGTCCCTTAGGAATCTTGGTATGAACCACGGCTTTGGGTGGAGGGTTAAGAAAGGGACTATTAGTTGTTGAAAGAGGCTCTGTAGAACCAGAAGAAGGTGACTCAGGGACAGATGGAGCAAGAGGCTGGGGGTACAGACTGGACGGAGTTTGAAGGTTAAGGTCGATGGTTATAGGTTGGTCAGAGTTCATCATGAGGATCTGGTAATCAGAGGTACCAGATGGAGGAGGTTGAGTGGTTACCGGTTCGTGAGGTGGTTGGGTAGCCACAAATCTCTGTTATGCATACACCTTCTCTTGAGGGGGTGGTGACTGTTGTTGCGGGGGTTGAGAATACAAGGGAGGCAGGGGTGTGAATGCTAGAGGAGCTGGAGCACTACGTTGTGGGTATGGATGATAACGAGGTTGGGTAACAGTGAGGTAAACCGGAGGTTGGGCAGAAAGAGGAGGCATGCTGGATCCTGGATAGGTGCTACCGGGAGGGGGAGAAGTGCAGGAGGTGGTGCCCCCTCCCCCAGGAAAAACATAGCTCATGGGAGGTTGAGCGGATGGATGAGAGAGAGCTCCAACAATACCGTCGGTGGCATGAGGTGCCCCCGGTGTGTTAGTGCCACCGTGTCTGGGGAGGTCAGGGAGGACGGTATAAACATAACCAGATTGAACATATATCAAGTCATATTTCAAGGCTATTTGGAGGGTGGCTTCTTCGGATTGAGGAAAATGGGATGCAACATCTTTGCCGATGGCGGGTAAGAGAGATCTAAGGAACCAGTCCATGTAGACACGGTCTTCGAAAGAAGGAGCTTGACATAGGATCTCTCTTCTCCACCATTCTTTAACATGATCGAATAGGCGGGTCGCAGACAATTGATGGAAAGAAGTCAAAAGTTCAATACCGGTGTCATAATGAGGGGGAAGCCGGAAATAAGATAAGAAGGTGCGGGCAAGGGTTGCAAAAGTGGTATGGGAAGAGGTGGGCTGGTCAACATACCACTTAGAAGCTTCGCCTGTAAGCGTGCGTTGGAACAACCGAAGACGAATGGAATCATCGGTGATGGAATTGGAGGAACACCACATGTGGAAAGATCGGATATGGTTAGAGGGATCTTCACTAGCAAGGCCTTCGAACTTGGGAATGTCGGAGGGGAGCTTAGTTGGCATAGCAGGCCAACTAACATCGTGGTGAATAGGATCATTAATCAGCTGATTGAAATGGGGGAGACTGAGGCCAGCCATATAAGGGAGTAATGGGGCAGTCGAGGTAGGTCCCGTAAGGGTTCCACTGGACATGGACCCAGCAGTAGAACTGGGGTTAGGGCTGGGTCTGGAACTAGACATGGTGAAGGTAACAGGGGGGGGAACCAAGAGGAGGGCGAGAACCCGAACAATCAGAGGAAGAGGCAGAGTGCGGACTCGGGGGAGGACAGTTTCAATAGCGATGGGAAGGAGGAATTCGACCAAGCAGAAACTGAGGGTAAAGGCCAAGAAGTCTCCGAGAAAGGCGCCCTGGGGGCGCAATGATGACGGGAAGAAGAAAAAACTGACAAGGGAAGGGAGAGACAAAATCAAGGGAGGTCAAGGGCAGAAAGGTGTAGTGACAATTGATTTTAAAGTCTTTTCCAAGTGGTGGTAACCAGGCGCTTGTTCACTTAGGGTCAGTGTGTGTCATGCGTTAATTTTAATTGTTTAAACCCACACTTTTTGAGAGTAAAATAAAAAGTGTGTTGTGTAACTGAAAAGAAATCTGTAGTAAATAAGACTAAAAGAACATAAAATGAATAGCTACCAATGCATCAATCTAACCCAAGAAGGTGGGTCTCTCAAAAGTAGTTTATAAGAGGGAAAGAACTAAGAAAATCATGCTAAAAAAGAGGTCAATAGATCAAATGTCAGGAGGGACTGGGATCTAAAGGAGAAATCTGCTGAAAAGTGGTGCAGAGAACAACAAAGAGGCAGAGGCAAGGTTGCTACTAAAAAGGAGGATATCAGCTAAAACTAGAAGAGACAAGGTACTGGCCTTAGAAATGGACCCAAAAAATGATATGAGGTGATTTGAGAGGGAGAAGAGCTGATCTAAAAGGATCTGAAATGGAGGTATCAGATCCGAGAAAAATAAGGCTGAAACTCTGAAAATTCAGACTTTTGAAACATCAAAGACTCTCCCAAAAAAAGTGGAGGGTACTAGAGCCCTAAAGGGTAATATTCCCTCTTAGTTGAGTAAAACGAAGCAAGAATAGGTCTAAACGGGCGAAGACGGAGGTCAGACAACCCTGACAGAGGTTTAGACAAAACCCAGAAAAATTTCAGAAAAATTCCAGAAAAAAGTCCAAGTCGCAGTTTTTGACCTATTTTTTTTTTCAGGTCACACTTTTTGGGTTGTTTTCCACGACCTAGGATGCACTTTTTGGGCCAAAAAGTGCGACCTGCACTTCCGATACTCTCGGCAGCAGATTTCAGAAAAATTTGTCGTCTCAACTGCGGCTGATGTCGGTCACCTGCGCAATAAGGCCAGAAACACACGGAAGTTAAAAATTTGATTGTTTGAGGTTTTTAGGGGTGAAAAACACCATAAAAATAGGAAAAACAGGAAATGGAAGAGAGCCCTAGGGTCTGAAATAACTGGATATGCAGGAATATATAAAACGAAAGTGGTCGAAAAAGAAAACCCGTGTGGAGTCGCCAATTGTTAGTATGATTCTTTCGTCGTAAAAGATCACTTTAGCTACGCATAACAAATAGCCCTAACATCGATTATGGCTGCAAAATATCTTTAAGTTTGCTGCACAAATTCAGATCTAAGCACAAAAGACATTAAGCATATAAAATATAACATGGCACCATAAATCCAATGGACAAGACAAGAAGAATGCATTTAAAAGAATGATTTGTATTATATTAAAGAATGGGGCACCTAAGAGAAAACAGCAAAGCCCGGTTCTCCTCAAAGGATGGGTGCCGTTGGGGTGGTCCCGTGATTTGGAGCCGATTGGCTAGCCAAATGACGATGTAACATCAAACCAAGCTTTGGAGCCCAAGGACCTAGCCTTCCTGGACTCAGAGAGGGCTCTCTCTATAAGTGCAAAAGATGTCTGTGTGTTTACTTGCGATATTCTGATATTAGGCTAGTTATGAAGTGTGTTTTTTGGTTTTTTAGTTTTTAAGTTTGTGAGGGATGAAACTGATCAAATACATAAACTGGATGACAAGATGTAGATAAATTGGGCTATGGGGTCAAACAGATCAAGGAAGCTATGAAGTGATGATGTAAAGCTGCTGTAGGGCCGATTTGATTCATAGTAGAAGGGATCTCTGGGCAAAATGGATTAAATGGACAATAAGTTGGTGAAAGACAAGGGATTTCAAGTGCAAACTAGTTAATAGCAGACATAAACATGTAATAGCAAGCCATTAATCATGCTAGGAATAACTATAAGCTAATCAATACATAGAAATCAAACATTTCAGCCATACATAGAGGTATAAGACCCTCTAACTTCGGGAAATGGCTATCAGACTTTGGGGAAAACACATGAGACAAACTAACAACTCATAAACTATGCCGGAACGCCTAAACCTAGTCTCTAAGTCATTGGGTACTTGGACAAATAAGTTTTCATAGTTTTAGGCAAAGGGCTAGATCGGGACTAGGCCTCCTTGGTTCAACAAAATGATCAACAAATCAGTCAAAGAGAAAGTTTTATGGACAGAACTATGGGCAGCTGATAGGTAGGTAGGGCAAACCATACATCCTACTCAACATACATGGAACTGATGAATAAAACTTAACAACAATACCTTAGGTTACTAAAGAGCAGCTAAGAATTCTTTAGCATAACTAAGGGAGAAGAAAACATCAAGCTATGAAGATTCAGGGATTTTGAGGTGCCTCCATGGGCATATCTCAAAATCAGTCTTTACTGATCTATAGCAGCAAGAAATATGAATTATGAGTGAAAAATAGAAGACAAAACACATTAAGAAGCACTATACCATTCTACCATGTCAAGGAATCCATCAACAATCCTTCATCATTCCTCAAAAGCATCCAAGAGGCAGTCCAAAAATCATAACTCAAGTGTATTCTTCAAAGCTCATATGACCAATGTATTAATTCTTCTCTCAAGTTCAGCCTCTGATTTACAATGAGAATCATGGGATAAATAGGCTTGAGGAAGGAAAACCTCATGGAGCAACTAGCTATCCCATTGGCCAAGTCAAAATATCTAAACTTGTCCTTGAGGCTTTGCAAAGCCCAAGGCACAAAATATCCCATAAAATATCTAAAAAAGTGCTAAAAACGGAAATTATATTGACTTTACATGATTTTCCCATGATAAAAATAGCCTAACGCACATTTGGGAAAAGCAGATTTTTGGAGTTCAAAAATTGCAAAAATACTTCATATTTATGCCTGAAAAAGGTCCCCTGACTTGCTGGATGCAAATGGCAGCCTTCCTGATGTCGAAACGAGGCTCATGATGGCCCGTTGGAAAGCTCTCTGTGTCTGATTTCCGGCGCAAGTGAAATCACCTCAATCTGATCTCGGGAAGTCCCTCAAAACTGTACCTGTGTGCAAAAACCCAGAAAATAGCAGGCTGCTGATATGGCGGGCAGAATGTGCAAAAAGAGGGTGTTTTTCGCCAATTTGAGGGGGCGAATGATCTTCAAATGCCCTGAAAATCGCTGGAAACCTGCTCATGGAATTATGGCATCCATTGGTATCATCCTTCTCCCTTGAAAACTCATCAAACTGAAATGGCGAAATTATGAGTTTTCGGCCAAAAACCCAAAAAATGCCAAAAAACAAAAAGTTGCCGAAACAGGCCCAAAATTGGCATGCATGACCCTCAAGGGTCCATAGAAACATGCTCCGAAGTTGAGGCCAGAATGTCAAGCGCTGATGTGCTTTTCTTCTCTTTTCGTGCCGGGCGCTTCCTTTTAGCCTTCTTTTCCATCACTGTTTTGAGTTTCTTCATGGCGCTGCTCTTTATCATTGTGTTGCATATCATCAATGTGTTCTCCTTTACCTTGCTGCGCTGCCTCACTGTGCTCCTCTTCAAAACACTGCCCTTTCTCTTTGTGTGCCACTTAATCCAATAAACTCAACAATATGAACACGGTCAACCTTAGTGTATTTACACAGTCAGATTTTACTGCTCATAGGACAAGTTGGCAGAGTTTAAAAAGTTTCTGAGGTGGTAGCAAAGTTCTTGCAACAGTTATAAAACTAATGGACTTTTCTTTGAGCAAAGCATTACCCTCTTGTACACAGCCCATCCAATATATTTAACAATGTAAACACAATTAATCAAAAGATATCTACACAGTTAAAACCACTGTGTTTAATAAGTGACAGAGTTCATTTTGCTTTTGATTGGCCATATAGAATCCAGGAGCATTCAACAATGATAAACCCTTTCTTGAACAAAAAATACTGCCTTCACTGCATGCAAAATGCCCTTCTGGATTGAAACTGTGGCAATATGCTGTTTGGACAGATAGACAATGTGGTTAGGATAGATTGCAACAATGTTTCTTTGAATAAACAACCTCTTCTCTCCTTAAAACCAGCCCTTCACCTCTGGATGCACTTCAGCCAGGCAAACTTTTTAAATAGGGTACCATGTGTAAAGATGGGACAAACTGTTGTGTAGATTCCCTGTGCACAGTTTTGAAAAATCACTTTTCCTTGTGGATTTGTTAGAGGCCAATCAACACTTGTATTGGTGTCTTCAAAGAAAAACTCAAATATTAAAACCCTGCTCTTCAGAAATGGTCTTCCTCTTGAAAAATATCACAGTCAACAGCTCTTCAAAATGATACAATGTAGTGAAAAGAAGGGAAGACCTAGGTTAGGTGAAATATCAGTGTACAGTGTTTTATGAACAACACCTTTCACTTGTGAAGTTAAGAAATCAACCACCACCCTTGTACCTCTGTCTCCAATGTTAAAATTCAATCATCAACAACCTGTCCTTTAGAAAGTGGTCCTGCACCTTTTAAAAAATATCTCAGTCAACACTTTTCAGTAGGAAATAATACAGTGAAAGAAGGGCAGTCTGCTAACAGAGTGTGCTGTGAGAAAATGCTAAAATCACTCTGTTTTTTGAAGTCTTAGATGTCAACCAATACACCTAGCTCCTTGCTCAAGGAGGCTTTCAGTCATTAACAACTCTGCCCTGTACAAGTGTGCCCACTTTCCACTGATCTTTCATCTCTTGCAAACCACCATACATATGCTTAGACTGTCCATACACTGGATTGGAGTAAAAATGACAGAGTTTTTTTAGAAGACCACACAATTTTTTTGGCAAAAACTATGTGAGTTCTCTCTTCTCAAAGCAAATATGTCAAAATCCTTTTCACTGGTTGCATTTCACTGTTTTAATAATGTGGAAATGCTTTGATGACAGTGTGAAAAGTTTCTTTTCAGATCTAACCGTCTCTCTACAACAAAATCTTTCTCTGCAGCTTGAAACTGTAAACCTCTGCCCGACCAAGAAACTTTTCTCTTATTAAGCTTCACTATTCTCTTATATATATGTCACTTTGTTTCAACAGGCTCACTAAGTTTCAATCTTGGTGTGAGTATATAGGCAATTTCATTTTTAAAACAGAGGTGGAAGATTTTAGGACATCTTCAAAAGCTTTGAGCAAAGGCCGTAATAGTTTGCTCTTTTCCACAATAATCAAGGGCCTTTTCAATGTGGAAAATCAGTTATCTTTAGGGAGAAAACCTTCAACTATGCATGTTGTTTCAACGTATATGCCCATGCAAAAAACTGACCTTTATCATTTATCAATCTTGGAAATGTGGATGAAGTTTTGAAATACCTCTTGAAATCGTTGAAAACAACCTTGGAGGAGAGTTGGATCAGCTCTGGAGGCCATTCAACCCGCGCGGCACTCTTTCAAAACCCTCTGTTTCTTCTTCCAATATTGTTTGAGGGCAGCTCAAAACATGATGCCAATCTTTGCTTGAGAGTTGGAGACACTTTGAAATGAGTTTTTTAAGGTTTTCAGGTAATTTTCTTGACCATTTCTACAGTAGTGCCGCAGGCTGCTACAGGCACGTCGCGCCTTAGTTATGGCCCTTTGTATTTTTCGCTCCAGGCACGTCGCGCACTTTTCCAGGCAAGTCGCGCAAGTTTGCAGTTCATTTTGAAGGCCTTCCCGGTGTCGGAATTGGGCGCGAGATGGCTCGTTGGAAAGATGTGGAAGTCTACTTTCCAGAAAAACTTGAATTTTGTCATTTGGTGTCCATTTGATCCTTCAAAAATTGATTTTCCCAACACTGGTCAAAACTGGTAAATCCTGGTGCAGAAATGCATCGAGCTGTTTGTAGACCATTTTTGAATGCCTTCCCGGTGTCGGAATTGGGCACGAGATGGCTCGTTGGAAAGATGTGGAAGTCTTATTTCCATAAAAACTTGAATTTTTTCATTTGGTGTCTATTTGAGCCTTCAAAAACTGACTGTCCCATCACTGGTCAAAAATGGTGTATGCTGGTGCAGAAAAACATAGCGTTGATTGCAGGCTACTTTTGGATGCCTTCCTTTTGTCGGAATTTGGCCCGAGATGGCTCATCGGAAAGCTATAGAAGTCTATTTTCCATATCAACTTGAATTTTTTCATTTGGAGTCCATTTGGCTGTTCAAAATCTGACTGTCCCATCACTGGTCAAAATGATGAATCCTAGTGCAGAAATTCTCCCGTGACATCTGTATTTTTCACATTTCTCATAAACCATGATACCTGTGTAGAAACTGAAGAAGGTTTTTCTTCTTGAACCTATGAGGGACAAAAACCTCTCTCACTTTTGTAAATTTCATCTCCATTTTGTTAGAAACACATTCTGAACCGAATTGCCCGGGCGCTCCTTAACCCTAATTTCACTGTGGCAGAGGTATTATGATTCAACAACCATGCAATTTTACTATCCCTTTGTATTTTCTGTGATGAGATATTTGAGCTTATTTTTGAATGTGGGGGATGGCCTTTTGACAAATTCTTGGCTTCCTTTTGACCATGATGGCAGAGTTTGTTTTGAGATCAAGACCCCTTTTTAACTTGACACTAAAGTGTCTTTTCTGGATGCTTTATAGGTGATAAAGCTCACTGTAAAACTGATTTCATCTGCTAGGTGTCCTTCAAGCTTGTCTCCTGGCTGTGGGTGCTGACATTTAGTTGTATTTGCCTGAGCTGTTACTGTTTTCGGTCTATCAGAAGGGCTTTTTCTTCTAACAGCTTTTCCTTTATTCAAAATGTAACAGCATAGTGGTTTTGACCTGATTTCATAAGGAATTTGCTTTCCTAGTGACAGTGGCCTATGGAATTGGCCTTCAATGATTTATAAAACCAGCTGATCTTCTTTCCATGCTTTTCAAAGTTTTCACAAACTGAGATCATACTTGTGGATAAGATGTCCTTTGAAACTTTTGACTGTTCCTTGCTTAGAGGAAGAAATGTCTCTTTTTGGGGCAGTGGCACTTAGATTTTGCCTTTGATGATTTCCAGAACCTGAAACATTGTGCCAAAACTCTTTTTGTACTTGATGAGCTTGTGTACCTGTTTGTAAGAGGCAAACTAGATCAAACACATTTTTGCTCTGGGTATTATGCCAGAATCTTGCCTGCAATGTAAATCTAATTAGGTGACAGGTTTTGCTTGACTGTAGATGCAAGTGCTAGGTCTCTTTGAGCTTTCTTCTTTGACTGTGGGTAAAAGAAAAAACAGGGGATGATGCATGAGAGTTAGAAAGTGAAACAAGGAGAACTGCTCTTTATGTTTCCTGTGAAGGAGCTCTTCACTGCCTCATTGCACTGCTTTTTTCTGAGGGGAACTGAAATGTCACCATTTGCCTTGGTAAACTTATGACAAGTTATTTGAAATATAATCTCTGTGAGTATGGAGGTTAGCACCCTTTGAAAAACAACCACCTTTTTATTACTGCTGGACTTTTGCAATCCTTTAAGTCAATATTGGCCGAGCGCCTACGCTTGTAGATGAAGGAGGCGCCCTAACCCTCTTGTTGTTGAAGGAGGTTCTTGGCCATAAACAAATTACGGTTTGTTGTGGCTTCGGTGGTGTTCTTCTTTTCTGTGATTTTAGGTCTTCCGGAAGAAATGCAACGATCCGGAGGTCTTGATGAGTGACCTCTGACATTTGCGGATATATCTCGAGCTCGGGTTACATTTAGAAGCAGCTGTTCTTCTAACTGTAGATTCAAGCATTTTCTCCTGAGATGAAGTTATATTTCTTGTCTTTGTAGAATCCATAAAACACTGTAAAACACCTAATAATCAGCTTGAGACTGGGGTCTATGCAGTGCTGAGACCTAGGGGTATAAGTGGCGCGACTTAGAGCTGTTATCAACTTGATTTGCAAAGTGGGAGGTCAGTCATGGTTGGTCTGTAGCAGATGGAGGCTTTTTGGCTTTTTGATGATTTCCAAGGGTAAAATGTCTTAAAGCGCCACTTCCTAACATAGGGGAGACTTTTGAAACAGACTTGGATTTTTCTTTTAAAGCTGATGGGCAAACCAATAGGGCTGAAGCTAGATAGGATAGTGATAATGAGGTTTTGATTTTGACATGCGTGGACTGAAAGGTAGAAGGGCGAAAAAAGTTTTTAGGAGGGTTTTCTAGATGAAAAATTGACATAAGGAAATCAGCTTCTAGAAAACTCAGCTATAGATATAGTCATCACTAACATGTAAAAAAAATACTGATGGCTAACAGTGGCTCCATTTGGGGAGGGCAGCTCCTCGTCAGGAGGTGTCCAGAATTCAGATCTTTGGCTTATGAAGACCAATGCCTTATCCATTGGCGCAAAATTTTACCCTTCTCTTGATGTTATTTCTGAAAAGTGACAGCATGGTTAATCATCAATGATACTTCTACCTACCCCACTATCTTTCCTAACATTTTTTCTTCTCTTTGGCGCATTTGAACTAGCAGCCTTTTGACAATGCATATTTTTCTTTTTGCAAAATGAACCTATCTATTTCTACTCTTATATCTACCGGGAGTTCAGATTAAGCTGATGAACTCCTTCATTTCTCTACCTAAAACTAGATCGACTGTCAAGATTAAGCAGTTTGACAGGATTTCATTCTCTAATCTACGACATGAAATTCAAAAATGATCAAATCAGGATTAAGCAGTCTGATTTGTCATGCATTTGCGGCATAAAAGACAAGCTGCACACAAATGTTATTCTGTAATAAAAGGAAACTAGACAAGCGGGCTTAAGATGTACAATATATTTTTCATCCCTCGCTTCTCTCTTTGGTTCTGTTTTAGGCATGTGGAACCAGAATCTCTCCCTAATCTAAGCTCTGTGATAAGTCAATCTTACACAATGTTGACTATCTTTGCACTCACTAACTTATCAGCAAATAAATTTAAACATGCTTAGCTATGATTAGGCTAGATAGCTGAACAAGACATTGAAGCACTAGTAGCGGCATTTAGACTTGCTCGCTTTCCGAAAGACTATTTTTTGGAACATGGGGCTTTACCACTGCTTTTTAGAAACTGCCCTCTTTTTCTACTTTTCACTGTTTTTTGTATTTTCTGCTTTTTCACTTTCTCTTCAAACAAACTACAAATGAAAAAAGTGCTCACAAGGCTGAGTTTTAACTATCTACCTATCCTAATCTAAACTGTACACAACATACATTCATTTGGTGAACTCTTCTTTCCAATGTAACCAGTCAAGTAGATGATCAAATGGGTGATTCTGGTTTAGTTCTTTCATGATGTAGAAGTAATGAAAAGGCCACTCCCACTTCGTTTGTTTCTAGACAGTAGTGCTTAAGCTTTTTCTCATTCTTGGCAGCAACTTGTTCATGATAAAACCCACTACTCTTTCAGACTTCTTAAGGAAAACAACAAATGGATCTTGGAATAATGCCTGATCTAGAGGTTTTGAGATATAGGATTCATTCAAGACTACTCTTTCCGAATTCTCAAGGAAAACAACAAATGGATCTTGGAATAATGCCTGATCTAGAGGTTTTGAGATATAGGATTCATTCAAGACTACTCTTTCAGACTTCTTAAGGAAAACAACAAATGGATCTTGGAATAATGCCTGATCTAGAGGTTTTGATATACAGGATTCATTCAAGACTACTCTTTCTTCCACTTGGCTATATTTGGGACCCCCCTGGTAAAGAAACTCTTCTTCATGATCACCCGAACTGTTAGACTCATCACGTATTGTAGTGTAGTTTTCATTCCAAGCTGATGTGTTCTGATTAAGTGGACTGAAAACTGTGTGGAGGTTATTAGTTTGGTGAGCAGGGATACATTGTGATAGTAAATTATCTTGAAAGGGTAGTGAGACAACTCTCATGTGTTTATCAGCCTCTTTTTCTTCATCTGCAATTTGTGACTCAATGGAACTTTGTGGTTGCAAATCTAGAGTTAAGGAAGATTCCGTGTCCAAAATGACTTCCTCAACTATTTCAGGAAAAGGCCTCTCATTTACAACATGCTCAAGAAATTCATCATCTTCCTCAAGCTCATCATCAAAGCTGAAACATTGTTGATCTCCAATTATGTGAATGTTATCTCTGATGGACTGAAGTGAAGTAGAGAAAAGAGTCTGAGACTCTTCACTTACTTCCAAACTTTCAAGGCTATCCTCATCAGTGTCATATATGACCTGTAATGCTTGCTCACTTTTCTCAAGTTTATGAAACCGAGCTTCCTCCCAAAAATCAAAAGCTGAGTGTTCTGCATAGTTAGTGTCTGTTTGGAAATCACAATCATCAACATATTGATCAAACCTTGGAGAATCATTAACATAAGAAATGTCATCAACCATGCACATTGGACTATCAGATTGATTTTCTTCAAATTGATCTACACATCTATTTTCTGATTTATGACATGCAAGATTAACAGGAGAAAGATCAGAAAATTTTTGGTTATATGAAGTTTCAGAGGTTGTTTGTATGTTTATAAGTTGATCTATTTCCTCTTCAGTTAAAAAGGGAGGTATTTTCATTTCTCTACTATAATCCTCTTTCTCTTGGGAAATCTGATTTGAAAGATGAATGTATTTTGGGGCTTCACTTATGAGAGATGATGAATCATCACTTATGCCCTTAGAGAGATCCCGTGGGTTTTCTGTCATTTCTTGCTTATTTTCATCTTCAACCAATTCTTTGTGATATTGAGGATAGTTATCATGTAATTCATGAGTTTTTTCTGATAGATTCTTAGGGGGCCAGTTTTCTTTTATGAACTCAAATGACTCCCAACATAAAGGTAGAGACCCTATAGGTTTTGATTTATCTTCTATCTTAGATTTGAATTCTTCTTCAATCAGCTCTTCTTGATTTAGGTGAGAGTTAACTTGAGCAGGATTTTCCTGGATAACTGCTGAGAGATCTTTAGGGAGCAAATTTTCTTTCAAAGTCGGGAATGATTTACAGCATAAGGGTAGAGAACCTAAAGGTTTTGATTCTTCTTCCATTTCAGAATCTGTGATTTCAAAATGGCTGATAGCTTCTTTAGAGCATTCCTCTATGTTTGTATTTGCAACTTTCCCATTAGGCATATTTTGTTTATAACTCTTATCTTGTGATAGCTGAGTGTGCTTAACCTGAGGAAGAAGGGTAGGTTGGTTTGAATAAGCAGTGTTAACCTTGTGTTTTTTCCTATCAAGTAACTTCTCTAGTTTTCCTGCCATGCACACCAACTTTTTCAGCTTTTCCTCTGAAGATGCTAGTGTCTCTTGATTTGCTTTGTCTTTCTCTATTGTTCTTAGTTGTGCCTCCCTATTTAGTATGTTGAATTCTACATCAACTGCTATCCTTTGCATTTCTTCTAGGGTCAAAGGATCTTTTTTTTTTATCTGGAAAACCATCTCTGGGTCAAAAGAGTCTGGGTAATGTAAGAGAACACATCCAAGGGGTGGCTTTAGGTTAGCAGGCATTGCATGGTATACTTTATTGAACCTGGCTGAAAAGCTTTGTATTGTCTCCCCTGGTTGTCTTTTTAACTCATTGTATTCCTTTATGATGAGAACTTTATTACCTATGACCACCCACCTATCTAGGAAGATTTGAGTGAACTGATGAAAATTGGTAATGCTTGCAGCTGGAAGGTCTTCAAACCAACTCCTAATTTTTCCTTCTAATGATAAGGAAAACATTCTAATACACACATCATCTTCTTCTATGTCATAAAGGTCAAGTAAATCCTCAATTTTTCGGGCATGCTCTTCAGCAGTGACTTTGGAGCTTTCTCCATCAAACCTGGGTAATTTATTTTGAAGATTTGCAGGAAGGGCTCGTAAGATGGGAGGTAAAACCAGAGGCTTGTATCTTTCTGGGACCTTTGTGGATATAGGTAGTGTAAAAAGAGGTTCATGACTATTTGAGGCTTTAGCCAAAGTGGGAAAGGTAGCATGAAGCTCATGTTTTGCTAGGTTTTCCATAGGTGAATCTGGGGTAGGCATAGGTGTACAAGCCTGCTCATGGTCTAAGATTTGAGGCTTAGCTTTTTGAGGTTTGAGATCTTTCCAATGATCAATGTAGATCTCATCGGTGTATTCTTGATCAGGCTCAAAGTAGGATAGAACATAGTTACAGATAAAGACAATAATTTCTTGAATCCAACTAAGGCCTGAGTGCTTTTTCTTTCTAGGATGACCAGTCATGTTTTAGGTTCTTCCTCCAGTGGAGTCTTTAGGTCTATTGGGAGTTGTGGAGTCACCAGGTGGAACTTGGTTGTTTTTGTAGAGATGTAGCTATGGTCCACCACCAGTAACTAATCTGGAAATGTTTTTAAGGTTTTTCTGAGTTTTATGTGCAGCCTATGGTTTGTTAAAGTATCCTAGACTTGTTTCAACACTTTGCTAGGGTGATGAGAACAAAAAGAGTTTACTCTAAATGGGTCTATGGGCTGCTTGCTTGTTTAAGTATCTAAAGGACCAAAAAGTCTATAAGAGTTTGCTAGACTATCATGTACTCAGTGTCCCACCATCTCCCGCTATGTTAGTGAGCGATGGGATAGGTCTATCGGATAGTAGCCTGGAGCTTGGTAAAATAGTAAGGCTTACTAGAGTTTAGTGGAGTCGCCAGGTGGATTATCAGTTTGTTTTGAGATATACTTGTATGGTCCACCACCAGTAATGTCAAAAACCAATCTAAGGGAGTGTTTTGGGGTTTTTTGAGTTTTATGTGCCTACAAGGTTTGGAAGAGTTTCCTATAACTGACTCATCATTTTGCTAAGATGGTGAAAGAGCTATTTTCTACTCTTCAAGAAACACTTAAGTTTTCTAAGTTTGATTGAGACTTCGAGAAATCTAAGGTGCACTTAGACTGTCACTAACTCGGAAGGTCCCACCGTGATCGCCATTATGTTAGGGTCCCGTGATTTGGCCGATTGGCTAGCCAAATGACGATGTAACATCAAACCAAGCTTTGGAGCCCAAGGACCTAGCCTTCCTGGACTCAGAGAGGGCTCTCTCTATTATATGCAAAAGATGTCGGTGTGTTTACTTGCAGTGTTTTGATATTAGGCTAGTTATGAGGTGTGTTTTTGGTTTCTTTTTAGTTTTTAAGTTTGTGAGGGATGAAACTGATCAAATACATAAACTGGATAACAAGATGTAGATAAATTGGGCTATGGGGTCAAACAGGTCAAGGAAGCTTATGAGGTGATGATGTAAAGCTGCTGTAGGGCCGATTTGATTCACGATAGAAGGGATCTTTGGGCAAAATGGATTAAATGGACAATAAGTTGGTGAAAGACAAGGGATTTCAAGTGTAACTAGTTAATAGCAGACATGAACATGTAATAGCAAGCCATTAATCATGCTAAGTATAACTATAAGCTAATTAATACATAGAAATCAAACATTCCAGCCATACATAGAGGTATAAGACCCTCTAACTTCGGGAAATGGCTATCAGACTTTGGGGAAAACACATGAGACAAACTAAAAACTCATAAACTATGCCGGAACGCCTAAACATAGTCTCTAAGTCATTGGGCACTTGGACAAATAAGTTTTCATAGTTTTAGGCAAAGGGCTAGATCGGGACTAGGCCTCCTTGGTTCAACAAAATGATCAACAAATCAGTCAAAGAGAAAGTTTTATGGACTGAACTATGGGCAGCTGATAGGTAGGTAGGTCAAACCATACATCCTACTCAACATACATAGAACTGATGAATAAAACTTGGCAACAATACCTTAGGTTACTAAAGAGCAGCTAAGAATTCTTTAGCATAACTAAGGGAGAAAGAAAACATCAAGCTATGAAGATTCAGGGATTTTGAGGTGCCTCCATGGGCATATCTCAAAATCAATCTTTACTGATCTATAGCAGCAAGAAATATGAATTATGAGTGAAAACTAGAAGACAAAACACATTATGAAGCACTATACCATTCTACCATGTCAAGGAATCCATCAACAATCCTTCATCATTCCTCAAAAGCATCCAAGAGGCAGTCCAAAAATCATAACTCAAGTGTATTCTTCAAAGCTCATATGACCAATGTATTAATTCTTCTCTCAAGTTCAGCCTCTGATTTACAATGAGAACCATGGAATAAATAGGCTCGAGGGAGGAAAACCTCATGGAGCAACTAGCTATCCCATTGGCCAAGTCAAAATATCTAAACTTGTCCTTGAGGCTTTGCAAAGCCCAAGGCACAAAATATCCCATAAAATATCTAAAAGACTGCTAAAAACGGAAATTATATTGACTTTACATCATTTCCCAAGGATAAAAATAGCTTAACGCACATTTGGGAAAAACAGATTTTTGAGGTTCAAAAATTACAAAAATACTTCATATTTATGCCTGAAAAAGGTCCCCTGACTTGCTGGATGCAAATGGCAGCCTTCCTGATGTCGAAACGAGGCTCGTGATGGCCCGTTGGAAATCTCTCTGTGTCTGCTTTCCAGCGCAAGTGAAATCACCTCAATCTGATCTCGGGAAGTCCCTCAAAACTGTACCTGTGTGCAAAAACCCAGCAAATAGCAGGCTGCTGATATGGCGGGCAGAATGTGCAAAAAGAGGGTGTTTTTCGCCAATTTGAGGGGGCGAATGATCTTCAAATGCCCTGAAAATCACTGGCGACCTGCTCATGGAATTATGGCATCCATTGGTATCATCCTCCTCCCTTGAAAACTCATCAAACTGAAATGGCGAAATTATGAGTTTTCGGCCAAAAACCCAAAAAATGCCAAAAAACAAAAAGTTGCCGAAACAGGCCCAAAATTGGCATGCATGACCCTCAAGGGTCCATAGAAACATGCTCCAAAGTTGAGGCCAGAATGTCAAGCGCTGATGTGCTTTTCTTCTCTTTTCGTGCCGGGCGCTTCCTTTTAGCCTTCTTTTCCATTACTGTTTTGAGTTTCTTCATGGCGCTGCTCTTTATCATTGTGCTGCATATCATCAATGTGTTCTCCTTTACCTTGCAGCGCTACCTCACTATGCTCCTCTTCAAAACACTGCCCTTTCTCTTTGTGTGCCACTTAATCCAATAAACTCAACAATATGAACACGGTCAACCTTAGTGTATTTACACAGTCAGATTTTACTGCTCATAGGACAAGTTGGCAGAGTTTAAAAAGTTTCTGAGGTGGTAGCAAAGTTCTTGCAACAGTTATAAAACTAATGGACTTTTCTTTGAGCAAAGCACTACCCTCTTGTACACAACCCATCCAATATATTTAACAATGTAAATACAATTAATCAAAAGATATCTACACAGTCAAAGCCACTGTGTTTAATAAGTGACAGAGTTCATTTTTCTTTTGATTGGCCACATAGAATCCAGGAGCATTCAACAACGATAAACCCTTTCTTGAACAAAAAATACTGCCTTCTTTGCGCCACAAAAATGCCCATGCAGATTGAAAGAGCGGCAGCAATATCTTGTTTGGACAAATAGACAATGTGATTGGGATCGATTGCAACAATGTTTCTTTGAATAAACAACCCTCTGCTCTCCTTAAAAACCGACCTTCACCTCTGGATGCACTTCAGCCAGGCAAACTTTTTAAATAGGGTACCATGTGTAAAGATGGGACAAACTGTTGTGTAGATTCCCTGTGCACAGTTTTGAAAAATCACTTTTCCTTGTGGATTTTTTAGAGGCCAATCAACACTTGTATTGGTGTCTTCAAAGCAAAACTCAAATATTAAAACCCTGCTCTTCAGAAATGGTCTTCCGCTTGAAAAATATCACAGTCAACAGCTCTTCAAAATGATACAATGTAGTGAAAAGAAGGGCAGACCTAGGTTAGGTGAAATATCAGTGTACAATGTTTTATGAAGAACACCTTTCACTTGTGAAGTTAAGAAATCAACCACCACCTTTGTACCTCTGTCTCCAATGTTAAAATTCAATCATCAACAACCTGTCCTTTAGAAAGTGGTCCTGCACCTTTTAAAAAATATCTCAGTCAACACTTTTCAGTAGGAAATAATACAGTGAAAGAAGGGTAGTCTGCTAAAAGAGTGTGCTGTGAGAAAATGCTAAAATCACTCTGTTTTTTGAAGTCTTAGATGTCAACCAATACACCTAGCTCCTTGCTCAAGGAGGCTTTCAGTCATTAACAACTCTGCCCTGTACAAGTGTGCCCACTTTCCACTGATCTTTCATCTCTTGTAAACCACCATACATATGCTTAGACTGTCCATACACCGGATTGGAGCAAAAATGACAGAGTTTTTTTAGAAGACCACACAATTTTTTTGGCAAAAACTATGTGAGTTCTCTCTTCTCAAAGCAAATATGTCAAAATCCTTTTCACTGGTTGCATTTCACTGTTTTAATAATGTGGAAATGCTTTGATGACAGTGTGAAAAGTTTCTTTTCAGATCTAACCCTGTCTCTCTACAACAAAATCTTTCTCTGCAGCTTGAAACTGTAAACCTCTGCCCGACCAAGAAACTTTTCTCTTATTAAGCTTCACTATTCTCTTATATATATGTCACTTTGTTTCAACAGGCTCACTAAGTTTCAATCTTGGTGTGAGCATATAGGCAATTTCATTTTTAAAACAGAGGTGGCAGATTTTAGGACATCTTCAAAAGCTTTGAGCAAAGGCCGTAATAGTTTGCTCTTTTCCACAATAATCAAGGGCCTTTTCAATGTGGAAAATCAGTTATCTTTAGGGAGAAAACCTTCAACTATGCATGATGTTTCAACGTATATGCCCATGCAAAAAACTGACCTTTATCATTTATCAATCTTGGAAATGTGAATGAAGTTTTGAAATACCTCTTGAAATCGTTGAAAACAACCTTGGAGGAGAGTTGGATCAGCTCTGGAGGCCATTCAACCCGCGCGGCACTCTTTCAAAACCCTATGTTTCTTCTTCCAATATTGTTTGAGGGCAGCTCAAAACATGGTGCCAATCTTTTCTTGAGAGTTGGAGACACTTTGAAATGAGTTTTTTAAGGTTTTCAGGTAATTTTCTTGACCATTTCTACAGGAGTGCCGCAGGCTGCTACAGGCACGTCGCGCCTTAGTTATGGCCCTTTGTATTTTTCGCTCCAGGCACGTCGCGCACTTTTCGAAGTCGCAAGTTTGCGATTCATTTTGAAGGCCTTCCCGGTGTCTGAATTGGGCGCGAAGAGATGCAATGTTAGGCAATGTGGAAGTATAATTCCAGAAAAAACTTGAATTTTGTCATTTGGTGTCCATTTGATCCTTCAAAAATTGATTTTCCCAACACTGGTCAAAACTGGTAAATCCTGGTGCAGAAATGCATTGAGCTGTTTGTAGACCATTTTTGAATGCCTTCCCGGTGTTGGAATTGGACGCGAGATGGCTCGTTGGAAAGATGTGGAAGTATTCTTTCCAGAAAAACTTGAATTTTTTCATTTGGTGTCCATTTGAGCCTTCAAAAACTGACTGTCCCATCACTGGTCAAAAATGGTGTATGCTGGTGCAGAAAAACATAGCGTTGATTGCAGGCTACTTTTGGATGCCTTCCTTTTGTCGGAATTTGGCCCGAGATGGCTCATCGGAAAGATATGGAAGTCTATTTTCCATATCAACTTGAATTTTTTTATTTTGAGTCAATTTGGTTGTTCAAAATCTGACTGTCCCATCACTGGTCAAAATGATGAATCCTGGTGCAGAAATTCTCCCGTGACATCTGAATTTTTCACGTTTCTCACAAACCATGATACCTGTGTAGAAACTGAAGAAGGTTTTTCTTCTTGAACCTATGAGGGACAAAAACCTCTCTCACTTTTGTAAATTTCATCTCCATTTTGTTAGAAACACATTCTGAACCGAACTGCCCGGGCGCTCCTTAACCCTAATTTCACTGTGGCAGAGGTATTATGATTCAACAACCATGCAATTTTACTATCCCTTTGTATTTTCTGTGATGAGATATTTGAGCTTCTTTTTTAATGTGGGGGATGGCCTTTTGACAAATTCTTGGCTTCCTTTTGACCATGATGGCAAAGTTTGTTTTGAGATCAAGACCCCTTTTTAACTTGACACTAAAGTGTCTTTTCTGGATGCCTTATAGGTGATAAAGCTCACTGTAAAACTGATTTCATCTGCTAGGTGTCCTTCAAGCTTGTCTCCTGGCTGTGGGTGCTGACATTCAGTTGTATTTACCTGAACTGTTACTGTTCTCGGTCTATCAGAAGGGCCTTTTCTTCTAACAGCTTTTCCTTTATTCAAAATGTAACAGCATAGTGGTTTTGACCTGATTTCATAAGAAATTTGCTTCCTAGTGACAGTGGCCTATGGAATTGGCCTTCAATGATTTATAAAACCAGCTGATCTTCTTTCCATGCTTTTCAAAGTTTTCACAAACTGAGATCATACTTGTGGATAAGATGTCCTTTGAAACTTTTGACTGTTCCTTGCTTAGAGAAAGAAATGTCTCTTTTTGGGGCAGTGGCACTTAGATTTTGCCTTTGATGATTTCCAGAACCGGAAACACTGTGCCAAAACTCTTTTTGTAATTGATGAGCTTGTGTACCTGTTTGTAAGAGGAAAAATAGATCAAACACATTTCTGCTCTGGGTATTATGCCAAAATCTTGCTGCGATACGAATCTAATTAGGTGACGGAGGTTTTGCTTATTTGTAGATCACCAGTGCTAGGTCTCTTTGAGCTTTCTTCTTTATTTGTGGGTAAAAAAAAAACTAGAAGGATGATGCATGAGAGTTAGAAAGTGAAACAAGGAGAGCTGCTCTTTATGTTTCTTGTGGAGGAGCTCTTCACTGTCTTATTGCACTGCTTTTTGCTGAGGGGAACTGAAATGTCACCATTTGTCTTGGTCAACTTATGCCAAGTCATTTGAAGAGGATCTCTGTCAGTATGGAGTTTAGCACCCTTTGAAAAACAACCACCCTTTCTTCTGCTTTTTTAGGACTTTTGCAATCTTTAAGTCAATATTGGCTGACGCCACCTAAGAGTGGGGGTGCAAAGCTAGCCTCTGCTTGTAAATGAAGGAGGTTCTTGGCCATGACAAATTACCAGTTTGCTGTGACAGTGGTGTTCTTCTTTTCCTGTGATTTTTGATGCTGGAAGGAAAATGCAAGGTCTTGATGAGTGACTCTCTGTTTGCAGATATATCTCAGGCTCATGTTACATTTAGAAGCAGCTGTTCTTCTAACTGTAGATTCAAGCATTTCCTCCTGAGATGAAGTTATATTTCTGTCTTTGTAGAATCCATAAAACACTGAAAACACCTAATAATCAGCTTGAGATTGGGGTTTATGCAATGCTGAGACCTAGCGGGTGTGGGTGGCGCGACTTAGAGCTGTTTGTCAATTTCATTTGCAAAGTGGGAGGTCAGTCATGGTAGGTCTGTAGCAGATGGAGGCTTTTTGGCTTTTTGATGATTTCCAAGGGTAAAATGTCTTAAAGCGCCACTTCCTAACATAGGGGAGACTTTTGCAACAGACTTGGACTTTTCCTTTTGGAGCTGATGGGCAGACCAGTAGGGCTGAAGCTAGAAAAAATAGTGATAATGGATTTTGATTTTGACAAGGGGTGGGTTTGAGAGAGTAGAGAGGGCAAAAAAGTTTTAGGAGGGTTTCTAGATGACATATTGACATAAGGAAATCGAGTTTCTGAAAATTTCATTGTAGATATAGTCATCACTAACATGTAAAAACTCCTCAGTGGGATAGCAGTGTTTCAGATCTAGAATTCCTCTCTCTTATTGGTGTAGAAAAACAAACGTGGAACTCAATGGGAGTTCATAAAGCAAAATGGAAAATGGTGACCAAGAGTAGATCCAGAGTGATCTAATGCAATGGAGGTGACTAATGAATGGGGAAAACCCCCCTATTTATAACAAAATATTGGGGTGGTCTAGAACTCGGTGCATGAATAAAATATTATTAATCGAATTCTAGAAGCACCCTTTAGGAATATTTTATTATATTTGTTGGAGGGAAAAGGGTTCTTGACTTGGGTCAATTCCTTTATTTATAAATAATAAATAAATGGTTTATTTATCATTTTAGGGAAGTGATGGGAATATAATTAAATAAATAATGGTTTATTTAATTATTCATGGATGATTTAGTCAAATTTAACTAAGAATATTATTTAAATAATGATTTAAATAACTTATTCTTAGGGAATAATTAAATAAATAAGGATTTATTTAATTAAGTTCCTTGTTTTGGGTTAAATATGACCAGGAAATATAAAACAAGTTATTTTATGTGATGAAAGAAATTTTACTTAGGGTAAAATTGGTCTTACATGGTGTACTTGGGTTCATGCTTCATTATTGCATTATTGGTCGTAAAAGATCACTTTAGCTACACATAAAAAATAGCCCTAACATCGATTATGGCTGCAAAATACCTTTAAGATTGCTGCACAAATTCAAATCTAAGCACAAAAGATATTAAGCAGATAAAAAATAACATAGCTCCATTGATCCAATGAACAAGACAAGAAGAATGTATATGAAATAATTTTGTATTATATTAAAGAATGGGGTACCTGAGAGGAAAACAAGAAAGGTGTTTTCCGGTTCTCCTCGGTGGGATGGGTTCTTGGAAGTCCTCAGTGTTTCAGATCTATCATTTCTCTCTCTTATGGATGTGGGAAAAAAAACATAGAACTCAATGGGAGTTCACAAAGAAAAATGGAAAATGGTGACCAAGACAAGATCCAGAGTGATCTAATGCAATGGAGGTGACTAATGAATGGGGAAAACCTCCCTATTTATATCAAATTATTGGGGTGGTCTAGAACTCGGTGCATGAATAAAATATTATTAATCGAATTCTAGAAGCACCTTTTAGGAATATTTTATTATATATGTTGGAGGGAAAAGGGTTCTTGACTTGGTTCAATTCCTTTATTTATAAATAATAAATAAATAAATGATTTATTTATCATTTTAGGGGAATGATGGGAATAAATAATGGTTTATTTGATTATTTATGGATGATTTAGTCAAATTTAACTAAGAATATTATTTAAATAATGATTTAAATAACTTGTTCTTAGGAAGTAATTAAATAAATAAAGATTTATTTAATTAATTTCTTTGTTTTGGGTTAAATATGACCAAATAAGTTATTTTATGTGGTGAAAGAAATTTTACTTGGGGTAAAATTGGTCTTACATGGTGTACTTGGGTGCATCTAATAATAATAGGTTAGATGACCAAAAAATGGTATAACAGATTGCCCCCCAACGTACGAGTGTTAAGAGCAAATCGTATGACCGAAGTACATTGTAAGAACTCAATCACTTAGGTAGCAAAAGGGAAGCGAGAGAGAGAAGTGTAATGTGTCTGATGTGTTAAAGGACTAGACCCTAAGGAGGCGAGACTTATAGGTGCAACAAGTCTCTTATGAAGTGGTACCTGTGCTAAAAGTGGCGGAGGAGGCATACCTATGCCTGCCGAGACAAAGTACAAAGAATAAGGCGCCTGGAAAACCATGGAATGCAATAAGTACAGAGAATAAGGCGCCCAGAAAACCACGGAACACAATAATGAAGCATGTGCTAGCCTAAACAGGAGCCAGATAAATAACATGATGAATCCCACATACATGTGATGCTTGGAATAATCATTAGGGCTTATACAATAATATGGTAGTACATGAGATATAAATACGCCCAAATGCCCCCTACGCACGGGGAAGGGCTCACAACATCTGACTGGTAGATGCAAATTGAAGAGGTGTTGCAAGTGGCTTAGGACAATATCATCAAATGAGAGGAGCTGCATCAAGGGCGGAAATGAAGAAGTCATCTGGGCATTGGGGGGGCTACCTACAGGGTCACCCCCTCATGAGGGTTGAGACATCTCACACACGCCCGAGAATCACCAATAGCTACTGCTGCATCACTGGACCATCAAGTGTATAGATCACGATCATGCTGAGAAAATCTGGAACCAAGGTACACTGCCCCCTAGACCTGTCTTCTGGAGTAAATGAGCTGATGTCGACCGAAGTAGGTCCGCCATGGGTGAGGAAATAATGGAACCCCAACTAAGGCATGAGGGAAAATAGTAGAGCAACGAATAGACGAATAGTAATGATGATAATGAAATGGGGGATGATCCAAAGGGGACCATAAATAACATGAGTACAAAATAAGATCTCATGACGGAAATTGACACGAACAGGAATGAGTATAGAGGCAAGGTGGTGCCCCCAAGGACATGTGTTGTAAGTGAGAAAATCCGATTTGTAGGAGAGGTGAATAGACTCTTGGTGGACAAAATGTGTCCTAGTGAAGTAGCAAGGTACTAAAAACTAAAAAGGTACCCAAATCTCATGAACAGGTCAGGTCGCTCTTTTTGGGGTCTGTTCTATGACCTGGGTAGTAGGTATTGGGCAGAAAACTGCGACGTGTCCCAGGAAATGACTTGAAAAGTGCGACTTATCAGAGAAAGAGGGTTTCAGTGTTGTTGTTGGTTGAGATCTAGAATTTTTATGGTTGAGGGGCATAGGTGCCCCCAAGCATGTTGTCGTTATGCCAAAATGTATGTAGCAAACAAGGGGAATCTAAACACATTTTAATGATATGGTGTGCCATTTGTTTTTGTTATGGGTATGCAGTTTGAGAAATGAAATGGAGGATTACCAATCTGTTTTAGTACTGCATACATGAATAAAATGGGCTTTAAGTTTCTGGGTTGGCATACCTGGTGCTACTATCCCAAATAGAGGATTTGGAGATAATGAACTGATGCTCTCTTAGAAAACCTATCGCTTGGTCCACAACAATATCGAAACGATTGGGTTGGTTATGTAAGATGAAGGAATGATGAGGGGTATCATCCCTAGAGTGATCTAAAGTGATATGGGACTTTATAGGTTCTTATAAATGTGGAAGAATAATGGTACTAAAGTCGGCATGACCAGATACATTAGGAGAGTTGTGGAGAATTGCTTCTCTTGGTCTCTCAAATATGGGTGCCCCCTTACCCAAACATGGTGTTGCAATGTAATGGCCACAATGTGTATGTGGTTCGAATGTATGGTGGAAATGTAAGGGGGAATAGATAAATTCAGGGGTGGGGATTTCTTCCATAATGTTGTCATAGTGATAGAAGATGGGTTGATTGGTGGAAGAAAGACCACCTGACGCGGCGAAGCTACCTGACTCATCATCATGAGAAGAGAGGTTCACATGCGCATCATCACAAGGGGTGACAGAAGAGGAAGCAGATAAGGGATCTGCCAATGTTGAGCCTAGGGTGATCGCTGAAGGAAGGTCAAGAGAAACAATAGGGGAGGATTCGGAGGGAATGTTCCCTGAGGGTCACATGGATGATGATAGGTAGAATATGGTGGACGAAGGCTCCTTCATCTTGACATCAGGAGGGGGAATTTCAATGGGAGTCATCATGTCTAGTAATTATGTTGAAGAAAAGCACGCAGAGAGGGGAGAGGTGGACTCGTTACACTTGGCCTCGAATTGGCGGACCGCGGCTAGAGAGGTGCGGAAGTCCTTGAGGCGGGGACAGAGGTGGGTGAAGTGGCCATGGAGATCACACAAAGCATAGGGGTGGTTGGTGTGAATAGTCTTGGGATTCTTGGCCACAGTCGCAGGAGGAACAGAGGTTTTCGGGACCATGGTCTTAGGGAACGCGACATTAACCATGGGCTTGAGATGAGGCAATTCAGGACAGGTATCTGTGGCGTGACCGACAAAATCACACAAAGTGCACTGAATGGTATGCTTTGAGGGCCGAGGAGGAGCAGGGTTTTTCAGGGCAGCCTTGTCCTTTGATGCCCCCTTCTGAGATTTTCCCTTCTTACCCGAAGCGGTCGCAACGGGAGGTGGTTCCGGTTGGGGTGACTGAGGCACTGTGGCAGCAGAAGAAGTCATGGGGATCGGTTGAACCGGGGTCAAAGAAAGATAAGGTTTGGGTTGACCATGCAGGGTAGCGGCTGGAGGATCAAGGTACCAGACAGAAATCCCAACGATCAGGTTAGGAAGAGAGAGGGTGGCCATGATAGGTACTGTGTACACTCCTGGTGGGGGAGCTAGGAACGGTATCTGATTAGTGGGGTAATGGCTAGGAGGGACGACTCCAAGATGGTTGAGACTTGGTGGAACCGACCTATGAGGGTAAGGAGGCACATAGGTATCAGCAGTAGGAGAAGGGTCAGAAGGGAGAGGTCCGGTTGGGGCGAGCGAAGGAGCTAACGACGGAGTTACGCGGGCGGGTGAGGTTGGCGACTAGCCAAAGCGAGTTGCTAAGGTCGGCTGAGACGATTTCATCATGCAAAAAATTCGCGAGCTAGGATCGAGAGAGATAGGAGGAGGAGGAATAGCGGGGAAAGTGCGAGAGCAAGGAGGGGTCCTTGTAGAGCGCGGGGGGAACATTAGTTAAAAGAGTCGATGGTGTGCGTATTGGCTACGAAGAGATGTCGACTCAGGGGAGGGTCGAGATTTGGGCTCATGATATGTCAAGTTGGTCAATGGTGACTTCTATTTCCATTATGAGGAAAACATCTTGCGGTGGGCTGCGGATGGGATGGAAGGCTATATAGGGTAAACTACTTGGGTGGTTGGTTTTACGTATATCCCTCTCGGGGCTTTTTGGTGCCCTGACGATGGGTCGTATGCTTGTTCTGGGAATGGCATGAGTATGTTCATATTAGCTTTGAAATAACTTGAAGGAATACAATAGAGAATTACCTCTTTGACGGTCTTGGAATCCCTTGGAGAGCGCTGTGCAACAAAGTAAGAGTCCTTCTTCGCCGGCTCCAAATCTGAGACCTGCAATCAGTCAAAGCACCCGTGTAATTTCTAATATAACAAGTATCCTATCAATTAAATCAATAAACTACAAACATCTAGATTATACACATCTGAGCCATTCATATCATACTAAGTAAATATTGAAACAACAATAATAACATTAAGCATTGAATGGACAAAATGAACATAGTTCTATTGATTTTGAAAGAAGGAGGATTACAACCATCGGTTGTACCAAGCCCTCCTCAGTCTCCCGATCTCTCTTCTCTCTCTAGTGAAGAAGTCCAAGTCAACAAACTCTCTAGGAGCCTCTTTGACTCTTGGCCCTCACAATGTCACACTATTCTCTATTCCACAAGTATGCAAGAACCTTGAGCAATCCTTCGACCTTCAATTAAGAGCCTTCAGCTCCTTCTTATAGGAGAGGGAGGAGGCCATTGTTGCCCTTCTCTTTCCACTAGTTTGGAATGGAAAATGCTTAGATGTTTCCTTGATCTCCATGCTTTTGCCTCTCTTGGAGTTCAGTCTTCTATGGCAATGACCAATAATGAACTGGTGCTTCTGCAGTTTCCTTTGTGCACTGACTCCTTTGTGAGGGGAAGATTCAAATCTTTCTCCGCGCTCTTTTCCCAATTCAAACTTAAAACACAGGTAACGCGTCCCTCCAGTGTAAACAGAGCGTTTCCCTAGCCACTAACGCGGCCAATGTATTGCTTGACTGCGTTATAACGCTCTTGTTCTGTTCTATATATGCGTTACCCTGGCAGAAATAGGTTTAATTTAGGTCTTTGTACTTCTTCCATATTTGTCTTCCCCTCTGAGCTGATGAGGAGGTATTTTGACTTGTAACAGATGCCCCCTAAAGTGTGAGGTCAGAGACGAAGACGATGGCCAAAATACTTTATAATTTGTAGAGAGAGAGAGATTGAAAGACTGAGGAAAACCTGAAACAACAACATATGTCAGAAAATATAGTATTTGCCTAGAGTCGGGCATGTCCCATGCTCAGTAGCTTTAAACAACATGATTTCTCTAGAATAGAGATATGAAGAATATGTCCACCAATAGGCACAATGTGGAAGTGTCTGTCATAACAGGATCAGGCTGAAGAAGCTATCTCCATAAACAATATCGCAGCTTGGGGAAGGGAACACAACTTTAATGATGTAGCCTTTGCCCCAAGGTCTTGACCGCCGATTCACTTAAACTGCATATTTCTCAACATGTGAATGAGGGAGTTGTCGTTGAACATGTGAGAAATCGTCTGATTACCAGTCAATAATGAAAACTGTTAACAGACGCGAAGGTGGCCACCGATAATGATGATGGTCCCTAAGATGCCCAGTACAATCTAGCGAGTGTGAATAAAAGGAGTTGAAGTCGAACACTTGTAGAATCATTCGACCAAGAGCCAATGATGAAGACCCTTGATCAAACACAAGACTACCTGCCACTGATGTCTGCAAGTATCTGGGTACTGATGTGTTTCTGGATCAACTTCCTAGATAAGGTGTTGAAGTTGATAGGAAGTGATCTGTTGAGAGGTAGGCACTGAGGCGTCCTACATCAGTCAACACGAAACGGAAACCAACTGATTTTGTTTATGATTTGAGATAAGGAAGAGTAAATGGGAACGTTAGACGACAAATAATTTCTGGCATAATGAACGGTTTGGTTGATAACAGGAGCAGTAGATAGCGAGATCTGCTTGAACAATAGAAGGCACTCTAGCAGGGTACTAGGCAGCTGAAGCGTGTTGAACACCAAAGAGTGTGTTAGGATTTTACCAGTGTAGGGACACTGGGAAATGAAGGCTAATACTCATAGATGGTAGGGTTCGGCTAGCTGCGAAAGAGTTTTCTGGGAAGTGCCATGTTCAAGAATTTTGCTGCCAAATCGACCTTTTTGAAAATGTAACAGAGGTAGTATCCATTTTGTCAAAAAATTTCCCTGTATGATTAAGTTTAACGAGTCCAGAAGAGTAAACTCGATGAATTTTTCATGTTTAGAGAGTCTGAAAAATGTCAGGAAAGACAACTCTGTGCCCCATCTGATTAGATTTAACGAGTCCAGATGAGAAAACTCGGTGAATTTTTCATGTTTAGAGAGTCTAAAAAATGTCATAAAAGACAACTCCATGTCCTGTCTGATTAGGTTTAACGAGTCCAGACGAGAAAACTCGGTGAATTTTTCATGTTTAGAGAGTCTGAAAAATGTCGTAAAAGACGACTCCATGGGGTACCTTTGTCATGTCTTGATAACCGGGCACGGCAAAGGGGTAATAGTAAGCCCGAAACAGTTCATTTTCCGTAAGTTAGTCCATCGAATCCGGAAAAGTGAGAAATCTATGTTCAATGGACGTCTACCTCATTTTGTTATGAGTACGAGGAGACGAAGTAAACTCAATCTTCTTTGTGAAATTTTAACGAGTCCAACAAAGAAAACTCGGTACCTCCGTGAAATTTTAACGAGTCACGCGGAGAAAACTCGATACCTCCGTGAAATTTTAACGAGTCACGCGGAGAAAAATCGATACCTCTGTGAAATTTTAACGAGTCACGCGGAGAAAACTCGATTTACTTTTTCTGTTTAAAGAGCGTTGAAAAAGAGGAAAAGAATGGCTCCTTGTTCTTTGTCTCAGTAGTTTAACGAGGCTGACAAAGGTGACTCGGGATTTTTTCGGTTTTATGAGCGAGAAAAAGATTCCTAAAAAGAATGCTCAGAGCTTCTTCATGGTTTTGACGAGTCTGAAGAAGAAAACTCTAGGTTTTCGGATTAACGAGCAAGAAAAGACCATAAAAAGAATGCTCGATGCCAACTTCGTGTAAGTTTAACGAGTCCGAAGAAGAGAACTCGAGGTTTTTCGGATTAACGAGCAAGAAAAATACCATAAAAAGAACGCTCGATAAAACATGAGTATGTCTGCACATAAATCTTGATCCCTTATTAGAATCATCAGTACCAAATCTCGAGAGTTGCGACATGTGTACAGCGAGGAATCACGACTTTGCCGACTGACTTAAGAGAGTCATGCCCCAGAATTTGCTATAAGAAGGTCAAAAGACATTCATTTTCACTGTTTTGAGTGCTGTGAAGAAGCTCTGGAGTGGAAAAAGGGGTGAAAATTTCAGCTGACGATTACGGTCAATCCGGGCAACAGTCTTCTATTTCGCGAGATCCAGGTAAGAGCTAGAACCTCCTGTTATCATTTAATTGCCAATTTTTTAGTTTTTGTTGGTTCAAAATTAGGAAATTTTGAGGCCCTAGAAAAATATTTGCGCCTAACGCGGGTCAGGAGTACAACAACTGCGTTAAACGCATAACCCGTGAGGGAAGTACGCTTTAGAACGCTCTGTTTTGTATTATCTCCCACGTTAGGCGCAACATGCTTTCTAACAATTCAATTTTTCCATTTTTGAAGTGGTCCAGGAAAATTTTAATCGGTTGGAAATGTTGCATTTGCAGGTGTTCAGCTGTTAATCATGAGTATCTGGCGAGAGAGAGAGCATGAGCGGGAAGAACGAGAGATGGTGATGGATGCGGCAAGTTTAATGGCTCTCCGGAGGTGCGGATTGCTTAAGTATGCCCGTTTAGAACTGATGAGGGGTCAAGAGGACCTCCTGAGGTGGTTGATCCAGCAGTGGGACGAACGGCATCATGTCTTTCGAATTGGTGGCAACGAGCTCGCCATCGAAAAAGATGATGTTTACTTTTTGACCGGCTTGTCATGTCGTGGGGCGAGGCCCAACTTGATGGGGTCCAGAGCTGACCCTCGTTCTACTACTGATTTGATCCATGCGCACTGCATACGTGGCACCCAGGCTGTGAGTAACCGGATACCTATCGCACAGGTGACTTTGAGACCCTTGCGGTCTATTCTATGGATGATTGTTCGCTTGGCAGGCGCCAAGAGTCAACATGTGGCTACCAAGGCCCAGATGCTCCTAGCCTTGGATTGTATGCAGCCTCAGGTTTTCGACTGGTGTGACGGTGTAGTCCGTCGGGTCCGAGCAGAGCTTACTGCATGCAAGACCCGTACTCAAAGAGAGTTTGGGTACGGAACACTGATTTTTTCTTTCATACTGGAGCGGATACCACTGATGAGGCCTAGGATCCCTACATCGCCATTGGGTCCACGTGAGCCGAGGCAGGCTCGGTGGGCCACTTTGCTTTCACGGACTGGAGAGGGTCCCGTCCGTCACTGTTTTGATGAGGGATTTTTTGATTGGCTGGACTCTCAGATCATCATGATTGAGGATTATCCCTATGCAGGGATGAACTTCACAGGCGATCCCGAGCTAGTCTTGCCCCCTGGCACCCAGTGGGGGCCCGATGGTAAGAAAAAATGATCAGTTGTTTTCAAAGAAGTTTTTGTTTTTTAGCTTTTGAATGTTTATGTAAAAAAATTTTGTTTTAGAAAGGGGTGAAAATTTAGTTTTGACATGAAACTTTTGCTTGCTTGACACAGATGTGGCACCTGTCCATCCAGCTGGGGCCCCTCGCTATGCACGGCGAGGATTGCAGCTACCCGGGGCTGGCGCACTTGTAGAGGATGCGGAAGCCGTCGACGACGATGATACCCAAATTTTACATGACCTCTCCAGGAATCTGGAGGGTCTGAGTATGGGTATACCGCCGCTTCCTATGCGGGAGGTTCTAGTTCGTCTGCAGCGGCATACTGTGGGTGTGCCGGAGAGATACCTGGTTCCTCTGAGGAGGATAGCTAGAGAAGTTGTATGCTATTATGAGCATCAAGCTTAGTTGGTGGAGTAGATGTATTAGTGTCAGAGCATGGCTTAGTGTAGCCAAATTTTGTAAAACACCCCAAGTTTTGGGAGATTTTTTCTTTTTGATGTTTATTGTGTACTGGACATGACATATGTATATATATATATATATATTTTTGGTGATTTTGTGTTTTTTAAATTTTTATGCATTTTTTGATGGGATAAAAATATACGTACTCATGAGTAAATCTTTTACAATAAATGTGACAAATGCCAATCTAACACATAATTTGCCAAAGAATCGGCTAATGCATTAAATTCTCTAGGAACGTGTTCAAATGTGATTGTTTGAAATTGACGTTCTAAAAGTCGCACTCGTAAAAAATAACGTAACAACACAGGGTGGTGGACATGGTAATGATTGTTTAAATACATAATGATGAGTTGGGAATCTAACCTGACCACTAAATTGGAGATGTCACGAGATGCCGCTTCCGTGAGGAGTTGGATCACTGACATGTACTCGGCAACATTGTTGGTGGTGTTACCCAGGAAGATCCCCCCGGAACCAAGAAGGTTCGACTCAGGAGTATAGAGAACTCAAGCAGCTGAAGCAATGTGTCTAGTGTGACGACTAGCACCGTCTGCATACTCGACGTATGATAACGAATGTGATGACATCTGTGCGAAAGAAAAAGATTACATGAGAAAAACACCTTAAACCAAACAAAATAATCCAGAAGCATCAAAATAAAAATAGGCAAAACTTATATACATAAAATTACAAAGCATATGCCTAGTGTGAAACTAGGCAAAATACTTCTTCAGATAGAGCCCGTTGCGGGGCTCCTCGAGTGGAATTCCATTATAGTCCTGTAGTTCGTAAGCTCCTTTTGAGAGGGCTTTAGTAACGATGTAAGGACCGAGCCACAATGGTTGGAGTGTTCCTGCCCCCAAGAGGTCGTGTTTTTTATCATAAAGTAGAACAAGATCGCCCTCTTGGAAAGAACGAGGCTTGACAGATTTGTCGTATTGAGCTTTAACTCGGCACTGGTGAGCTTCGAGTGCTAATGTAGCATCTCGACGAGTTTCGTCCAAATGATCGAGCGAGAGCAAGCGCTCTTCTGTGGCGGTGGTGCCAGGCAGGAGCTCAATGGCAAGTTTGAGTGATGGGATTTCGCACTCGATTGGAAGTACTGCTTCCAGGCCGAAAGCAAGTTGGAAAGGTGTGAAGCCTGTGGCAGTTTTAACTGACGTTCGGTATGCCCATAACGCAGAATATAACTTCTGATGCCATGTGGTTTTATGGTTTCCGACCAATCGACGAATCATGGTTTTGAGAACGCCATTTACGGCTTCTACTTGACCATTAGCTTGAGGATAATAAGACAAAGATTGATCTTGTCGGAAACCTAGCATGGATGTTAATTCGGTCATCATATGATTTTGAAAGTGAGATCCATGATCTGTGACAATCGATAGGGGTACGCCGAACCGACAGATAACCTGATTAAACAGGAAGAGAGCAGCGGTTTCGCCATCGGCCTTAAAAGTGGGAAGGGCTTCAGCCCATTTCGTAAAATAATCGACCGCAACCACGATGTAGTTGTGTCCATTTTCCGAAGCGGGATTGCAGGTGACGAAGTCAATTCCCCATTTAGCGAAAGGACCGACGGAGATAACCGGGTGAAGGGGGGTAGGATGCGCGCGCATTTTCTTTGTGAAAATTTGACATGGATGGCATTTCTGGACTGCTGCAATGCAATCTTTAAACAAATTGGGCCACCAGTAACCAGCGCGCAAGATTTTTTGGGCAGTAGTTATGCCCGAAATATGACCACCACATGCCCCTGCATGGCAGTCATTCAAAACGCGTTCTGCCTCATCGATAGTGAGACAACGTCGGAGAATAGTATCAACACCACGACGATATAGTGTATCGTTTAGCACGAGGTAGTGCTTTGCTTGGTGGCGGATACGACGACGGTCATTAGACGTGAGAGCTGGGCGGAAGCGTTGAGTTTGTAGGTAGACTAAGATGTCTCCATACCAAGGGTCCGAAGAGTCGACCAAGTAGACAGATTCATCAGGGAATGGATCATGAGCTACCTCTGCCGGGTCGATTCTGGGAAGGTCCGATAGTAATTCGGCGAAGACAAGGGATTTCTTTGCTTTGGCAGTCGTGAACACCAAATCAAATTGTTGGAGGATGACGATCCATTTTGAATATTTCCCTCCAATAATTTGTCTAGACAAGATATGTCGCATGGGATTCTCCAAAGCAATCACCGTAGTCTGTCGCAGCAATATATAATGTCGGAGCCGGGTGACGGCGAAAACTACCGCCAGAGAGAGTTTCTCCACATGTGAATAATGTAATTCAGGTCCGATTAGACCTTTTGATAAATAGTAAATCACATGTTCGCTGTCGTCATCGTGTACTTGAACCAAAACCATTCCAAGTGAGGATGGTGATGCTGCCAGATAGAGGAGAAAGTCGCGTGAATAATCGGGGGCACTAAGGAGTGGGGCTGAAACAAGTGCATGTTTTAAAGCATCAAATGACCGTTGAGCTTGGTCATCCCACAAGTATAGTGTTCCTTTCTTCAATAATCACATGAATCCTTTCGTCATCTCAGCATAGTTAACGATGAAACGACGCAAAAAGTTTGCCTTCCCCTGCAAGCTTTGGAGTTGAAGGATGGATTGTGGTGCCGGCAATTCAATAATTGCTTTTACCTTATCGGGATCAACCCTAATCCCGTGCTTGGAAACAATGAACCCTAACAATCATCCGGACTCGACCATAAATACGCATTTATGAGGATTCAAGCGTATATTGTAGAACCTGCACCTAGCAAAAATTTCTCTTAAATGAGCCAGGTGGTCTCGTCGCTTCTTGGAATGAGCCGGGAGGTCATCCAAGTATGCTTGTACAATATGTCGAATGTCATGAAAAGCATAGTCCATAGCCCGCTGAAAAGTTGCTCCAGCATTCTTCAGGCCGAATGGGAGCTTTTTATATGCAAAGATGCCCCAAGGACAGATGAAAGCATTTTTATGCTGGTCGTCTTTTTTTATGGCAATCTGGTTGTATCCCGAGAATCCATCCATGAAGGAAAAAGATTCGCATCCGGCACAATCGTCGAGAATTTGATCAATGAATGGTGTGGGATAGTTGTCTTTGGGACAAGCAGCGTTCAGATCACGATAATCGACGCAAACTCGAATAGTGCCTTGTTTTTTATCAACGGGAACCGGATTGGAAACCCATTCAGTTAAGGGAACGGGGTAAATGAAGCCAGCGTTTAAAAGTTTTTCTACTTCGACCTTGATGGCGGCTGCTTTGCGCGGGTGGACAGGTCTGAGTCGTTGCCGGATAGGTTTAGCATTGTCATAAGTCTTGATTTCGTGCTCGACAATAGAAGGATCTATGCCGGGCATTTCGTCATAAGACCAAGCAAAGACATCACGGAATTCTTTAAAAAGAGATGTGAAGGACGCAATTTCCTCAGGATTGCAGTCGGCTCCAATCTGAATATTTTCCACGATACCCGTTTTGACCGAGATATCAATGAGTAGAGTCTTGGAAAGATTACCCATGTTCCCTTCTGAATCGATAGTGTGGACAGTCGTATAAGAGGAGGGAACTATCTCAGGTTGGTCAAAAGACGGGATTTTAGTTTTTATCGCCTCCGAATCAATCGTCGAAGCGCGATGGTGGAACTCTCCCCAAGGTCGTTCTTCTAATGACATGATCTCTCGAATAGCTTCGTCTGTAGGCCAGACTTCATTGAGGAGATCCTTAGAGAGAACTGTTATGGGAGAGAGGGTTGTACCTATGGTCGAAACCATATCAGTGGAGGGTTCAGATGCGACTTGGATGGCTTGGTAAGCCAACTCAACCGGCGAAAGCGGCATCTGATCTCCATAGGAATCAATATCTGAAGGCGCCGGAATGATCCATGGGTCGATAGAGCCATCCGACAAGGTGGATATCATTGCAACCGTGTTTGGGATCTGAGGCGGCGGTAGAGGAAAACAACCCAGTAGGGAAGATGCCTTCAGAAGACCAGTACCGATACTGACGTAAGAGTCAGGGACACCTCCTATTAGGGGTACAGAGCTACTTGGTAAAGTGGAATAATCAGGGGTGCAGAAGGATAGCTGGTCTACCGTGACTATTTTCCCATCCAATGGAAATAGGATGAGTCGGAAGACCGAAGACACGATGGCGGTCATAGCATAAGACCAACTGCGACCGAGAAATAGATTATAGTTGAGATGACGCTCTACGACTTCAACGTCCATGTTTACCATTTTCCCACTCAGAGTGATGGGAAATCTAGCAAGGTATCCTTTTGGTAGGAAAGTGTGGCCATCGAAAGCTTTGAGGGAATTCGATGGCGGGGTTAGAGTAGGAGAACCTAAATTCAGCCAGCAAGCTTGTGACATAACGCAGGTCGAAGCACCTTCATCTATGACAGTGCGATGGATGGGTCTCCCTTTCGACACAACCTGCACCTGGAATGCGAGTTGATGCGAGAGGCAAGGTTTAGCCTTTTCCATATCAAAGACTGCTAGCATGGAATCCTGGGGATCTATTCCACCAATGGCCGAAAGCAAGGCTTTCCTTTGTGCTGGACAGGTTTGTAATACTTCAAGTGCAGACATAGCTGACGGTGCCTGCGCCAAATCTTCTACAATATTGTATTTTTGGGCTGCACGTGCATAGGTATTATGAGTCGTGCGTCGAAGTGTCCCTTTAGGGGGACGAATTACAGGTTCAACAGTAGGTCGTTCGATATGCAAATCGTTGGGCGACGGCGGATTGGAACTAGTTCCAGGTTCCTGAGCATCTATGGTAGGAGTTCCATAAAGCTTGGCGCGAGTTTGAAGGTCAATACTCTCGATGCCATAAATGGAAGATGGTCCTTCGCCGGAAGGATACGAACCACCATTGCCCCGTTGATGGGGTTGTGGCGGGTTGTCAACCATATGTTGATGTTGCTGCTGTTGATTGGGGAAGGGATTGTGAAGAATGGAAGGTGTTCTCCCAGAATCCTTGTTAGCAATAAAATCGGTGCATTCTTGCAACCAAGGACATTTGTATGTCAAGTGGTCCTCCGCACAGATTTTACAAGGAAATTTCATGGGTTTATCCTTTCCTTTGTCATTTCTAGTAGCATTTTTCTGATTAGCATTATTCTGATTATCAGACTGCTCTTCCGAATAAGATGTTTTCTTCTTATTCTTCCTATTTTTTCCGCTAGGTTTCTGTGAGGTTTGCACCGAATTTACCTCAGCGGAAGGGAGAGGAGTCATTTGGTGGGGGGCGGTGGCAGCCGAGGATGGCTGGGAGGTTTGCCCCCGAGACTGATTGGTGGCTACACCAGAGATCGTGCCAACGAGACCATCGGCATGAGCTCCGGTTTTCTGAGTAGCCGGAGGATTTGGGTTACCAGGGGCATGGGGGAGCAGATCGTAAAGTGTGCCGGATTGTGAATAGATTAAATCTAAGTGTTGGGCACGACGAATACATTGATCTTCTGTCACTGCACCAGAAAGGCCAATGTCTTTAGAGATGTGGGGTAAAAGAGACTTGCAAAACCAATTGGCCAAGAGATGGTCCGGTATTGGCGCTTTGACTAGCCTCCTCCTACGTCTCCATTCATGAATATGGTCGGAGATGTGGGTGGCGGTGTCTTGGCGCAGTGATGTTAACAATTCTGTTCCGGTTTCCACTCTAATTGGTAGTTGGAAGTTCTTTAAGAACTCCGTCGCTAAAGCGCCAAATGTATTGATGGTGGCACGTGGTAATTCAATGTACCACTTGGCGGCATTGCCTGTAAGGGTGCGGGAAAACAGTCGGAGTCGGACACTATCATCTACCATGGAATTGGATATGGACCATAAATGGAAGGTAGTGATGTGTGCGGCGGGGTCGTCCCCATGCTTCCCGTCGAACTTTGGGATATCGGAAGGAATCTTATGCGGTATTGGAGGCCAAAGCGAGTTATGGTTGATGGGGTCGTTCGTCAGCTTATGGATGTCGGGTATGTCCAAAGCTGCCAAGAATGGAAATTGTGGATTTTCCCCCGAGTCTAACCAAGGCAGTATGGGCTGACTATTTGGACCATAGGGTCCCCCCATCCATGTGTTACCAGAAGGGTAAGTGGGACTTTGATAAAAACCTCCCATAGGTGGAGGAGTAGGAACATACGGTTGCTGTCCATAGGGCATAGTGTATTGAGGGGAAAATGGTTGGTTGCCCCCAGCGTAAAAGTGCCCTCCCACTCCAGACGGAGGTTGGGGTTGGTTAGTCCAAATGGATGCAATAGAATTTCCCGGAGGTATACTAGTATTTGCATAATTTGGCAACGGTATAGATCCTACACCTATGTTTGAACCACTTAAGGGGATAGTATTTACAATGGGTTGTCCCATTTGTCCTAAGGATTGCATAGGAAGAGAAATATTCCTTGCTACCTATGTATTGATAACACTGCCCCCTGGTATAGTGGCCAGGGGGTTTGAACTCAACAGAGGGTTCCAACCGAAAGGGTTGCTAAAGGGCACCGAAGTAGCCGTGCTCGTGGGAGGAGCTACCGTAGTCCCCAACGTGGTCACGGTAGGAGTAGATGCCGAAGGGTTCGGTAAACTACTGACAGTTGTGTTGACCATAGGGTTGGGGGTAGGCATATGTTGACTACTGGGGTTACCCAGTAATGGCATGGAACTGACCACTGGCGGGGAGGATGGTGGCGAACCAAGGATGGTTTCCATTGGTGGTGAAATAGATGTTGGTGTGGCCACAGACATATCTGGGCGTGGTGGAATCTGGACTATCACAGGTCCTAACGGATCAGTGAGCGGAGGATTGTAATTAGGTACAACGCCTTCAGTGAAAGGGTCTTCCGGGAGTTCCGGCTGATAAGGGTCTATGTGATAATCCAGATTAGTCAGAGGAGACTGCTCTTCCGTAGAAGGCTCGGCTTCACCAAGGTTCAATCTTTCCTCTAGGGTGAGAGGAGGTAGACCTTGCTGTCGTCGAGACAGATGGCGTGGGTCAGGGGACGCCACAGTGACCGGTTTAATTTTAACAAATTTTAAAATGTGATGTATTATGAAGTCTCAAATGACAGTAACCACACACCTACTAAAAAGAAAAGACTCTCTAAAATCAATCAGCAAGCAGCCAGAATAGGGTGCCCTGTCTGAGTACTACCACTCACTGGTGATGAAATCCAGTATTAAAATAGCATACAGAGAGGGTTGGTCGAAAGTACAGTTACGGTCACTCTAGAGCTTCGCCCGAACCTCAGACGATAGGTGTAAGCACTCTCGTGAAGACGAGTACCCTCCTAAAGACCGAAGACAGAGTGGGTCCGTCTGTTTCAGGTACCAGGACAGCCCGTCCCAGTCACCTTGTGTAAGTCCCTAAAATTATGGCCACTAAGGATACCTCAAATCACAGACATCATCAGGGGGGTCCACGGTCAAGGACAGTGTGCTATATGGGCAGAATACCTAGATCCCCGATCTAGTTTCGACATCCCTGAAGGGAACCCCAATATATAACACACCCATAGGATGCAGTCGAAGGCGGGCTACTTTCTAGTGCACCCAAGTGTTGTCTCGCGCTGAGCTCCGGTAAAGGAACAGTCCCAATAATGTGAGTGCAGCAGGATTTCACTCGTTAATGACTCTAGTTTTCAAGTTTGGAGATCTTGGGTAGTTTTCTCACTTTCCTAACCCAAGATCCTAGCCTGAACTACTGTTTGTGTGAGCTCAAAAAAGAGTTATTAGATTGATTTTATTATCGCTTTGTTTTTAGTGTACTTTTTTATTAGTCTTGCGGAGGGGGAATGGACGTATGAAGTATAGTGAGACTCTGACTCAATAAACCATGCAAAACATGCTCTAAATATTAACTTCAATGAAGAGTGTTTCTACAAGGAGAGGTTTCTTTATCAATCATCCATGCACCAACATGTAAATAACACAACTCAACTTTCAAGATTCAAACTTCTATCTACCTCTTTTAACAGTCTGTGAACTAAACTTTCAGAATAAACTCAGCTAAATGCAAAAAAAAAAAAAAATTCTCTTTTACAAAGTAAATGTTTTGCACACTAACTAAATAAGAGAAACAAATAATCAATGCCAGCTTGAGCAGACAAGCACAGGGATTCAGTCTGTGAAAGGTACTGGTGGCCAAAAAACTCTACAGCTAAAACACAGTCACAGTAGTGAACAACAGGGTTTTTGGCTGAGTAACGCTATGTCTGTGAGAAAATACAGCGTTATAACGCACTGTATTTAAGCCTAGACCATGTTATAACGCACTGGATGAACTGCATAGGTCGCGTTAACCAGGGAAAAGCTCTTCAGTTGGCCAGACAGGAACAGGATTGAACTCTGCAAGCGTTTGGTATGTCTACTGGGCATCAAAAAATGGTCGGAAGGATACTAAACAGAGGAGAGAAGAAATGAAGGAAAAAATAGTCCGGAAACTATGGGGACACTCCCCAGTGGAGTCGCCAATTCTGCTATAGGGTAAACTGCTTGGGTGGTTGGTTTTCGTATATCCCTCTCAGGGCTTTCCGGTGCCCGAGGCAGACAGTAAGATTAGCTATGATGTTCACAAAGATGGCATGAGTATGTTCATATTAGCTTTGAAATAACTTGAAGGAATACAATAGAGAATTACCTCTTTGACGGTCTTGGAATCCCTTGGAGAGCGCTGTGCAGCAAAGTAAGAGTCCTTCTTCGCCAGCTCCAAATCTGAGACCTGCAATCAGTCAAAGCACCCGCGTAATTTCTAATATAACAAGTATCCTATCAATTAAATCAATATACTACAAACATCTAGATTATACACAACTGAGCCATTCATATCATACTAAGTAAATATTGAAACAACAATATAACATTAAGCATCGAATGGAAAAAATGAACATAGTTCTATTTATTTTGAAACAAGGAGGATTACAACCATCGGTTGTACCAAGCCCTCCTTAGTCTCCCAATCTCTCTTCTCTCTAGTGAAGAAGTCCAAGTCAACAAACTCTCTAGGAGCCTCTTTGACTCTTGGCCTTCACAATGTCACACTATTCTCTATTCCACAAGTATGCAAGAACCTTGAGCAATCCTTCGACCTTTAATTAAGAGCCTTCAGCTCCTTCTTATAGGAGAGGGAGAAAGCCATTGTTGCCCTTCTCTTTCCACTAGTTTGGAATGGAAAAGGCTTAGATGTTTCCTTGATCTCCATGCTTTTTCCTCTCTTGGAGTTCAGTCTTCTATGGCAATGACCAATAATGAACTGGTGCTTCTGTAGTTTCCTTTGTGCACTGACTCCTTTGTGAGGGAAAGTCGGAGATTCAAATCTTTCTCCGTGCTCTTTTCCCAATTCAAACTTAAAACACGGGTAACGCGTCTCTCCATTGTAAACAAAGCATTTCCCTAGCCACTAACGCGGCCAATGTATTGCTTGCCAACTGGTCAATGGTGACTATATTTCCATTATGAGGGAAAAACATCTTGCGGTGGACTGCGGATGGGACAGAAGACATGGCATAGGTGTAACTACACCCCAAGAGAATGTTATAGTCAAGAGGGGCATCGATAACTTAAACATCAATGAAAATAGTCTTGCTCGCAAGAGTGATAGGATAGTTGCGGAAAAGGCCGATGGGTTGGGAGGCGTGGCCATCCCATGCTCGAAGAGTGATCGTGGGAGGGGCCAGGTCAAGAGATCTGAGTTTTTTCCAAACCGAAGTGGACATCACACAGGTGGATGCCCCCTCATCAATTATGCACCAGGAAATGTGAGCGTTCTGGAATTTGATTGGGATTTGGAAAGCTACGGAAGCAGGAAGAGGAGGAGACTTTAACTGATGGGCATCAGAAACAATCAATTGGTCATCTGTGAGATCTACAGCACCCATGGCAGATAGTAGAGCTTTTCTTTGAGAAGGGCATGACTGGAAGAGTTCCAGCATTGAAATGGCAGTAGGAGATTGGGCCAGCTCATCTACTATGCTATATGCATGGGTAGCTCGGTCAGAAGCAGTATTTTTTAGTAATGGTCCCTTAGGAATCTTGGTATGAACCTCGGCTTTGGGTGGAGGGATAAGCAAGGGACTATTAGTTGTCGAAAGAGGCTTTGTAGAACCGGAAGAAGGTGACTCAGGGATAGATGGAGCAAGAGGCTGGGGGTACGGACTGAACAGAGTTTGAAGGTTAAGGTCAATGGTTATAGGTTGGTCAGAGTTCATCATGAGGATCTGGTAATCAGAGGTACCTGATGGAGGAGGTTGAGTGGTTACCGGTTCGTGAGGTGGTTGGGTAGCCACAAATCCCTGCTGTGCATACACCTTCTCTTGAGGGGGTGGTGTCTGTTGTTGCGAGGGTTGAGAAGACAAGGGAGGTGGGGGTGCGAATGATGGAGGAGCTAGAGCACTAGGCTGTGGGTATGGATGATAATGAGGTTGGGTAACAGTGTGGTAAACCAGAGGTTGGGCAGAAAGAGGAGGCATGGCAGATCCTGGATGCATGCTACCCAGAGGAGGAGAAGTACAGGAGGCAGTGCCCCCTCCCCTAGGAAAACCATAGCTCATGGGAGGTTGAGCGGATGGATGAGAGAGAGCTCCAACAATACCGTCGGTGGCATGAGGTGCCCCTAGTGTGTTAGTGCCACCGGGTCTGGGGAGGTCAGGAAGGACGGTATAAACATAACCAGATTGAGCATAGATCAGGTCATATTTCAAGGCTATTTGGAGGGCAGCTTCTTCGGATTGAGGAAAATGGGATGTGCAATATTTGCCGATGGCGGGTAAGAGAGATCTAAGGAACCAGTCCATGTAGACATGGTCTTCGAAGGTAGGGGCTTGACATAGGCTCTTTCTTCTCCACCATTCTTTAACATGATCGAATAGGCAGGTCGCAGACGATTGACAAAAAGAAGTCAAAAGTTCGATACCGGTGTCATAACGAGGGGGCAGCTGGAAATAAGATAAGAAGGCACGGGCAAGGGTTGCAAAGGTGGTATGGGAAGAGGTGGGCTGGTCAACATACCACTTAGAATCTTCTCCTGTAAGCATGCATTGGAACAACCGAAGACGAATGGAATCATTGATGATGGAATTGGAGGAACACCACATGTGGAAAGATCGGATATGGTTAGAGGGATCTTCACGAGCAAGGCCTTCAAACTTGGGAAGGTCGGAGGGGAGCTTGGTTGGAATAGCAGTCCAACTAACATCGTGGAGAATAGGATCATTAATAAACTGATTGAAGTCAGGGAGACTAAGGATGGCCATATAAGGGAGCAATGGGGCAGTCGAGGTAGGTCCCGCAGTGGTTCCACTAGAAACAGCCCCAGCAGTAGTACTGGGGTTGCTGCTGGTAGTAGGCTCTGAAGTAGACATGGTGAAAGTGACAAGGGGAGAACCAGAACTAGGGGGAGAACCCAAACAATCAGGGAAAGAGTCGGAGTGCAGACTCGAGGGAGGACTTACTCTATGACGATGGGAAGGAGGAAGTCGACCAAGCGGAAACTGAGGGTGAAGGCCAAGAAGTCTCCGGGAAAGGCGCCTTGGGGGCGCAATGATGCCGGGAAGAAGAAAACTGACAAGGGCAGAAAGGGACAAAATCAAGTGAGGTCAGGGGTAGAAAAGGTGTAGTGACAATTGATTTTAAAGTCTTTTCCAGGTGGTGTGAACCAGGCGCTTCTTCGCTTAGGGTCAGTGTGTGGCGTGCATTAATTTTAATTGTTTAAACCCAGACGTTTTGAGAGTAAAAGAAAAAGCGTGTTGCATAATGGAAAAGAAATCTACAGTAAATAAGACTGAAAAAACATAAAATTAACAACTAATAATGCAGCAATCTAAACCAAAAAGGCGGGTCTCTCAAAACTAGTCTACAAGAGGGAAAAAACTAGGCAAAGCATGCTAAAAGATGCCAATAGATCTAAGGTCCGGAGGGACTGGGATCCAAAGGGTGAATATGCTGAAAAGTGGTGCAGAGAACAACAAAGAGGCAGAGGCAAGGTTACTGTTAAAAAGGAGGAGATCAACTTAAAGATCGGAGAGAAAAGGCAGTGGCCTTATAAATGAAACCAAACAAAATGAAATGAGGTGGTTTTGAGAGGGAGAAGAGCTGATCTAAAGGGATCTGAAAAGGAGGTATCAGATCTGAGAAAAAGAGGGCTGAAACTATGGAAATTCAGACGTCTGAAATAGTAACGACCCGTCCACAAAAAGTGGAGGGTACTAGAGCACTAAGGGGCAAGAATCCTGCTTAGGTGAGTGAAGCAGATCAGAAACGGGTCCAAATGGGCAGAGACAGAGGCTGGAAAACCCTGACAGAAGCTTCAGACAAACCCAAAAAAAAGTGCTGAAAAATTGGCAAAAAAAGTGCAGGTCGCAGGTTCTGACCTGTTTTCAGTCCAGGTCGCAGGTTTGGGGCAGAAAAGTGTGTCCTAAGGCTTAGGTCGCACTTTTTGGGCCAAGAAGTGTGACCTGCAAATCCGGCTGTCTCAGCGACATATTTCAGAAAAATTTTGTCGTCTGAGCTGCGGCTGATGTTTGTCACCTGCGCAATAAGGCCAAAAACACACGGAAGTTAAAAATTTGACTGTTTAAATGGTTTTAGGGGTGAAAATCACCATAAAAATAGGAAAAATGAAAAATGGGAGAGAAACCCTAGGGTCTGAAATAGCTGGATATGCAGGAATAGATAAAACGACAGTGGTCGCAAAAGAAAACCCGTGTGGAGTGACCCAAGTGAGGAAAAGGGTTCTTGACTTGGGTCAATTCCTTTATTTATAAATAATAAATAAATTTATTTATCATTTTAGGGAAGCGATGGGAATATAATTAAATAAATAATGGTTTATTTAATTATTCATGGATGATTTAGTCAAATTTAACTAAGAATATTATTTAAATAATGATTTAAATAACTTATTCTTAGGGAATAATTAAATAAATAAGGATTTATTTAATTAAGTTCCTTGTTTTTGGTTAAATATGACCAGGAAATATAAAATACATTATTTTATGTCGTGAAAGAAATTTTACTTAGGGTAAAATTGGTCTTACATGGTGTACTTGGGTTCATCTAATAATAACATGTTAGATGACCAAAAATTGGTGTAACAGAAATGAATACCAAAGGTAAGAGGAGGTTCATGGCACTAACCTAGATCAAACAACAACGAAATCCATCCATAGAAACGATCATAATCAACAGCTGAAGTTCGGGGGCAAAATCAGGTTCAGAGCTCCAAAATACAAATGGTAACTATGGAATGGTAAAAATGAATAGTGAAACTACTTTTAAATAGTCATTTAATTATTTGCAAGTTAAATTTATTGCTATGAATATAGTTTTATTATGTTTTTATCATGAAATAGGTATTTTTAATCCATTTGATCTTGTTCTGAACAGGAAATACAACTGATGAACAAAATCATCATGCAAATTTATTTCAAGGAACGACTTGACCACAAAGCATAATTTTTCTCATTATTTTTCGATCTTTGTTAAAAACAAAAAATGATTTGAAGTGCATTTTTATCTCTTTTTCGAGCTTTGATAACAATGAAAAAAGGAACCCCTGGAGTCTTCTTTAAGATCCTTTTAGACTCTGATAATGTGAAAATATTTCTGAGCACTTGTCTTTTCGAGCTTGTAAAAGTAAATGATTTGATATCTACTTATTATAAGTTTAACCCTTTTCCAGACTAAGATAGATTATTTACAAAAAAGGAATACCTTGGTTAAACATTACCAAAGAGGTTCTCTCAGATATTATTTTACATTTTTTCAGATCTGAGTGACAAATTTATGAAAAATTACTTATGGAGTTTTCTTTCTTCCTCTTTTTCAAACTATCTAAACATGAAAAAGGATCGGGCTATCACTGTCATTAAGCTCGTTAAAACATAAAATAGTGATGGGTTTGTCGATCATGGCAATAATTGAGTTTCATTCATTGATAGACTCGTTAAATTATTAAATAGTGATACTTTATTCACCCGAAGGGTTGTATTATAGATCAAGAAAATGTTATCCTCCTAAATCTTGTTAAAAAATAAAGAGGTACTGGTCGAAAAAAAACCGGGGAAAATTTGGGAAAAGCGAGAAAAATTTCTTTATGGTAGCAAGTCGCTCTTGAACATGAAACTTCCTTCAATCCATGTCCGTGACTGTTTGGGTTGGGTAATCATCTTGACGGTTCATTCACACCTATGGTTCATCATACCTTCACTTCAGTTTTGGGTCAATGTTGCCAGCTCATCACAGTGTCACTGATATGTTCAAGAGAATTCATCAAGTGAATAAACTCATCCTTCTGCAATACTCGTAAACCTTCAATATCATGACCGTCATCCATGAAAATTTCTATATCAAGTCATACCCTTGTCTCCGAAATTAGTAACTCTTGTTTCACAATAACATGAATTCCTGTTGACAACAAATAAATATCCAGGAAGCTCACTTAGAAACATCAGATTCCAATACCATGAGGCTTGTTACAGCATCAAAAAGATCCTTTCTTAGATACTTTTGACCGAAATATTTTTTTTGGCGTTCGACATCAAATCATCTATTCATGCCTTATGAAATGTACTGCAGTACCTTGAGCGCCATTTTCATTAATGGTGGTTCTCTCGCGTTTTTTAACAACTCACATCATTGGCTGGTAATCAAACAATGTATTTCCATGTTCGACTACAAATCATATATTCGCATGGCTAGAATTGTACCCAAATGATTGAGTGAATGAGATAAGAAGACCCCGGATCTAGTTTCAACCATCTGGGTTGCGGTTTCAGGATTTTTTTATAGATCATCTATACAGTGACCTTACATACAGATTATCATCCAAACATGGGCCTATATCTATAGGCATGTCTGCATTGGGCAACATTCCAGTGTCGATGACTTTTTGAATTATGTACATGTTATTAGATTGTTTATGTGTTGAACATGGGAATGTCTACCCTCATCAATTATGATCAAAGAGGATACATCATGATGTAATGTATTGTAATATTAATGTAGGTGACCACTCCAGTTCATCTCCATCCGATCACAGTGTAAAGCATCTCAATCAAATGTTTTTATTATTTTTACCTCATGCTTTAGGGGGAAATTGTTATAGGTCAATTTGGGCATCATTCCCAATGACCTGGTTAACTAGGCACATCTCCAAGACCAATTATTAAGGGTCTATCACTCCCTATCATTTCAAGTTGCTACATTCCCTAAGGAACGAACAAGACAAATCAAGCATGAGTTTCATCAAGAAAAGGTTTCAAACATTTGAAGTTTATTATATAGCATGTGGGATCTCATCAACACTGCCTCTAAGGGGAATAAGTGCGTTGCATATGCAGGAAACACCATGAAAGGCTGCTCTGCAAAGCACTTCCCAACATCTATGGGTGTGTTGGTCACATTGGGAGCGAAATTCTCATTGTTACGGAATCTCCACTTAGCCAGTGCCTTCTAGAAGAGTTCACATGTGTCAAGCTTAGAATCCAAGCATCCATTTGACATCAACATTACTGGGAACATTTCTTGCCTATTATAGGAAAGTCATTGATTGCAAAACAACCTTCATTTCATCTATAAATTGAGCACAGATCTGAGTGTTTGATAATGAAGAATTTGAGTAGAGAAATGCTGGAGAATTTTCGATTGAGAGCTAGATTTGTGTAACAGCTGCTAGAGAGATTTATACTGTGATGGGGTTGAGGATCATTACTGGAAGGGTCACGTCAAATAAGTCATTTGGTTGTAACCTATCCTTCTATCATCAATAAATAATACATCTTACTTTTCCCTATATGCATCTGTACTGGCTTTCATTTTCCATATTGCAAGATCTTAGTTGATGTATATTTTTTATGCTTTAATGATTTAGCTAAATAACTTGAATATAAATCTGTATTATTTCCATCTTCTTCTGTTTTAGTGTTCTTTCTTGCAATAAGCATTTTTCCTATAAACCGCTTGAATTTGAAGCTACAACGGAAGCGACAGAAGGAGCCATTTAGAAGCGCTTGGATGACAAGTAAGCCTATAATCCTTTATGTGTGTCTGCTCTAATTTAGGAAAGATAGTCGTATAGTCTTTAATCTGTTGTTCTAGACTGTCATCTATTTAGGGAAGCGTGTTTTATCCGTAATTCACAATTCTGGCCCAACAAGGGGTGCATGAATTTCTTATTTACCAGGAAGGGAATCTCCATGATAATTCTGACTCTTTCAGGGTCCACCTTAATCCCACTCTGCACAATAATATGTCCCAATATATTTCCTTCAGAAACTACAGAAATTCTCTTCTTGGGATTAAGAGATATCCCATATTTACGACATCACTCGAAAATATGATTCAAATTGTTGGGCCAGAATTGTGAATTATGGATAAATCACGCTTCCCTAGATAGGTGATAGTCTAGAACAATAGGTGAAAGACTATATGACTATTTATCCTAACTAAGAAAGAACATACAGAGAGGATTGGAGGCTTACTTGTTCAGTCACTTCCAAATGGCTCCTTCTGTCGCTTCCGTTGTAGCTTCAAATTCAAGTGGTTTGTGAGTTGAATGCTTCCTGCGAGAAATAACACTCAAACAGCAGAAGATGCAATAATATTATAGATATCCATTCAAGCTAGTTAGCTAAATCAGTAAAGCATAAAACATATACATCAACCAAGATCTTGCAATATGGAAAATCAAAGCCAATACAGATGCATATAGGGAAAAATAAGAAGTACTCTTCATTGATGATATAAGGAGAGGTTACAACCTAGTGAATGATTTGAAGTGACCTTCCAACAACGTTCCCAAGCCTCATCACAATAAAAATCTCTCCAGTAGCAACTACACAAATCTAGCTCTCAATTGAAAATTATCTAGAATTTCTCTACTCAAATTACTCCTCCTCAAGCACTTAGATTTGTGCTCAATTTATAGATGAGGTGTAGGTTGTTTTGAAATTAATGACTTTCCAATAATAGGCAAGACATTTTTCCATTCATGTAGATGTCAAATGGACACTTGGATCCAAATCTTGACACATGTGAACTCTTCTAGAAGGCACTGGCCAAGTGGAGATTCTGGAACAATGAGAATTTCACTCCCAATGTGACCAATTCACCTGTGAACGTCAGGAAGTGCTTTACAGAGTAGCCTTGCATGGGGCTACTTTCATATGAAATGCACTTAGGCCCCTTAGAGCCTGCATTGGTGAGCTCTCATATGCTATATAATAAGCTTCAAACCTTGGAAAACTTTTCTTGATGAAAATATTGCTTGATTTGTCTTGGTTCTTGTATTAGGGCATGTAGCAACTTAAATGATAGGGAATGATAGAACCTTGATCATCGGTCTTGGAGATGATGCCCAGTTAACCAAGTCATTGGGAATGGTGCCCAAATTGACCTATAACACAAATGGTACAAGTGGTCACATATTATTTTTAAAACACTATTACATAATCAATATAAATCACTATGCTCTGATAAATGTGTTTTCCTTGATGGAAACCTACTTGATGAATATGTGAACATGGGGATAACATGACGAGTCTACAGAGCAGTACAAATATGACAGAGAGATTGACAAAGAAATAGTAGTACAGAGATAGAGGAATACTGAAGATGCTATTTTGAGAAGTACACGTGGTTTCTTTGAAGAAAATTTGCATACATACGTGGCTATGGAGAAGAAAAAGTGTTGAAAAATCAACAAGAAAATGTGTGTCTAATTTATTTTTCCGTTAAATAAATTAGATAATAAATTGTAATCTTATCTCATAACAACTTGTAATAGTTAACTAAGTGAGATATACTTAGTTAGCTTAATAATTTCAAGTTGAGAGTCAATGGTGAGGCATGTAGAGTGATTCTATTATTTTGGGGGTTTAGTTGTAGTTAATGCACTAGTGTAGTGTGATTTTAATTAGTTAACTCAAAATAATTGAGTTAAAATCCGTTTAACTAGTTCTAACTAAGTGATGAGCTACTGAGAGGTCAAGTGAATTAAATTATATTTAATTCACAATTAGTGATCTATCAAGTACTTGATGATTTTCTATTATTAGCTACATGCATTTCAAATCCAATGAAGAACCAGTTGAGACGAAGGTTAAAGGGAATTAAACTATCATTTGTATTATTAGAAAACTACCCAGGTGTAGCTATAAAGCCACAGGATACCCGTGAAGCATTGTGAAACCAAGGAAGGTTGGAATTTCTATTTAATATAAATTATCTTTCCTAGGATTGCGTGAGTAAGGCAAGCTGAAGGTGGGCAGGAAATTGGCTATGTGTTTGCCCATTTTTTCCTAGATCAATGTGAGATGATTGGTAGAGTTTATGAGGTTCTTGTGAGCACACATGCATTGTATTGTTTCATGATCCTTTGGCTTATTATATTATAGAGATGGAGGGGTTTTTAGTAGTTTCTTTCCCTAGGAAAATATTTTGTTGTGTGATTTATTTACTTCTTTCTCGTACTTGCGCGTGATAAAGCGATCATGATTTATATTCTACAAATATTGTAGAAGGATTCAGTATCTTTTTTTAATACATTGCATGATCGGATTGAATCGTTGGAGGAGAAGGATTCAAGATTGGAGGAGAAGGATCTTTAGATGCACATAGAGATGGGTGATGACGGAAGGTATAGTGCTACGAGGATTGGAACATTTACTTAACAGATATGGTCAGATATATATTTCTTATTAAAATATGTCATGCATGTACCAGGCTTGAAAAAAGAAATTAGCTTCAGTTTCTATGTTGGATGACCTTAGATATGATGTGGATTTCAGTGAAGGAAATGCATTCCTTCATCACAAAGCCATAGGATAGGTAAAGAATATCGAGGTTCATTTGAAGAACCTTTACAAACTTGATGTAGATGGCTGCACAACATTGATCAGTAAAGTATATTAGGTGGTGAGCTGAGATATCGGTGAGTTATGGCATAGGAGGCTGGGTCATCTACACCACAGTTCTTTGAGGATCATGCAACAGATTTATACAAGTATTCCAAATGGTACAATTGCGTAGATAGATACATGCAAGGGATGTACCATGCAGAAGTATACAAAATCCACTTTTCATGAGAAGGAGAACCAAGTAGCAAAAATCCTTGAGAAACTTCACTTGGACATGTGTGGACCATTCTCAACAATTTCCACAAAAAAGCATAGGCATTATGTGATTTTTGTTGATGATTTTTCTAGAAAGTGTTGGATCTTCTTTTTGGAGAAGAAAGATAATATGTTCTCAAAGTTTTCTGAGTTCAAATAAATGGTAGATAAATATGTAGGGAAGAAGGTGAATACTCTAAGGAGTGACAATGGTGGTGAGTATGTCTCTAATGAATTCAAGAAATTCTATGCCAACGAAGGAATTTGGATAAAATTGATTATACCTCATGACCAACAATAGAATGGGGTTGCAGAAAGGAAGAACAAAACAATTATGGGAGCATCACGAGCTACACTACATGATTAGGGCCTACCACTACATCTGTGGGCAAAGGCATGCAACACAACGGTATTTGTGCAAAATCATAGTCCTCATCAGATACTTGGCATGAGTATACCAGAGGAGGCTTTTTTCTGGTAAGAAACTCGATGTTTCATATTTTAAAATTTTTGGCTGATATATCTATTTCCATGTGACAAAATATGCTAGGAATAATCTAGAACCAACAATAGAGGTTGAGATATTTGTGGGGTACACTGATACTCCCCATAACTATCGGGTGTATTTGTTAGCTAACAGGATCACAATTGTTAGGAGAGATGTTAAACTTAATGATTAGAAAGCCATGTGATTGTCCCTTGAGAGAGAGCTTGACTTGCATGCAGATGAGGAACTATGAGTTCCAAAGGATGAACCTCAGGATGTGGAGTAGCCACAAGTAGAGGATATGGAGTGGTAGAAACCACTCATGCAGAGCCATCCACCAGAAATGGTAGGAAATGCACCAGAGAGGCTGACATATTGATGCTAGATGTGATAGAGAATGTAGGTGCACCTACATCATAGCGCAGGAAGAGGTCCCTAGACAAGTATACTAGAAACATGGATCTTATTAGCGAGTGTATTGTGACAAAATCATCCTCTTTTGAGGAATCACTGCAACAACCAACATGGGTTGATGCCATGGTTGAGGAGTATGCCTCCATTATCAGAAACAATGCATGGGAAGTGGTCCTAAGACCAATGGGCAAGTCAGTGGTTGGATGCAGGTGGATCTACAAGGTGAGGGAAGCAACAAATGGGAGTGTGGAGAAATAAAAGGCTAGATTTGTGACTAGAAGATTCTCACAGGTGTAGGGGATTGAATATGAGGAGACTTTTGCACCGGTTTCAAGGTACTCATTGATTAGATCCATCCTTACACTCTCAGCACAGATGGGGTGGTAGATACATTAGATGGATGTAAATACAACCTTTCTCAATGGATTTATTATGTAATAATTGTATAATGAGTAGCCAGAAGTTTTTGATAGCTTTGACGGGGAGTCACATGTGTGCAGACTCAAGAGAGAAATGTATGGGATGAATTAATAACCTCATGCTTGGTACACCAGGATCAACATATATTTCACTGGGTTGGGCTTCACAAAGAGTAAAGCATATGAAAACCTATATCATATTGTGGTTGATGGTAAGATTTTGATTATTTTACGTTATGTAGATGATCTTATTCTCACAGGTGATGAGAAACTCATTACTTATTGTAAAGAGGATCTTTCAAGAGAGTTTGATATGAAGGACATGGGGCTCTTACACTATTTCCTTGTCTTGGAAATATGGCAAAGTGATGGGGAGATATTTATATCTCAGGTCAAGTATTCCAAGGAGATTCTGAGGACGTTCCACATGGAGGGCAACAAACCCATGGAGACTCCTATTACAGGAAACTAGAGGAAGGAGGATGCTACTTCAGGTGAGGTAGTGGATGTTGTTGTTTACAGGCAGCTTGTGGGTTCACTTATGTATTTGGTGAACACATTACCAGAGATATGCTACAAAGTCAACCAGCTTAGTAAAGATATGGCTAAGCCTACCAAGCTCTTTTAGAAGGTAGGGAATCATTTTTTGAGATATATCAAGGGACCACAGAGTATGGATTATGGTAGAGACAGACCTAGGGAGTGAAGCTTGAAGGTTTCTCCAATGCAGAATGGGAAGAAAATCCATCATACAGGAATAGCACATCAGGGGGCATCTTCAGCATAAGATCAACAATATTTTCTTGGTACAACAGGAAGCAGAGATCAATTACACTTATTTCATCCAAGGTAGAGTACATGGGAGCTATTTAGGCTACATGGAAGGCCATCTGGATGAGGAAGATACTTGACTTTTTGTTTGGTCATCAGATGGATCTGAAGGTGATACATTGTGATAGCCAGAGTTGCATAAAACTATCGGTTAATCTAGTATTCCATGACAGGTCGAAGCATATTGACATCTGGTACCACCATCTCATAGATTGTGTTCATATGCACATTATGGTGTTGCAGTACATTCCCATGGCAGATGAGGATGTAGATATCTTGACGAAGGTGCTTGCAAAGAGAAAATTTGAATACCACAGATGCATGATTGGGGTATATTATAATCCCTTTCTTGTTGAGAGGGAGTGTTAAAAAATCAATAAGAAAATGTGTGCCTAATCTATTTTTCCCTTAAATAAATTAGACAATAAATTGTAATCTTATCTCATAACAACTTGTTATAGTTAACTAATTGACATAGACTTAGTTAGCTCAAGAATTTCAAGTTGAGGGTCAATGGTGAGGCATGTAGAGTCATTCTATTATTTTGGGGGTCCAATTGCAATTAATGCACTAGTGTAGGGTGATTTTAATCAGTTAACTCAAAATAATTGAGTTAAAATCAATTTAACTAGTTCTAATTGAGCGATGAGCTAGTAAGAGGTCAAGTGAATTAAATTAGATTTAATTCAGAAGTAGTGATCTATCAAGTAAATGATGATTTTATATTATTAGTTGCATGCATGTCAAATATGATGAAGACCTAGTTGAGATGAAGGTTAAAGGGAGTTAAACTATCAATAGTTTTATTAGCAAACTTCCCAGGTGTAGTTAGAAATCCACATGATGCCCATGAAGAATTACGCATTCAAGGAAGGTTGGAATTCATATTTAATAGGAATTGTTTTTCCTAGGGATTGCGTGAGCAAGGTAGGCTAAAGGTGGGCAGGAAATTGGCTATGTGTTTGTCCAATTTTGCCTAGATAAATGTGATATGATTGGTAAAGTGTATGAGATTCTTGTGAGAACACGTGCATTGTATTGTTTCATGATTCCTTGGCCTATTATACAATATATATATAGAGAGGTTTTGTAATATCCCAAAATGGGATTGCAACAATACATGAACATACAAATGTAAAACTATGCAAATATGAAAATGACATAAGAGGGATCAATGTACAGCCATCATATTATTAAGATATCAGCAAAAATATACAACAAGATCATGAGGGACAAGCCACTATAGCAATGGGAACAAGTCTCCAATGAACAAAACAATCAGCACATGAGCTATTGCAACTGTATAGAATGCCTGAGAGAAGTGACAAAATTGTCTATAACAGTATAGCTACTATTGAATACATGTATAAATATAATCTGGCTGATAGAAACAAAATAAACTCCCAACAATGAAGATGTGGGCTCTAATACAATATTTCTAGCAAACTCGGAAAGGATTGCTAGAAATACCAAGAAACATACAATGTGACAAATAAACCTAGGGTTAATATGCCACTGCAAACTAGATCTGATATGAGATGAGGCTATGACAGATCTGAAATAATGATGTCCTCCTCCAATGGTATTACTAACTAGAAGGTTGTTCCCTCTACTCAGAAATAGACCCTCCTAATGAGCTCAATGAACCCTCCCAACAAATGCCTCCAAAAATAACATAGTTCAGGATGGAAATTGCATTGTGAGGGATAGAATAAGGTTTTCTTGTTGCCAAAGATGTCAAAATATGCCCGGGAATCATACTTTCCGATCCTCCAATGAATATATGACCTCTCCATTGAAAAGCAAGCCTGGAAATGACTCTAAGAGATCCTCCTTTGCTGCACCCTGTAACATAACCCAGCTCTAAATAGAAACTGCATTGTAGCTGAAGGAGGTAGCTTGGCCAAAATTCTAGAATGAGGAAATCTAGCCCAAAGAACCTCTCCTTACCTGAGGATGAGGTAGGGATTCCCGGCTAGGAACACCATTGAGCTAAACAGCACTACAACCCTGCTAAACAACAAGAGGAAGCAAATTCTAAAAAGACCAATAGCAATGATAATCAAAACATGAATAAAAATGGTTGCTATCCCCTCCATATATAGCATGAGAGCCTCTCCACATTGGGTCCCATCCATATTTTCCACCAAGCTCATGCAAGTTGTCCTCAACTAAAATTGTGTTGTTCATCAAGGAGATTCAATGTATATAGACATCATTGTTGACTTGGTCAAAGTTGACTGAATCAACATGATCCAATCCATGTTCACAGCCAAAGGTGCTTAATCCAGCAACTTATTCTTCCTCCTTTCACATTAGGAATGTTTTTATTATGACTCAAGAGACTTATGGGCCTCCCCACCCATTTATTTACCGACCTAATGATAAAACAACTATAATATTCCATTTAGCTTGGAGGCTAAATTTTTGGAATATTACAGTCCTACCCTCCAAAATGTTGCTTGTCCTCAAGAAAATGTTTAAGGAGAGAAAAATTCCTCCCCTCCTCCTCTTGTGGCCTCCTCATCAATAGTTCCCACCACTTCTCAAATCAATCTGCAATAAATCTATCCTCCAATACTCCCTCCCAAGCATGCAAAACCAAAGGGCTCACATCATGAAAAGGTGGAAGGTTTAAGTGGAAACCTTATTACTATCCAATGGCCCCCTCAAGATAGAATTTATGACAAGAATAAGGGATCTCATGACCAATGAGAGACTCCCAAACCCATGCTATCATCCAAATGAAATGATCCATTCTAGGTAGCTCATCAAAATAATCCTCAACCCCCGATGTATGCAATGTGTTGGGGCTACATGGAGAGATTAGATTTTTCCATTCAAGTGGTTTCTCTCTCCATTTATGATAAGTATGGGGTTGTTTTTTATTTTGGGCTGAAATGACATGGCCTTCAAGAATGGCCCAAGTTACCCCACTCAAAAATTCAGCCATGAAGTGCCTCCTCCAAGAACTCAAGTTCTTCAAATGGCTCCTCCCACATGAAGAAAAGAGATGTGATGTGGCCATCATGGTTTGCCCATTATTTCTCCTGAAACATATAACATGTAAAGTAGGGAGAATCATACTCCCAATGGGCATCTCCAACTCATATTCCACTCTCCAAACAAAGCTCCCCATGAATGTAAAAACATTAAAAATACATGGAAGCAAAAACCAATGAAAACAAGTTGTCATATGACAACCGGAAAGTGGATAAAGGTTCCACACATGGAACCAGTGTAGGGAATCTCTTGCCTTCCTCAAAATAAATACTAAAAAGTTCATTTTCAGCCACTTTTTTGCTACCACAGTAATCTCATAATATGGAATCATGAATATACAATGTGGTGTCAATGGTCCACACCAAGAATTATGTGGCCTCCCCCACAAACCACCGATAGAATGGCCAACATCACTGCTACAGATGGCCTCAATTACATGAAAATACAATATATAAGAAGGAAATATCCTCCTTGGTACAATATTCTACTCACAAAAGATAAAGGAATGCAAATCATGGTGCATAAGTGTACATCCTCTACTATGTACTTTGGTCCTTGAGCTGAAATGGCTCAATTGGAATTTCTCCCTCACTCTCAATGAGTAGGGAAGTGGCTATGCCAACCTCTCCATCACCATCTGGGGTATGCATCTCTCCATATGTTGATTTATATCTTGCTGGATGCCCTCCCAAGTGAACTCCTCCATCAATGAATGAAATGCATCAAGGTGCATGTAAAGAAAGTCCACATGTGCTACATGTAGTAGCTTCCTCTTGAGCTCATAAACTCTAGTCAAGAAGACTCTCCTATAAGAATATATGACCTCACCAACCACCATGTATCTATCATCTCCATCTGGGTCATCAAGTATCATGCAAGCACCAAGATCCTTGGAGTACTCTACCAAAATTTGAGACCTCCAATATGGATCAACCCTCCTAAGAGACAACGCTGAAGATCTGAAATGTGAAGCTCCCCAACTGTTGTTGTATTCTCCTTTGACATCCCTCATGCCAAATTATTCCTCCAAAATGTTGACATGCCCATCATGCAGCTACTCATGCTCAAATAGAAGTGGTGAATTTTGGAAGTTGGCCTCCCATGAGAAGCTACCATCCAAAGAGAACCTCCTGATCTTGGCCAATGCAAGCATGAGTGGCCTCCCTCTAATCCCATGTATGGAGGATTCCTTCCTCAAATGAAGTACCCTCTGTTTCTCCAAATCCATGGAGCAGCTCCCTTTCACCATAAAGGTGCCATCCTCCACCACTACAACAACTTCTGTCAGTGCAGTATATGTAGTGAGAGTGGGTAATGCAGAAAATGAAAGACTACCTCTCTCCTCCTTGAGTCCATCCAAAAATATCTGAGTTTTACTGGATTCCTCTAAAGTCTTCACCTCTACGTAATCTAAGAGTGGTGAACTAAATGGTAAAATTTCTCCCACCAACTCTATATCTGGTGGCCTTCTAGGTGGAATGCCCCCATTTAATGAGACATCAAAATCTAAAGTGGACTGTATATATGTGTGGAATGATTTGTCCCTCTCTTCACTGTATAATACAACCTCCTTATTTTATGCAAAATCCTCCCAAAATAGATAAGGGTGAATGCTCATCATCCCTTGATTTTGATCCTTCCTTTCTTCTCCTTCCATCTGCCAAGGTTCACAATCCAAAATAAATGATGCATGCTGCTCCTAAATTGTGGTTTGGTTCCCACATGTTGAATCATTTGGAACTCCTTGCAAAGACACAAGGGATCCTCCAATGGAAGAAATGTCTCCCCTTCCATCTCCATGTGGTGATGGATCTTCTCCCAATGGTACAACATTGTTATCTCTAATGGCCTTCCTTTCTGAAACTTGGTATAGCTGAAAATATGAATCTAGCTCCTCCACCCAATCTTTGGTTGTGCACTTTGTTGATCCATCAAAGCTAGATAGAAATATTCTATCCCTCTTGCTTCTATCATGGTTACTAGATCTTATAGCTTCCTTGAGCTGGAAAAACCCTTGGAAGTCCAAGTTCTCTTTGAATCTCCATGATTGAGACTCATACTCATGAAGATAGACACTCAAGGTCTCCTCCCTTGGCGCATCTCCTTCCTCCATCCTTCTTGCAGTGAATGTGGGAAATAAATTGTGCTATGGATCTACATGTGTGGATGAATGGTCACACCTATCATGTGGATAGCTAGGGCTTTCTTCACTTTTTAACCCTCTCAGGAATTTCTCACACTTCTCCCCTTTCATCTCCTTGAGATGTTCTTTACCCTCCTGATGAGCTCAATGAACCCTCCTACAAATGCCTCCAAAAATAACGCAGTTCAAGATGGAAATTGCGTTGTGAGGGATAGTAGATGGTTGGCTTGATGCCAAAGATGTCAAAATATTCCCGGGATTCCTCCTTCCTGATCTTCCAATGAATAGACAACCTCTCCATTGAAAAAAAAGCCCGGAAATGACTCTAAGAGACCCTCCTTTGCTGCACCCTGCAACACAACCCAGCTCTAAACAGAAACTGCGCTGTAGATGAAGGAGGTAGCTTGGAAAAAATGCCAGAATGAGGAAATGTAGCACAAATAACATCTCCTTCCCTAAGGATGAGGTTTGGATACCCGACCAGGAACACCCTTGTGCTAAACAACACTACAACCCTACTAAATAGCAAGAGGAAGCAAAGTCTAAAAAGACCAATAGAAATGATAATCAGAACATGAATAAAAATGGTTGCTATCCCCTCCATATATAGAATGAGAGCCTCTCCACATTCGGTCCCATCCATATTTTCCACCAAGCTCATGCAAGTTGTCCTCAACTAAAATGGTGTTGTTCATCAAGGTGATTCAATGTATCTAGACAACTCGGTTGACTTGGTCAAAGTTGACTGATTGAACATGATCTAGCCCCTGTTCACACCCAAAGGTGTTTAATCCAACTGCTTATTCTTCCTCCTTCCAGATTAGGAGTGTTTTAATTGCTGCTAAAGAGAATTATGGACCTGCCCACCCATTTGTTTGTCGACCTAATGATAAAAGAACTATAATATTCCATTTAGCTTGGAGGCTAAATTTTTGGAATATTATAGGTTTTTAGCAGTTTTTTTCCCTAGGAAAATCTTGTGTTGTGAGATTGATTTTCTTATTTCTCTTACTTGCATGTGATTAAGCGATCATGATTTATATTCCATAAATATTGTAGAAGGATTTAGTATCTTGTTTTAGTACATTGGATGATCGGATTGAATCCATTGGTTTAATCTCTACAAAGAGTACGTACAATTTCCGCACCATGTGATTCTAAATACTATGTGTATTTACCATGATATTGGCCCAAAATATTGAGCACGGAAAAAATATTTGATCCCATCGAAGAATACCATCGACATTACTAATGGTTTGTCCCATGGTATTGGCCAAGGCCTAAGGTATTTAAGGAGATGAAGATCAAAGTGCTTGGTTTGAAAGTAATGGGTTATTGATGAATGATTTAATATGAAATATGTGTGCACATGGGAGTGTGATGATGGATAAAGTATTATATATCAAAAATGAATACAAACTTAATAATATGTGTGATAACACCAGAAAATCGTACAGAAATTAGGGTAGACCAAAATTTAATTTTTCCTAATGTACAGATGGAAATTAATTGACATCGCACCTGCATCAAATAAATTTTTCACAAAGCACAACTATTCATTTTATATCTTCATGATCCTGAAGATGGCGAAATCTCACCATCCAGGACCACTTGGCACACTTGGTCAAGAAGAATCTCCACCTAGTATGGTTAAGGACAACTAGATTTGAGCCACCTTGAGGAGTAAATGCAACCCACAAAGGAATCCCTCCTCCACTCTTGTGTCACTATCCATATTGGGCCAAGAGAAGAGGGACGAAAAAAAAAATTCCTATATAAGCCAAACTTTGGAAGAAGAATTGGGGAGGCGTTGTTATGCTAAAAAATTACTTCATAGCAAACCATCTTGCATAGTCCAGCAATAGAGCGATTGAAAGGATTCACATATTGGCCAAAAAACAGCTCAGTCCAAGAGAGAGAGGTACACCATTTGATCTTGATCTATGATCCTTTGAGAGAGGGAAGAGACACTTGGAGGAATTCAAGGGAAGGAGACCTCCTTGTTTTGGGTATTTGAGCTCCATAGCTCAAAGGACCCTCGTCAAGTGTTTATCATTGTATATTTTTTACCAACAACACCTAATAAAGGGAGAACTATCCACTTGTGTTATTAGGCTATTTTCTCCATCGAGATTTTGTATTTTTCATTGTGTATTTTTTTTTCTCAGTGTTATATGCTCAGTTTTATCTCATACTTAGTTTACATTATGTCAAATATGTTCCACTAACATTAGGAAACCATATTTATCTATGTCTGATATTAAAGGAGTGTATTATTTTTTTTGTGCTAAGTGTCCTTTCAGTAATATAAACATGTACAATTTGTCTCCATTTATTTTCTTAAGGAATCAGTGAACTTGAAGCATGAAAAAAAGCCCTAAAAATACCATACAGTAGTGTATAATAGAGAATTACAATCACACATAAGTTTTACAGAGTAGGCATGATGAAGCAGTTCACACCTCCTGGGCTACATCTGCTGGTCCATATCCCAATGGCATGTCCCTCTTTGTCATTATGCTAAAAATTTTCAATTAAATGTGTTTATAGGCCTCTAATGGTTTTTTTCTCTCCACCAATGGCTCTAGAATTCTCAAATTAGTCTAGGTAGACTCTTGTTTCACCAAAATGGGTAGAAAATTGACCTCCCCATGCATTTTTCCCAATTTTAGCTAGAAAAGCTCCACTAAAAGTGGAGACTGGCACTTAACAGAAGTTAAATTTAACAAAAACCCCTAAAATTGGGGGCGCAATACAGTTACCGCCATATAGACCATTTGGATTGGCATAAAATTTTTGGGCGAGGTAGTAACATACCAACCCCCCGCCATCATCTTTGCATTAACCATTTGAAAATTTGCAATAAAGTGGTATGGAACCTATAGTTATGATTCCGCAAACTGTTTGCAATAACCGTAATTTAAATTCCATGAATGCACATGTGACAACACTTATCCACTGCTTAAAGTTACAGTTCTGCAAACCATGGAATTTGTTGCCAATACTCTACCATGTGACAGGTGCAAACCTCTGTTGGATAATCCACCTCAAGAAACCATTAACTGTAACCTTTAGATGTTACCATGGCATGTGAACGGATCATCGCCGATGGTTAAGTTTAAGCCATGGGTTTTTATAACGTTTGTTGTCAGGTTAAACATCATGTGACCAATGCTTTGGGACCGTTGGCGGTCCCCCCCTCCAAATGTAAAACATTTACAACATAAATGAAACCGACGGACTATATAGGTAAGGAATAACGGATAGGAGAGATGGTAGAAGCTTGGGCATGCAGACCGACGGTCGCAGGGGCGACCCCCCCCCCCCCACACCACTAAAATTTTACTACAGCCTCTCAAAGACACGTGGTAGCCTCTAGGATTGCCATGTGTCGCTCATCCAACAACCCAAATAAAAAACGAGAAAACCATCCAACGATTGATATCACACTTTCGTACCACAAATTCAACGGCCCAGATTAAGCCACGTGGCGTGATATGATTGGCTGTGAGAAAAGGGAATATTCCCCAGAATATACCTGCTTACTGTACCTGCAAGCTGACTGGGCATCCCAGTCACAATTTTTTTTTTTTAGGAAATAGACAAAATGCAATATCTTCCTCATACAACATCGATTTTTCGAATTGTTCATGGTGTTGGAATCGCAACGATGAGACTTTTCCGGTCGCTCAAGTTCGGTCCTATTTTGAGCACTTTCATTTTTTTATCATAACACATGATCTCCTTATCACACCTCCCCAAGCTCTATAGATTATTGAACATGAAGATTAGGAGACTGTGTCCTCACTCTTCCAATCTTTATCCACTGAAATTTCCCTAATTTCATTAATTGGAGCTTTTCATGAAAAGACAATTTTTTCCTTGATTCCGTCGACCATGGATTGTTTTCCTTGACATTGTCGTGCTGCACATTTTATAAACTTGAAGAAAAAAAATCTAACTTTGCAGTAAACATCTTGTTTCTACATTGGTCTATAATCAAAGGAAAATTGGAATTGTTCTCACCTTTCATTCTGTCCTTATGGAAATTTTTTTTCTGAATTTTCCTTGAACTTGTGTCGATTCTTGACCAAGTTTCTTCACCATTGTACCATGCCTTTTGAAAAACCAGCAATGAACATTTCTGAATCCTATTCTTTCTTTCCCAAGTTGCTTTTCCCTCTCTTTGACCTTTACAACTTCTTGCACTGACACCTTTTTTCAGCACCGTTCAACACCAATGTCGACTGCTGCAACTTCTTGTCATCTTCTTTCAAAGACAACCTGCTTTCAAACTGAAACAACTCATTACATTCATTATAATTTGTTTGAAAATTATTATGTAAAATATCTCTTTGTTTAATCATCATCAATGTCAAGTTTTGGCTTGCATTGACTAGCCTCTTCATTTTCCTTGCATTACTTGAAGAAGTGTCTAGTTTCTTGTGATGAGCTCTCACAATATACTCCTTGCTATCTTTGAATAAATGGAATTTGTTCTCATGGTGATTAAATATTTCTTTCCTGTCATACAAGTAGGGACTGCCCAACGCCATACCTATTATATCAAGTAGAACAACATATAATTCATCTATGTCAATGAAATGTGTAGTTATCACAAAGCACAATATGCACTTCTTTGAAACCTATAAATTTTCATCCTTACAAATCCAACCAAGTGGGTATGGTTTCAGATGTGCAATGGTCTCAAGATTAAGTTTCTTGACTAAGTCTTCTGAGATTAAATTTTCTTGTGACCCACTATCAAACAATGTGTCAACCTTGGTATGTTTGGAAATGACCCTCACATGAAACATTTGAATTCTCTTTTCTTCATTTGGAGCTTGTATGTGACAGTTAGAAATACTAGAACTAGGTTTAGTTTCAATCTCTTTCCCTTCATGTTATTTAGTCCCATAGCTATGATTTTTGTTTCATCTCCTGAATCTGACCCTAAGTCTTATTCAGCTATTGCAACAGTTTTTCCTTTCTTCTTGGGTTTCTCTTTGGCCTTCAATCTTTTTGGTTTCAACTTTGGATGAAGTTTCCAACAATGGTCTTCATCATGGCTAGTTTTAGAACAGTGTTTGCAAAAGAATTTTCCCTTCTCTTTTTTGATGTTTTCATTTCTCTTTTTTCTTCCAATTACCTTTAAACTTATTTTCCCCATTCTCATCTAATTTTTGTTTTCCCCTTGCCACTAAATGTGTGTCTTGTACACAAAGTTCATCTAGGATTTTAGGGTTAAACATGAGGATATTTTGTCTTAGGTAGGTATGTAAGCCTCCTATATACTTGAGAAAAGTGTCTTGGCTCTGAAAATATACTTCTAATAAAGGATCTCTTCTCCTAAATTCTTGAGTATACACTTGCACATTTTATCCTTTCAATTGTTTAAAAATTTTCTAGGCCGTCATGGCTTTCTACATGTGAGCTAATGGATAAAACTGTTGTTTTATTGCATAAATGAAATTAGTCCATGATAGAATAATCTTACTATGTTTCTTGATCTCCTCCTTCGTCTTGGCTTCCCACCAAACAAACAAGAGCTGGACCTTCCATTCTTAATGAATCTAGTTGGATTTTGGTATCATCATCATGAAAATTTTGGATTCTAAATTAGACCTCCAATTGGCTAATCCAATTATCTATCTTTTCTGCATCAACTTCACCATTAAACATTGGAAATTCAAACTTAACATCAAGTTTTAGAAAATGAATTTTACCCATATTATTTTACTTGTATTGCTGTTGTACTGAAGATGAAGTAGAGGATGATGAGGATGAAGTTGAGGGTGATGATGGTGAATTTCCACTGTATCCATTTCCTCCATTTCCCTTCTTTGATTTATCTTCATCATTATGGCCTCCTGATGATCCTTGTCCTTCCCTGTGAAGTTTGGAGCTTTTGTCTTCTAGCTTCTCATTCCTTTCTTGATAACGGACTCTAACCATTTCAGTCAAGTCAAGAAATGCTTTTTTGTACACTCTTTATTCCTCTTAGGGATCCATCTTGTTAGTATGAATCCTTTGTCGAAGTGTATGAAAAAGGACCACTTTAGCTACGCATAACTAATAGCCCTAACAAAAAAAGTGGCTGCCAATATCTTAAGATCTGCAGTTAGTTGAACAAGAAAAGAGCTGCAAAAAACCAGATCTATGCATGGAAAGACATTAAGCAGTGTAAACAAGGGTTTGCTCCATATACCAATAGACAAGACAAGAACAATTTTTGAAAGAATTTTTGTATTAATTGGGCACCTGGGAGGAAAACAAGAAGGCGTATCCAATTCTCCTCAGTGGGATGGGTTCTTGGAAGTCCTCAGCACTTCAGATCTAAGATTTCTCTCTCTTGTTGGTGTAGAAAATCCAATGCAAAGAATAGAGCTCAATGGGAGCTCACACAGCAAATGATGGAAAAATGGGACCAAGTGTATAGATCCAGAGTGATCTAATAGGCAACAAAAGGTGAAGAATGGTAGGAAAAACCCTCCTATTTATAACAAAATATTGGGTCATTCTAGATCTTGGTGCATGATTAAAATACTGTTAACCAAATCTAGATCCACCTTTTATGGAATATTTTATTATATTTTTTGGAGGGAAAAAGTATTTGACTTGGGTCAAATCCCTTTATTTGTCAAAAATAAATAAATAAATGATTTATTTATCTTTTTAAGGAAGTGGTTGAAAGATAATCAAACAAATAATGATTTATTTAATTATTTGTGGGTGATTTGGTCATATTTAACAAGGAATATTATCTAAATAAGATTTAAATAATTATTCCTAGAAAATAATAAGATAAATAAAGGTTTATCTAACTAATTTCTTTGTTTTTGGGTTAAACATGACTGGGAATAATAATTAAATTATGGTTTAATTAATTATTTCATGAGGAAAATCAAACAAATATAGGTTTGTTTAATATTTCCTTTTGGGGTTTCCTGTTTAGACCATAAACAACCTAATAAATGTGGTTTATTAAGTTATTTAACATAGTGAAGGAAATTTTACTTAGAGTAAAATTGGTCTTACATGGTGTACTTGGGTCCATCTAATGATAATAGGTTAGATGACCAAAAAAATGGTGTAACAGATTGCCCCCCAGCGTGCGAGTGTCAGGAGCAAATCGTATGACCGAAATACGTTGTAAGAACTCAATCACCAGACAACAAAAGGGAATTCAGAGAGAGAAATATAAGGTAGATAGTGTGCTGAAGAACTAGACCCTGAGGAGACGAGACTCGCAAGTGCAACAAGTCTCTTTTTATGAGAGGGTACCTGTGCTAAAGGCGGCGGGGGAGGCATAACTATGCCCGCCGAGACAAAGTACAAAAGAATAGTGTGTCCAGTAAACAAGGGACCGAACCATAAAGTATAGCCGGCATAATCATGAGCCAGATAAAAATACAATGAGGAATCCCACATACATGCTGTGCCTGGGATAACAGCCAGGACTGATACAATAATATCTGAGTACATGAGATACAAGTACAACCCAAATGTCCCCTGTAAATGGGGAAGGGCTCACAAAATCTGACTGATACATGCAAATCAAAGAGGTGCTGCAAGTGGCTAAGGCCAACATCATCAAATATCCGGGCATGTGGGGGGCTACCTGCAGGGCCACCCCCTCATAAGGGTTGAGACATCTCACACACACCCGGGAATCATCAAGAGCTGTTGTTGTATCACTGAACCATCAAGTATATAGATCTCGGTCATGCTGAAAGGAGCTGGAGTGGAGAAACAATCAATTCAAAGGGAAATGAGAGATCCCTTTGCCTGATCCGAGGCACCGAACAAGAGTGGAAGCTGGAACCAAGGTACACCGCCCTCTAGACCTGGATTCTGGAATGAATGAGCTGATGTCGACAGAAGGAGGTCCGCCATAGGTGAGGCAATGAGGGGTCCTCCACTAAGGCACGAGAGAAAATAGTAGAGTGACGGACAGACTGACACTAATGATGATAGTGGAATGGAAAGGACTGAGTAGCGAATGGACGACTTCCCTTGTTAGAGCATAAAGGGCATGAATGACATGGCAGCGACTGAAACAATATCATAAGGGATAGGGGATAGTGGGGCTGAAGGTCATAATGTGCGACACAAGAGAGAGACCAAGCAATGAAGGATGGAGGGCTATAGCGGGGTACAAAGGGACTCAGGATAGATTCCATGAATGTGATGATGACTCAACTTGGATGCTCTAAACAAGGGCGACTCGATGGTACTGCCACACAGTAAAGGCCCAATGGGGGACCATGAAAAAATGAGTACAAGATGGTAACTCATGACGAAAATTGACACGAACAAAGACAAGTAAGGAGGAAAAATGGTGCCCCAAGTACCAGTGTTGTAAGTGAGGAAATTCGATTTTAAGGAGAGGTGAAGTGACCTTTCTTGGACAAAATGTGTCCTGGTGAAGTATCAAATCACAAAAAACTAATAGATACCCATTTGAGGGCTCGGTGAGAGCTTTCCAACGGTTCAGACGGTTTGTCAAACGGGGCTACGATATGGTCATAGCAGTCAAAAGAAGAAACATGGGTTCTCTTTTAATAAGGCAGTTTTCCCTCCAAATTCACTCATTTTCTATTGTTGCTGTGGTGAATGTAGAGAGGAAAGAAGGCCCTAAATCTTGCGGCGAGCGTAGTGGAAAAACTGACCGTTGGAATCGAGATCTGTCAGTTGCAGGTAAGAGGCCTAACCTTACTCTTTCATTTTGATGGATTGAAAGTTCAGTTTAGGGCCCAAAATATCAGAAACAGGCCCTCCTTCATCTCTACAGTCGGGTCGCACTTTTTGGGCCAAAAAGTGCAACCTGGGAAGCAGGTTTCAGGGAAAAAAGTGCGACCTGTCCCAGAATTGGGTAGAAAACTGCGACCTGGGAGATGAAGGGGTTTTAGTGCTGTTTTATGGCTGAGAGTTAGGTTTTTGTGTTTGGTTATGGTATTCCCGATCTGTATTCTAACAAAGATGGTGTTTTTGTGCAGGTATGGCAGATTTACAGGTTAACTGGAGAGAGAGAGACCTGGGTACATTAAGGGCAGAGATCCAGGTGGATCAGGGTGTCTGTCATGTGTTGGCCAGGTTTGGGGTTCTAAAGTTTTTGGAGAACCCTTTGATGAGAGCAGGAGAGACCTTTTTGGCTCGGATTATCAGTTACTGGGATCCAGAGCATGAGGTCTTTGTAGTGCAGGGGAACAGGATCGAACTGAAGGTCCAGGATGTGTATTTCCTGACGGGTCTCCCGCCACTGGGGATGGTGGGAAACACGCAGCCAGTATTACCGCGGGGGCGGCATATCATGGAGTTTGTGGAGCGACATTGTCGACCGGGTCTCCAAGTCAAGGGGACTCGGATACCGATCGGGGACCTAGAGAGATTAAAGACCCGTGCAATGGCCGCAGCAGTGCTGGGTATCCTGGGCAACCAGGCGCTCCATCACATCACTGGGAGGCAGATGATGATTGTGGAGAGTGTGTTGAGTGGGACCTACTATGGGTGGGCCCAAATGATGCTGGTGTCGCTAAAGTGATAGTTTTCGCTCTACAAGTGGCAAGTGAACCACGATTGCTCGTATGGGACTTTATTGTGTGCCTTCTTCTTTGAGAAGATCCCGACCATGGCCTCGTACACAGCCCCGCATGGGGCCCGAGAGAGCCCGTGATGCGCCGGTGGGGGCCACCTACAAGAGGGGGAGGGAGGGGTTACTGAGTGAGTGTTTCCAACCCGAGTCGCTCATTAGACTGGCGTTTATACACACGCTATCATCTCCATAGTGGGATGAATTATCGTGGGGATCCAAACTACCACTTCCGCCGGTCGAGTATGGGGTCCCGATGCAAGGTGATAAGTAAATATTTTAAAGGGGCACCCTAAAAGCACACAGTGGCATGCGCTAGCTCATGTACTGTACAGATATAGCTCCGGTAAAACCGGCTGGATATATGGGACGCCCGGCGGCCTCTGGAGCTGCAAGGTCGAGTGGGTCGAGAGCAGCGCGCAATGAGGATGCGGCCGCCCTTCTGGAGGACATCCGTCGTAGATGCGAGAGGTTGCTGACCAGAGTTTCAGAGCGCGGGTGGCAAGACTTAGACGACCAGTACGTGGAGGCATGCATTGGTCTTCCCTCGGAATGGCGCAGTGCCGCGCGCGCGGCGGCGGGCCGGCCGCGCGGCACACGGACCGCCGGGTCGAGGGGCAGCAGCTGGCCGGGCTCCCGGGATCCGCCAGATAGTGAGTAGGTGTGGGGCATGTGGTGCCCCTTAGTGTGTATGTAGGGGCAGGTGGTGCCCCCAGTTTTGAGTTTTTGTAACATGCTATGGGCATGTCATATGTATCAGAGGAGATGGACTCTAAACACATGTTTTGTGACACATATTATGGATATGCATCGTTTTTAATGATTATGAATGTTATTGTATTGTATGAAATGCATGTGATAAATTCCAATCTAGAACATGGTTTGCAATGTTATCTACATAGTGATTTTGTTCTCGAGGTACATGGTTGAAAGTTATGGTGGTTTAAATGTATCGGACGGAAAGAGTTTTACCTGGAAATAGTGTTCAATAGGCATGTGGTTATACATATAATAACACCATTTAGTTGTAAGGATACATAGTAGGGAATTCAAACGAAAGAGCATGAGTGGGAGGATGCGATGGGGGAGGGCATCGTGCTAAGAGACCACGTTTGACTCATATTCGCTCCCATTGTTGGTCCTCAATATTGCAAACCCTCGTTAGAGACATACAAGGCAGCGCAGGCTCTAGCAGCCCAACTCGGCCAAGTGAGGATTCCGGGATAACGACTAATCATCGGCGTAACCGATAAAGGGTGGGGACGGGAGGTCCTGCAGAATGGTGTCACAAGACAACAAATGGGGGGAGGAGATACAATGACGGCAGCGTGAGTGAACAGAAGACATCGAGCGGCAACTGCGGGAGGGAGTGCAATGAGCAGGATGGCTATGGCTCATATACAAACTAGAGGGTGGTATATGAGGGCTATCGGAAGTATGGCGAGGACTCGAGTTGCGGAGGTCAACAGAGATACGGGTGGAGTGATCTCGTGTATGGGGAGAAAAGAGGGGGTCAGGTGAAACAACAGGGGAGGATGCAGGGGGACTGGGCTCCAAGGGTCTCGCAGAGGAGGATAGGTAAAGAATGGTCGTAGTAGACTCCGTCATCTGAACATCAGGGGGGGAATGTCGATGGGAGCGGGGGGATCCTCAGGCTGGCCCGAAGCATACTACGCGAGTATGGGAGAGGCGGATTGATTTTGTTCAACCTCATACTCTCGGACTACCTCTAAAGAGGCGCGGTAATGCATCAGGTGAGGACAATGGTGGGAGTAATGGCCATGGACTCCGCACAAAGCACAGGGTTTGTTGGTGCGGAGAGTCTTGGGGTTCTTGGTTACGGACGAAGAAGGAATGGAGGCTTCAAGGACCGTAGATTCGAGGAACGCGACTTTAACCATGGGCCGAATACGAGGCAACTTGGGACAAGCATGGGTGGCATGACCGGCGACATCACACAAGGCACAAGGCTTTGCGGGCGGAGGAGGGGCTGGGTCAGTCGTGGTGGTCTTGTCTTTGGGTGCCCCCTTGCGAGCATTGCCTTTCTTCCCAGGAGCCGTCACGACAGGAGAAGGGTCCTCTGGAGGTGCTGGGGGCACAGTGGCAATGGAGGAAGCAAGGGGGACCGGTTGAACCAGGGTCAAAGCCATGTAGGATTTGGGGTGACCAGGAGGAATAGCAGACGGAGGGTCGAGGTACCAGACGGGGATACCCAAGGTCAAGTTAGGGAGAGAGAGGGTGGCCATGATGGGGACAGAATAGACTCCAGGAGGGGGAGCCAGGAAAGGTATCTGACCTGCAGGGTAATGACCAGGAGGGACGGCTCCGAGATGGTTAAGGCCTAGGGGAACCGTTCCAGGGGGATAAGGGGGTTCAGCGGATACCGCGACCGGGCGGGGAGGGCCGAAGGGGAGGAGGTCCCATTGTCGGAGATGAATGGCTAGGAGCGAAGCCGCGCAGGGCGAGGGGAGGCCGTCGACCAGCCGGCCGCTGTTGGGCGGCCCGCACCACGATCTCCAACATTCGGCGTCGGGGCCGCAGATAGGGAGGAGGAAGACCAAGAAGGTTCTCGTAGCAAAGAGAGGAATCTTCAGAGATGGCGGGAGGACACCCGGTCAAGGAGTCGACGTACTGTCACGCAGAAGAGATGGTCGTCTCAGGTGAGGTCTGAGATTTTGGCTCATGATATGTCAACTGGTCAATGGTGACTATCTTTCCATTATGGGGGAAATTCATCTTGCGGAAAACCATGGATGGGACAGCAGACATAGCATAGGTGTAGCTTCGCCCCAATAGAATGTTGTAGTCTAGCGGGGCGTCTATGACTTCAACGTCAACCCAAACAGTCTTACTGGCGAGAGTGATAGGACAATTACAGAACAGGCCAATGGGCTGGGAGGCATGGCCATCCCACGCTCGAAGGGTGATCGTGGAAGGGGCCAAATCAGGGGATCCGAGTTGCTTCCAAACCGAAGCAGACATCACGCAGGTGGATGCCCCCTCATCAATTATACACCGGGAAATGTTGGCGTTCCGGATTTTGACTGGGATTTGGAAGGCGAAGGAAGGAAGGAGAGGAGGATGGTCCAATTGAGTGGCATCGAAAATAATCATTTTGTCATCAGCAGGATATACAGTGCCCACGGCAGATAGGAGAGCCTTCTTTTGGGAAGGGCACGACTGGAGGAGTTCCAGTGTTGAAATGGCATCAGGAGATTGCGCCAAATCATCTATTATGCTATACGAATGTGCAGCTTGACTAGAAGCAGCATTTCGATGTAATGGTCCCTTAGGAATCTTTGGATGGACCTCAACTTTGGGTTGAGGGATATGTAAGGGGCCATTGGATGTCGAAAGAGGCTCTATAGAACCGGAAGAAGAGGACTTGAGGGTAGACTGAGCGGGAGGCTTGGGGTACTGGCGAGACCGAGTTTGAAGGTGAAGGCCGACAGTTGGGGATGGATCAGAGGTCATCATGAGGATCTGGTAATCGGAGGAACCAGAAATGGAGGGTGGAGTGGAGACTCACCCGTCAGGTGGTTGGGTAGCCACAAATCCTTGCTGAGATAAAGGATCAGTAAACACAGCTGGTTGAGTAGTGGCCACATTAGGGGGAGTGTGAGGGGAGGCATGTTGTCCACGCAATGTGGCTTGAGACTCCCACATCTACCGCATCTGTGGTAAAAGGGGACAATCATGGGTGTAATGACCGTAAATACCGCAACACGAACAAGGCTTGTTGGTATGAAGAGGCCTGTCCGGCTTGGGCTGAGTGCCCTATTGCTGGTTAGCAGTGTTAGGGTCAAAACCTTGAGGATTGGGTCCACGAGTACCAGGGGTAGATTGATTTGGATTGCCTCTCCGCCTTCTTTGAGAAGAAGGGGGATTAGTCGCACCCTGTTGTGCAAATGCTTGCCCTGAAGGGGGCTGTAGGTGCTGTTGCTGGGGTTGAGGAGGCAAGGGAGGTGGAAGCGCATATGCTGGAGGAGCTGGCACACCAGGCTGTGCATAAGCGTAATGGTTAGGTTGGGCAACATTGAGGTAAGCAGGAGGTTGGGAAAAAGGAGGGGAGGTGGCGCCGTATCCTCGGGTAAGGCGGCCATCGGGAGGGGAAGGAGGCGACAGAGGTGCTCGGCCCTCCGTGAGGAAGACCGTGAGCTCAACAGGATCGGGAAGGTTTTCAGACTCAGATGGGAAAGGGCTCCAACGATACCGTCGGCGGAATGAGATGCCCCCGGGGCATTAGCACCATCGGGCCTGGGGAGGTCAGGAAGGATGGTATAAACATAACCGGACTGGGCATAGATCAGGTCATATTTCAAGGCTATTTGGAGGGCGGCTTCTTCAGTTTGAGGGAAATGGGAGGCGACATCTTTGCCGATGGGAGCTAGGAGAGAGCGAAGGAACCAGTCCATATAGATCTGATCTTCGAAGGGGGGAGCTCGACATAAGCTGTGTCTACGTCGCCATTCCTGAACATGGGTGGAAAGGCGGGTCGAAGATGTTTGCTTAAAGGAAGTCAAGAGCTCCGTACCGGTATCGTATCGGAGAGGGAGCTGGAAGTAAGATAAAAGGGCTTGGGCAATGGTCGCAAAGGTGGTATGGGAAGAGGTGGCTTGGTCTACATACCATTTAGAAGCTTCGCCGGTAAGCGTGCGTTGGAACAAACGAAGACGAATGGAGTCATCGATAATGGAATTGGAGGAACACCACATGTGGAAAGATCGGACATGATTGGTTGGATCTTCTCCAGCAAGGCCTTCGAACTTAGGGATGTCGGAGTGGAGCTTGGTTGGCATAGCAGGCCAACCAACATCATGGCGGATAGGGTCATTGATCAACTGATTGAAATCGGGGAGGCTGAGGCCTGCAATGTATGGCAGCAAGGGTATGGCCGAGGTAGTTCCTGTGGTGGTTCCGCTAGTAGTGGTTCCGGCATTAGGGCCTGGAGCACCGCTAACGTTAGGCCCTGGACCAGACATAGTGAAGGTGACAGGGGGAGAACCAAGAGGAGAAGGAGAACCCAATGAATCAGAAGAGGAGTCGGAGTGCGGACTCGGAGGAGGACTGGCTCGACGACGGCGGGACGGAGCAGGTCGATCGACCAGAAACTGAGGGTGAAGGCCAAGAAGTCTCCGGGAAAGGCGCCTTGGGGGCGCAATGATGACGGGAAGAAGGAAACCGACAAGGGCAGAAAGGGACAGAATCAAGTGAGGTCAAGGGCAGGAAAAGTGCAGTGACAATTTATTTTAGAGTCTTTTCCAGGCGGTGTTAACCAGGCGCTTCTTCACTTAGGGTCAGTGTGTGGTGTGCGTTAATTTTAATTTTTAAAACCCTTTTCGTTTTGAGAGCAAGAAAAAAGTGTGCTACGTAACTGAAAATAGATCTGCAGAGAACAGTATATAATGCTGAAATAACAGAAAATTAACAGCTACTATTGCATCTATCTAACCCAAGGAGGCGGGTCCCTCAAAACTAGTCTAAAAAAAGGGAAAAAATCTAGTCAAAACACACTGAAAAGAGGCCAATAGATCTAAGGTCAAAAGGGACAGGGATCTAAAGGATAAAGCTGCTGAAAAGAGGTGCAGATCACAGCCAAGAGACAGAGGCAAGGTGGCTGGAAAAAGAGAGGAAATCAGGAAACAACGGAAAGGACGGGGAGGAGGTCTTAAAGAGAGGTCCAAACAAAATGACAAGAGGTGATTTGAAAGGAAGAAAGGCTGATTTAAAGGGATCTGAAAAGGAGGTATCAGATCTGGAAAAGGGAAGGCTGAAACTCTGAAAAACAGACGGCTGAAACAGCTAAAAATCTTCCAAAAAAAGTGGAGGGTACTGAAGCCCTAGGGGCTAGGTTCCCACTTAGATGAGTAAAAACAGATCAGAACTAGGTCAAAGCGGGTTGAGACAGAGGCTGGAAAACCCTGACAGAAGCTTCAGCAAAACCCAGAAAAATTGCAGAAAAATCACTGAAAAATTGGCAGGTTGCAGGTTCTGACCTGTTTTCAGTGCAGGTCGCAGAAAAGAGGCTGAAAAGTGTGACTTGGAGGTCCAGGTCGCAGTTTTTGGGCCGAAAAGTGCGACCTCCCGTTCCGGTTGTCTCAGCGACAGATTTTCAGAAAAGTTGCCATCTCAGTTGCGGCTAATGTTGCTTACCTGTGCAATAGGGCCAGAAACACATGGAAGTTAGAAATTTTAATGTTTTAGGGTTTTATGTGAGAAAAACAACATAAAAATAGGAAAAATAAACAGCTGAAAAGAAACCCTAGGGTCTGAAGTAGCTGGATATGCAAGAATATGAAAAACGACAGCGGTCGTAATTTAAAACCCGTGTGGAGTCGCCATTTGTTAGTATGAATCCTTTGTCGAAGTGTACGAAAAAGGACCACTTTAGCTACACATAACTAATAGCCCTAACAACAAAAGTGGCTGCCAATATCTTCAGATCTGCGGTTAGTTGAACATAAAAGAGCTGCAAAAACCAGATCTATGCATGGAAAGACATTAAGCAAAAAAAACAAGGGTTTTCTCCATATACCAATAGACAAGACAAGAACAATTTTTGAAAGAATTTTTATATTAATTGGGCACCTGGGAGGAAAAAAAGAAGGCGTATCCAATTCTCCTCAGTGGGATGGGTTCTTGGAAGTCCTCAACACTTCAGATCTAAGATTTCTCTCTCTTGTTGGTGTAGAAAACCTAATGCAAAGAATAGAGCTCAATGGGAGCTCACACAGCAAATGATGGAAAAATGTGACCAAGTGTATAGATCCAGAGTGATCTAATAGGCAACAAAAGGTGAAGAATGGTAGGAAAAATCCTCCTATTTATAACAAAATATTGGGTCATTCTAGATCTTGGTGCATGATTAAAATAATGTTAACCAAATCTAGATCCACCTTTTATGGAATATTTTATTATATTTGTTGGAGGGAAAAAGTATTTGACTTGGGTCAATCCCTTTATTTGTTAATAATAAATAAATAAATGATTTATTTATCTTTTTAAGGAAGTGGTTGAAGGATAATTAAATAAATAATGATTTATTTAATTATTTGTGGGTGATTTGGTCATATTTAACAAGGAATATTATCTAAATAAGATTTAAATAATTACTCCTAGAAAATAATAAGATAAATAAAGGTTTATCTAATTAATTTCTTTGTTTTGGGTTAAACATGACTAGGAATAATAATTAAATTATGGTTTAATTAATTATTCCATGAGGAAAATCAAACAAATATAGGTTTGTTTAATATTTCCTTTTGGGGTTTCCTGTTTAGACCATAAACAACCTAATAAATGTGGTTTATTAAGTTATTTAACATAGTGAAGGCAATTCCCCGAATGCGGGTGCAAGTGGCGATAGTGGCATCGATGGGATGCACGGCGCAAGGATGGGAGGCCACCTGCCTTCCCTCTTGGAACCTTAGCGCCCACCTGATCACAATTAATGCCCGCGCTTGATCTTTATGGTATGGATATGGCGTCGATTCACTTCACTGCAACAGGTTCTCGAGGCAGCCTCGACTGCTGCAACCGCATTTCACATTCGACTTCCAGGCTTGGTCATTCAATGCGCAGGCTGGAAGGTTGCAGAATTGGTTTGTTATTGATTATGGAGCCGTCCGCCCCTTCGCCATTGTTGTCGAGTTGTAATCCTGCTCTGGATAAAGCCAGAGTCCGCACCATCACAGGGTTGCGCAGTCGTCACACATGCTGTTTGGTGCCTGCGAAAAATTCTCACATATCAATTGCAGGTTCCTGTGTGTCTGCAACTGTGGTTCTTGGCTCTCCTCCTGAGCGGAATTCCATAATCACTTGCTCCCACGCCCAAGGCGACCCAGAAGACTACAGTTGCAAGATTGAGGAAATTGCACCGGATGAGTAACTCGGCCCTCTCCTCCTGTCTTTTTTGTTATTTCTCTGCCCTCTCTGAAGGATTGCTTGGTCGCCTTAATGTTTACTCCATCTCTGTTTCTTTTTTTGTAAATGTTCAATCTCAGACACTACAGTGGTCCAGTACTGTTAAAGTCCAATGCAGCAGATATGCAATGTATATGTGTCTAGTGTTCAGTCAAAAACATATCAGTTCGATCCCCTGCGTGGGATTTTTTCAGATGATGGCTCCTAAGGCTGGTTTCCCTCCCGATGGGCAGCCCAATATCAGTCTCTGTCAGTTAAAATTGCCTCCCGGTAGGCACTGTTTTGGCTTCGGCCAGGTGTACATTATTTTACTTTGATTAATAGACTACTTTAACTTAGAAAAAAAAAAAAACATAGTGAAGGAAATTTTACTTAGGGTAAAATTGGTCTTACATGGTGTACTTGGGTCCATCTAATGATAATAGGTTAGATGACCAAAAAAATGGTGTAACACATCTCTTCATGGATTTCTCCTTCTCTTGGAGGCATGCTTAATGTTGCTTCTGCTTCCTTTTGAGGTGATATATGTGGTGGAGAATGTGGAAATATCTCCCTCCTTTGCTATGTCTCACTTTGAGAACCTCTTGGTTCCACCAATTTTCCTTCTCCTCTCTTAAGCTTGAGCCTAGTAAACATGAAAACCCTTGCAAATAGTTAACAAATATTTGCACATAAAAACACTAGAGATTAAACTCTAGCTCTAATACCAACCTGATCTTAAAGGAGCGTATTAGTTTTTTTGTGCGAATTTTCCTTTCAGTAATATAAACATGTACAATTTGTCTCCATTTCATTGCCTAAGGAATGAGTGTTTTAACCATGAAACATAGATGAATTTGTGAACTTTAAGCATGAAAATAAGTCTTAAAAACACCATACATTAGTTTATAATAGAAAAATACAATCACACATCACTTTTACACAGTAGGCATGATGAAGCAGTTCACCCCTCCCGGGCTACATCTATTAGTCCAACTCCCAATGGCATGTCCCTCTTTGTCATTATGCTAAAAATGATCAATTACATGTTTTTACAGGCCTCTAATGGATTTTTTCTCTATACCAATGGCTCCAAAATGCCCAAATTAGTCTAGGAAGACTCGTGTTTCAGAAAAATTGGTCGAAAATTGACCTCCACATGCATTTTTCCCAATGTCAACTGCAAAACCTCCATTAAAAGTAGAGACTAGCACTTAACTGAAGTTAAATTTAACAAAAACCCCTAAAATTAGGGGTGCATTACAGTTCCTGCCATATAATCCATTTGGATCGACATAAAAATTTTGGGTGGGGTAGTCACATACCGACCCCCCACCATCATCTCCACATTAACCATTTGAAACTCCATGATAAAGTGGTATGAAACCTGGAGTTACAATTCTGAAAACTATTTGCAATAACCATCATTTTAATGCCATGACTGCACATGTGACAACACTTATCCACCACCTGAAGCTATAGTTCTGCAAACCATGGCATTTTTTGCTAATACTCTGCCATGTGACAGGTGCAAACCTCCGCGGGATAAGCCGCCCGAAGAAACCGTTAACTGTAACCTTTAGATGTTACCGCAAAATGTGAAGGGATCATCACCAATGGTTAATTTTAATCCACAGGTTGTTATAACATTTGTTTTTGGGTTTAACATCATGTTACCAATGCTTTGGGGCCGCCAGCGAGTTGGGACTGCTGGCGCTCCCCCCTCAAAATGTAAAAAATTTACAACATAAATGAAACCAGCTGACTATACAGGTAAGGACTAATGGATAGAAGAGATTGTAGAAGCTTGGGTGTGCACACCAGTGGTCGCGGAGTCGACCCCCCCAATGGCACTAAAATTTTACTAGAGCCTCCTAAGGATATGTGGTAGCCTCTAGGCTTGCCACGTGTCGCTCATCCAACGACCAAAATAAAAAACGTGCAAACCATCCAAAGGTCGATATCACACTTACGTACCACAAATTCAATGACCCAAATTAAGCCATGTGGCGTGATCTGATTGGATGTGAGAAAATAGACTATTCCCCAGAATATACCTGCTTACTATACATGTAAACAGAATGGGCATCCCAGTCACAAATTTTTTTTTGTTTGGGAAAATAGATAGAACACGATATCTTCCTCATATGATATCAGTTTTTCAAACTGTTCGTGGTGCCAAAATCATAATGATGATACCTTTCTGGTTGCTTAGGTTTTGTCTTGTTTCAAGCACTTTCATTTTTAGCATAACACATGATCTCCTGATCAATGACCTTGTGCATGTAGCATCTAGCTTTCTAAATAGGTGTATTTCATACACCCTTGCACCAAATACACTACCACGGGAATGGCGACTCCACTGGATTCATTCTTTTGAGTTAATGGTTATTGATGCAGGTCCTTATTCCTACTCAGTTTGCTACAAACCACCCCTACTTTCTCTCTGAATCTCTAATCACACTCAGTGAAAATTTTTTCACAATCGAGTGGGCAATTTTTCTTCATTCTACCTGATAATGCACTTTGTGCTCCGACAGATGCACACTCTACACCTATCGGAAGATAACTCGCACGACAGGCGAGCAAGTAAAAAATTTGATAATTTTTCCCATTTTTATGGTGATTGACAACACATAATAAATTTCAATAACTTTTCCTGTATATTACACTACTATTAGGAAACTTAGGTGTTATGTTTAACCTCGAATTAGCTTAGCAACTAGGTAGTTTTAATTTTAGTATTTTATTTCACAAATTACACATAGTTTAAATAGGGGAAAATAAGTGGCCTTAAATCCACAATTTTTTTCTAAACAAATTATTTTTTTGATAGAAGATACAAAAAACGTAGCTTAATTAGTAAATAGTAAGTGGCCCATATATCCACATATCTTTTGCTAGTTCAAGTTTGTAAAAAATTTTGCATTATATTAGCTCAATTTTGCGTTAATATTAGGGAGTAGGATAAAACTATAAACAAAGATAGTAAGTAATCTTTGCCACCCTTGCACATCTTGGTGAGCATGGGTACGCATATGAATGCTTTCCTAACACAATTTTTGATCTCCCTATAATGCAAACATAGTCTAATTAGGCAAGGAGTAAGCGTCCCATCACTCACCCATAATTTCAATTTTTGCAAGGAAAAATCACACATAGGGTAATTAGAAAAGGATTGTAAGGGATCAACACATATCCACATCTCATAACACTTGTGATTATTCACTCCAAATAACACATGAAGCGTTGGTAAGCATTGGACCATAAGGCACCCAGTGTGTTGGGACCTTTATCCTCTTATTACAATTACTTCACCAAAAAATACCCTAAAAAAATTGAGACTCTTTAAAAATAATCATTAAATGAACTCACTAAATTATCCCCATAAGGGCCGGATAAGAAATTATAGTTCAGGTTAGGACCATCGAGGGTAGGTATCCAATAAGCTGCCATGGTCATAATACATTTTGAAAGATAGAGTTTTACATTTTAGGGAACTTCAAACCCGGCTATACACCCACGAAACGAATACCCCGAGCATTACAAAGACCCATTTCATAGGGGGTTAACCTTAGGCCTAGTGTGTGCGATACTCTTTGGGGCTACTTGACCCATATAGTGCTCGGTATTGGTAACCGATTACTGAGAATATCAAGACTCGAATGCTCACGTTCGATGATGGTACTTTAGTGGAAAAAAATATGGCATCCTTCCCTATAGGTGACAGTGCAGGCAACACTTGATCCTCATACAATGACCTTGGTCAATTCTTCAGCTGCTAGAAGGTGTCACCATTTCTTTAGACATTGGCCCCAGTTCCCATCAAAATATATCCTCACAAGGCCCAGTTACATTGAGAGTGTAAGGATGAGTAGGTCTATATAGGCTTTTGGTATCATATGAAAAACAAACAATACCTCATATTTTTCTTGATTGATCACATATTGTAACGTTAAAGAGAAAAATCACCTTTTCATTTTTCACTTTTTTTATGCATGTGGTTATATTTTTTTACTTTGATAACAACCAACCTACCTCAAAAAACATTAAAAAGGTCACATTAATCGACTTCATAGGGGACCTAATGGAGCCCTGTCGATCTAGGAATTTCTTAAACCCCCCCCCCCCCATTAAATGGAGGAGTGTCATCCCTCTCGTTATTTAGGTGTAGAGGATGTCACGCTACTGCCATTATCGGAACATCCTTTATCGAGGAATATTTGATTGGAAACCCCCAAGGGTCACCAAACACAACACCAGTGGAAACACCAGCAAGGTCAGCGCACTCAACTCCTCAGAAAACTCCTTGTTGTCAAAAGGTAGCTGCCCCTCCGAGGAATCAATAGAATATCCATCAAGGTATGCCACAGGGTAATATCCCCCATGCACCGTGCCTGAACCAACATATTCAAATATATGTTTATAAACAAAGTAAAATGGCAGTCAATTCAAAATTACCCTTCTTGGCGTCACTAAATCTTCTAGACCTAACAAAATTAACAAACGACCCCATTGCACATGGCATTAATCGGCTCCCCATGGCCACAAAGCTCCCTTCTAATATACCAAAATTTGAAGGGAAGAAAGCGGAAGATCCCAAAAATCATATAATGACTTTCCACATGTGGTGTTCATCAAATAGTATCATTGATGATACCATTCGACTGAGACTATTTAAACACACCCTCATAGGGCCCACAGCAAAATGGTATGTTAAGAAGCCTCCTACATCGCATGGGTGATTTAACACTCTTGCTACTACATTCCTCACATATTTCCAACTCCCCATTCAACATGAATCAGGAATGGAACTTCTGACACATTTCAAAAAAACAACAATTGTCCATATATCGAACCATCTCCATGAATGGCAATGACATCGTAGTTTGTGTAAAGCCAAAATAGACGACCGAGTGTTGTTGGAATTAATTTTAAAAAACCTCACTGCTGAGATTTCAAAATACGTGGCGACGCAGAAACCAACCTTAGAGGAATAATCCATTAGCAAATTGAAACAACTTGAACTCATTTACACCTAATCAGGATATATATACAATGTCCTACCAAACACCCCATGTCTGCAAACTTATAGAGAATTACCAGGTGAATCCAATACCACTAATGGTTTGATAGGGTCCTTAGCCCAAGGTCAACCAAGCAGCAGTTATCAGTACCCAGGATACTCTTATGATTTTAGTCAGAACATATCAAAAACTGGGTACCACCAAAATCACCCTACACCTCTGTATAACGTGACAAATAGGGTGATGCCATATCATCAACATCGGGGAGGGTCATATCCCTCCATGCAGGGGAACCAATACTCAACTAGGAATGTTGATACAAGAGAGCCACCCCAGCAACCATACACCAACCAAAGATAAGGTGACCAATACCCCCCTTTTCCTGCACAAAATCCACCACCAATGCAAAATAATGCACCGGTGAATCTTTTGAAACCATCCCAGGCTCAACAATATCAATATTATGATCAAGAGAATATAAATAATCCACATAATTTTGCAAATAAAAATCCAAGGAACAAGCAAAAGGGAGATCTTGGACAGGGGGTGGTAATCAACAACAGCCCCCACGGTCTCAGACATGGGGCAACCCCAATCGAAATTAAAACTAGGAGCCAAGTAATAACTCAAAAGGGGAAAACAAAAGACTCAGTCTAAGAACAAATCAATTTTGTGCCATATGTGGTGAATATGGACACTACACTCACCACTATACCAAACTCCCTAAGTTGAAAAAACTTCAAGGTAGCCAAGGAAAATGGGGACCCACCCAGCAGCTTGTGGTAATGAAAGAACCTTTTCCCCACCAAGGAGTGGTTAATACTCATTAACAAAAACCACCCAAAAAGGATACCGGAGGAAGAAACAATGAAATATACATGTCTGGAGAAGAATTGTTCTTCCAAACATAGAATAGGAACTATGAAACTCCTCCATAACCCAAGCCATCAAGTACAAATACAAGCGCACCTACCACACCATTAACTATCTCCAGTGTAATTATAGAACCTCTCCCAATAATGGTCAAAAGACCAACCAGGCATGTAGTACACCACTCCAAAGTGGATCATAACTATGGTATAGTGGATGAATTTTCTCAATCTCTAGCAGCCATGTCAGCATTGGAAGTCTTGCAATCATGCCCAACACAATGAAAGGCCTTAATTTATCCCTTAGGTGCAATTGACCCCTTTTATTCCCACTCGTTATTTTTGACCTAGATAAGGCAAGTCCTATTCTTCCTTCTCTAGTCGCTTTCGAGATACCAGTTTCAGTTCAGAATATCACCATACACCTATGCATTGTGGATGAAGGAGCATCCACATGTATCATGTCCAAATAAGTTTGGAAAACTTTAATATCATATGAATTAAAACCATATGAGGTCATTCTCAGAGCATACCACAGGCGCCCATCAGCCCCTGTTGGCCTTTATCAAAATTTTCTGGTAAACTTGGATGGAAAAACAATCCTTAAGGACATTTAGGTCTTAGACGTGCAATTAGACTACAATATACTCCTCAAGAAGAGTTATATGTATGCCATGATTGCGATCACATCCTATGCCTTTAGGGTGATGATGTTCCCCCACGATGATCAGATCATCACCATCGACCAACTCACATACTGGGGTAATAAACCCATGACAGCTATAGATTTCATACTACCATACGTAGAAATAACCACTGAAACTCTCACAAAGTATACATAGTTTCGCCTAGGAAAATTCAAACCATCATCTATCCTAGGATCATTCCTAGGATATCCCCCTATTGTACTAGGGGAAGTTCCTGAAAGCACAGGGGCACCAACATGCATGATGATATCATCAAACATCGAAACTATCCCAGAAGTAGAAACTGACAGTATCAATGTCAAAGGAATAGGTACGACATTCCTACCATACGCCACTTCATAGACCCCATTTCTGTATTCCCTACCTGGTTTTGTATCAAAATAGGTCATGGAAATGATGACATTGAAAAATATGGATTTCACAATACTCGTGTGGTATTTGGTCCATCCAGCCATGCTAGAAAGCTTAGGAATTACCTCTATAGGAATAACCCCTATTTCCCCCCAAGCGGTCATAGCAGTTAAAGAAACACCTATAGTGGCGCCAGCTGGCACTACCAAGAACAACAAAAAATATGGGAAAAATTCCAAACCCCCAAGTTACCTAGGGCATTACAACCTTCTGCATTGTGTGATATCATAGGTGTTATAGCATAATTTTTCACCCTCATGTGATTCATGATTGTCTCTTTGGCCTTGGGCACCCATTCCCACATACTTGAACAAAATTCATAAAAAACAATGTTAAAAATCCCATACGTGGGTATGCCCATACTTTTCCACGTGTATATGCGAGTCCATACACACTTTTCCGCGTATGCTATTAAAATCATTAAAAAATATATAAAAATTCCCTATTTTCGGGCTGGGTTGATGGTTACTCTAGTAGTTCAACCACCTCAGTATGTGGCCAACTGTTTCCAACTGATTGAAACTACTTTGAGGGAGTATAAAATCCCCTCATGTACATGGCCTAAAGGAGATAGAATTTTATAGACATTATACTCTGTTGGAATCCCAATTCAAGTCTGATTTCCCGTGCCTCCTGCACTTTCCCAGATTTTTACAGGAAACCCTTGTTTCCTAGAGATGTTCATCAGTTTATATGTCATCTCGTGTGCACGAGTCTTGAAAGTATCCTAGTGAGGCAAGGGCGGGACGGATCCGGACAACGGTCTGTTCAAAGATCGTGGAAGGATTCAGGTGATCTCTCCACTTTTTACTACTGTACATGCCGTTCGTAATGAATAAGAACCATCTTGTTCCTGAATTCACGTGTTAATATCTGCTTGAATATGTGAAAAAGATTATTATTTAAGCATTTATTATTGTTTATATGATGTTTCACATGGATTTCACTGACATTTAGGATAGATATATGCTGTACAACAAGATTTCCGTGCACGTTTCTTCTTGGTTTTCAGGTTGAGGAGGAAGAAGGGTTGCTGGGGGTTTGGACCCCACGGGATCTACATCAAACGTAGGATTACGGGTGAGTTATACTATTGATGTTATCTAGTTTTTAGCATACAGGTGTGGTTGTGTGAGTCCTTCTTGAATAGCATGCCCTGATCTGTGGAAGTTTTGACCCAACAAACCTCTAGGGAGTTATTTCCTGAAACAGAACTGGCGACTCCACTGGGGATCGTATTCTTGTGATTCCCCTGTTGGGTGGTTTCAGCTATTTGAAAGGTTTCCAATAGTTTTAACTATTATTTCCAGTCCAGTTAACTTTTTCTCAGTCAGACTCAAGACCTGGTTCTTTATCCAGGCTTAATCTTTTTTATTTTTCATTATTTACCTTTATATACGCGAGTTTTTCTGTACACAATCGCATATACATGCATTTTTTGTTAAAGGAAGTCGCGTATACGTGGGTTTCCTTTGACACAGGTGCATATGCATGCTTGTTGAAAAGATGATAAGTAGCGTATGCCTGGGAAAATTTTGAAATTTTTGATTTCTTGACTTTTTAGTCTTGTCTGCCTATGGAGACCTGTTCCTGTAGTGTCTTTATAGTCTTTGGATTGTGTTGATAGTGGTAATCGGTCTTTTTCTCTCTTGTTTGGTGGAAGAATGGCTTATTAAGCAAATCTTGTTTTTTAGTGCTTGCATTTCTGGTTCGAGTACCAAGATCTCTTTCTGGGTATTCTTGGCTATTATGCTTAATCAGAAAAGAGAGCTTCTACTCATATACTCTTTCCTCATTTTATGTTTTGCCTTGCACTTGGATTTTTGCATGCTTTCGGTTAGTTTTCTTGAGTTCATCTGACTAGGTCTTGTTGCAATTTTTGAAGAGTCTTTCTTGGTTCTTTGAAGTTTTTTGTTCGCTGCAAGGTTGTACTATTCTTCTGGGCTGAGTTACTGAGTTTCTTGTCTTCTTTTGCTCATATAAATCTTGCTACTAAGTGGCACTATAATATTTGGAGTGTTTTGGGAGTTTTTCTTGAAATTCAGAGTTGTTTGGCTTGGTAATTGGATAGTTTTCTTGGTCTCTTAGAGCTCTTTTTTTTTATAAAATTCAAAAGCTCAAAAAACATTTTGTTTTGTCATTTACTTTTGTTTTGCATTTTTTTTTTCGTTTCGTTACATCTTTTGAAGCTTTGTTGAGATTTCTTGCCTTTTGTTTTTGACTTGATTTGGGAAGGGAAATGTCATTGGTTTCTTCCTCTTGTGTCAAGAATATTTTGGTGTCTTTATACTGAGAGTTCCGGATTTTGGGAACTAGTTTAGTGGACAACCGGAAAGTGATAAAACTGAAGGATTCTTGGGAAATTTCTCTTTTCTTTGTTAGATTTTGCATCTTAGAATTTTCATGCTCTTAGTTATTTGCATTAGGTGCACTTAATCATTTATAATATTTTTCATAGATTTTGCGAGTGTGAGTTTGATATTTGAAAAGAAAAATCTTTAGTCGCATAGAACCCGTGTAGAAATTTCTTTTCATCGAAAGGAAATTACTGAATTTGCATGTAGTTTGGTTTTCATTAATTTCTTTTCTGTGTCTTAAAACACCACAAGTTTCATTTCCATATCCCATTGACTTAATATAACAGCCAATTAAAATAAGCGCTATAATTTAAAAACAACTAGCAAGTTTTTATTAAGTGTCATACACCAACTAGCTAGGTTGTAGGGCCTTGGATTAGGTGAGTGGAGAGTTAAATCTCCAAGGCCGCTCAAACTAAAACATAGAAGTTTATTAATTGAGTGAAATCCAACTCCGTTAGGTGGACCGGGAAAGCTCTCCTCCAGAGAGTCAAGCGCGAGGGGAAGTGAAGGCCGAGAAGAGAGATACCCCCTCTCTGATTTGCTGGATCTTGCCTCAAGACCGTTCCGCCTGGCTTCTTACATGGATTGGTGCCCATAGTTGCCATTCCTAGGTTCCACACAGGTGACTGCGGGGGGGAATACCCGTGGTACCTGAGGCAGACGTCGTATCACTTCCAGCAGTACTTCTGGGGGGTGCCCTTGCGAAGCTTGGGTACTTGTGCCGGCAAAGGTTGTTGTTAGGAGGTCGGCGTAACTGTTTCTGTTACCTTCGCTAGTAGGCCTGGGCCGTAATTATCCCAGAATACTTTCGGGAGGTCCTATTCTTCACTTTCCTGTATTTTGGTGTCCGGTCCTAATCACCCGGAGCAGAAATACCTGAAGGCTGTTTGCTTGATTGTATCTCAGGGATTTTTTGTAGTGAGTGCTCTTTGCTCCTAGCTTGCCTAGCTTTATACTTTTTTGAGTCTAATTAAAATTTGTTAAAGTGGCTGATCAAGCGCCTCGTCGATCGAGGAGAATCCGGGGGTTATCTCCCGAGAGTGCAGAGCCTTCTTCAAGAAGGCGTAGGAGTAACATAGCAGGTGAATATCACCCTGTGGCGTCTAACGCAATGGACAGAGATCCTCCACAAGGGCTTGAAGGTTTCGTAGTTGGTTCTGGTGTTGGTTCCAAGAGGAGCGTTCCGCTCACCTCGAGAGTCTTATTTCCGGGAGAGTTAGGAATAGAAGTAGAGGAAGTACCTGAGTCTCCTCAGTCACTTCCATCTCCTCTTCCTCCTGATTATCCGTTTGTTGTTGAGTACATCGGACCTGAGTCTGCAAGACCAGAAGATCCTCCATTTTATTCATACCTTTCGATGGCCATGACTGGGAACGCGGCTTCTGCTGTGAGTGCTGCAGGCATTCAGACTCCTGCTTCAGTTGAAGGAGGAGGCACTATTGCTATATCTTCGATTGCTTCTAGTACTGCTGTGTTTGGCTCTAGTTTCACCCAAGCACATGCTTCTCAATCTGGTCCCTTTTGTTTTGGAATGCCCACTAGTGGGATTCCTTCTTTTTCCTTTTCCGCTGCTGCAGCTGCATCTACACCCATGTCTTCCATGGCTAGTGGGTCAGCTTCTTTTCAAGGGTTCCCCTTCGGAACTGGGCATATCCCTAGTTCAAATCCTTCTTTAGGGTCTTTTCCTTTTACTTCTCAGACTCATAGTTTTAACCCTTGGTCTGGAGGTCAGAGTTTGACTTCTTTTACAGGTTGGAACCCTGTATTTACTACAGCAGGGGCAGGGAATTAGTTTTACGATGGTCACCAAGGGAATGCTTCTTTCCCTTCGTCGAGTGCTTATCAGACTTTTTCCCCTCTTTCTAATGCTTGGAACCCCTATCAGGGGCTTTCCTCTTCATTCATTACTTCGGGGGGGGAACTGGTCCGGTATTTGGTAACTCTACGTTGGGAGGGGGTCCTTCTCCAAATGTTGGGTCCTTTGGCTCGACATTTTCTACGAGTTATTTTTGGCAACCTGGTGCCTCATCAAATCCAGGGTACTCTTTTCAGAATGTAGGGAATTCATCCCATCAAGGATGGAATCCTCAGGCTCCGCCTCGTTTACCTTTTCTGGCAACGTTAAACTTGCCAGATCTGTCGAAATTGACGAATGATCCGATCCGATATAGTCCGGGGTGGCCTCCGGTTCCCACCAAACTACCTTCAGACATTCCAAAGTTTGAAGGAAAGAATGGAGAGGACCCGGCTGACCATATCACCACCTTCCATTTATGGTGTTCTTCTAACTCTCTGATCGACGATTCGATTAGGTTGAGATTGTTTCAATGCACCTTAACTGGAAACGTTGCTAAGTGTTATATTGAGTTAACTGGGGGCAGTTTTTCTACATTTGGAGATCTAGCTACAACATTTCTAAATCATTTCCAGTTGCCCATCCGTTATGATGCCAGGACTGAACTCCTAGCTAATTTTAAATAGGACGATGCAACCCACATTTCTGATCATATTCAGGAATGGTGGAGAAGGAAGAGGCTTATTAAAGCTCATATTCCAGGAGAATTCCTTTTGGAATGGTTTTTGAAATCTCTGCAGTCAGATATTTCTAAAGATGTATCCCTCTCTGGGGTATTTTCCGAGGAGCAGGCCATTTTTAGGGCCCAGAAGCTTGAATTGATATATTCTCAGTCTGGGGTCCTTCATAAATATTTGCCTAATGCTCCTCGCTCCAAATTGGACTTATCCAAGACTAAACCTGGTCCTCATGGCGATGGACTTATTGGATCGATCAATAGTTGTGCAGCTAACCTGCTTAATCAATTACAGCAGTTGTCTTTACAATCTGCTCCTTCTGGTTAGGTTGTGCCTGCTGAGTCATCGCCTTCTCAATATTTGTCGGTGAATGTCGTTCAGACTTCTAACCCTAAAGAAAATCAACAATCCGAAGGGAAGAAGAAGGGACGTAATAAGAAAAAGGGCAAGAATGGGAAGGGTAATGCAAAATCCAACGAGCATGTTGGTGAGGGTCCAAAGGTTAAAAAGAAAGTGAATTTTCCATGAAAGTTATGTACTGGAGACCATCTTACTCACCTTTGCCCTAAAATTCAGGATTTGCAACGCTTGTTAGCTCAGCAAGGTTCTTCCAATTCCCAGGCTGTGTTGACAAACCCTTTTCCCCAAGGGAAATAGCTAGTTGTTGGCGCGAATCAAAATACTGGGGCTTCCTCTGGGGGCACCCAGGAAAGGGAAATTCCATCAAAAATATACATGATGAGTGCTCACGTGGATGTCACCATGAGATCTCGTGATTATGGCAAAGATGAGTCTTCGAAAGCTAAGGGTGCTCCCGATTCTACTAAGCCGCTTCACATCACAAAGCCTACTATTGAGCCTATACCTCGGATGCCCAAAGAATCTACTAAGCGTACGACGATTAATCCAAATGCCAGGGCTGCCCAGAAATACTTTATTGTGGAAGATCTGGTGCAGAGTCCTTGTGCCATGTCGGCTCTTGAGGTGCTCTAGTCTTGTCCGTCTCAACGCAGTGCTCTGCTCACTGCTCTTGGGGTCGTTGATCCAAAGAAATCTCTTATGATTACATTCGATATGACTAATTTTAAAAAGAGACTCCCCCATCATATGGATTTTCATATTAAATCATCATACCGGAAATGAAATATTTTCCCGATGGTCGTTGATGAGGGTGCTTCCACATGTGTGATGTCTCTCACATGTTGGAAGGGAATTGGATCTCCCGCAGCTGTTCCATCTGCTACTCTTCTGACTGCGTTTAATGGTCATTCTCACAGACCGCATTGTATTATCCCAGCTTTGCCCATCTATGTTGGGGGAAAAATTGTAAATATAGAGGTTGAGATAGTTGATTCAAGCTTGGACTACAACCTTCTGTTGGGGAGAAACTGGATTTATGAGATGGATGCCATTGCATCTTCATTATTTCGGATTATTTTTTTCCCTTACGAAGGGAGGATTGTTACAGTGGATCAACTGGACTATCCTCCTGTAGACCTGAATGCATCTGCTGACTCAACCATTCCAAAGTTGGATAAGGCCAAGTCGCCTGTTGAGAATTTAGGGGTTGTAATGTATTCTTCGTTGATGGGTATTTTTGATATTCGACCTCCTACTATTCATATAAATGAAATTTCATCCTCCAGGGCTCCTCTTCGAAGAGAGTTCTTCAGAACTCATTATTTTTCAGACCCTTGGACCTTACCTTCCCCTACAGCCACATTAGCGGAAGGTCAAGTGGGTCGGATGGAATTTCTGATGTCTGCAGCTGAGATTGCTTATCAATCTATTGTTGACTCTGCAGAGTCCATTCCAGCTCCTCTTTCTCCAGAGGAATTGGATGGCGATGTGGCTCCAGCTTGGAAACTTAGTTCTTCTTCTGCCCAAGATTGCCTTGATACCAATATTCCATCTGAAGAGGCCATCCTGGAAGCTATGAATGGTATAGATAGACCGTGGGATGATTTGCATCATCGGTCTTAATTTTTACCTGACTTGAGCGAAGTTGAATCAAATTTTCCAAGTCCTGTGTCTCCTGGCCATGTTCGCCCAGTCCTGAACCCTTTAGCACCAACACAGGTACATGTTGAAGGGAACATGGATGTGATTTCTCCAACTATCCTGGTGAACATTTCTAGGGATCCCAATGTTATAGAGAATGTCTTCATCAGAGCTGAATGTTAACCTGAAGAGATTCAGATTTACACCGATCTCTTTAAAGAGTATAGGGATGTGTTCGCTTGGTCTAATGAGGAAATGGCTGGTATAGATCCATCTATTGTCCAACATGAGATCAAGACTTATGAAAATGCTAAGCCTGTGAGGCAAAAACTTCATCTGGTCAATCCTAGGAAGGCTGCAGCTATTAAAGCCGAGGTGGGGAAGTTGCTTAAGGCAGGATTTATTTTCCCTGTTCCTTTGACTGAATGGGTTTCGAGAACTATTCCCATAGATAAAAAACAAGGAACAATTCGAGTTTTCATCGATTTCAGAGACCTTAATAAAGCATGTCTGAAAGATAATTACCCCACACCATTTATAGATTAGATCATTGATGAGTGTTCCGGTAATGAGATTTTCTCCTTCTTGGACGGTTTCTCCGGACATAATCAAATTACTATCCATCCTGAAGATCAACATAAGACTGCCTTTATTTGTCCCTGGGGTATGTTTGATTACAAGACGATGCCTTTTGGTCTTAAAAATACTAGGGCTACATTTCAGCGGGCCATGTCATATGCCTTCCACGACATCAAGCAGATTATCGAGGCATATTTGGATGATTTAGCTGCTCATTCTCGAAAGAGAATGGATCATCCTGCTCACCTCCGTTAAGTATTTGAACGATGTCGTTTCTACAAGATTAGGTTGAATCCGAACAAGTGTGTTTTCGCGGTCACATCCAGTCAGTTATTGGGATTCATTGTGTCTAGGGAAGGGATTAGGGTAGATCCTTTCAATATTGAGGTAATACTTCGGTTTCCTCCCCCGTCATCTATTCATCAACTTCAAAGTCTACAAGGAAAAGCTAATTTTCTTCGGAGGTTTATCGTTAATTATGCTGAATTTACCAAAGGATTTATGAGATTGTTGAAGAAGGGAGTTCCATTTTTTTGGGATGACTTCGCTCAGCGCTCATTCGATGCTTTGAAAAAAGCATTGACCTCTGCTCCTTTATTGAGTCCACCTGATTATAGCAGGGATTTCCTTTTGTATCTTGCAGCAGCAGAATCTACCATTGTTATGGTTCTGGTTCAGGAAGATGATGCTCTTGTAGAGCATAGTATATACTATCTTAATCGAGGCTTGGTAGGACCTGAACTCCGGTATACTCCGATAGAAAAGCTGGCTTTAGCAGTTGTTCATGCTGTGCAGCGACTCAGACATTACATTCTTCTACGAAAAACTTATGTTTTGGCAGCAGCCAATCCATTTCAATTTGTTCTCAGTAGGCGAGTGATTGGGGGCAAATACAATAGATGGATTGTGATTTTGCAGGAATTTGATCTTGAGTTTATGTCGGCCAAGTCCAAGAAATCATTAGTTTTCGCAGAATTTATTTATGAGTTGCCCTATGGAGAAGAGACAGTCTATGATGAATCCTTCTCGGATGAACATTTATTCCTCATCTCTCCACAGGATCCTTGGTATGGAGATATTATTGTGTATCTTCAGACTGAGAAGTTTCCCTGTACTTTTTCAAAAGATGAGCGTCGTAAGTTGTGTCACTCGGCTAAGAATTACTTGATCATTGGTGATGCTTTATACTGTCGAGGAGTTGATTCAATCCTAAGACATTGCTTAACTCTCGAAGAAGCTGACGCTGTGCTGAATGATTGCCACAGTGGAGCTTATGGTGGTCACTTATCTGGGCTTGCTACAGCCCAAAAAATCTTGCGTGCTGGGTACTTTTGGCCTTCGATTTTCAAATATTGTTTGGAGTCGGTCAAAAAGTGTCATCCATGTCAATTTTATACTCGAAAAATGCGCACTCATCCAACTCCTTTTTTTCCAGTCATTACTGTCGGTCCCTTTACAAAGTGGGGTATTGATTATACCACTTGTAACCCTCCTTCGACTAAAGGTCACAAGTACATTATTATAGCAGTAGACTACTTTACGAAGTGGGTCGAAGCTATGCCTACTTTTGGGAATGACGGTGAGACTGCAGCTCTTTTTATTTTCAACCAGGTTATTTCTCATTTTGGTATTCCTAGAGAGATTGTCACTGATCATGGCAGTCATTTTCAGAATAGCATGATGGCTGAGTTGGCTCTAAAATTAGGTTTCCGGCAGGAGCATTCATCTTTGTATTATCCTCAGGCCAATGGGTAAGTGGAAGCCATGAATAAATCCTTGAAGAAAATTCTTCAAAGGAAAATTAATAAATATCGATCCAACTAGCATATCATACTATATCCTGCACTTTGGGCATACAGGATGTCAGTGAAAACTGCAACTGGCTTTACTCCGTTTCAGCTAGTTTACGGGTTGGAATCCGTATTTCCCATTGAATGTGAGATTCCTTCTCTTAAGTTAGCTGTTGAAATTCTTCCTAACACTTCTAGTCTTGAAGAACGTCTCCTTCATCTGGAACATCTTGATGAGCAGCGTCGGGATGCCGCCACGATGAATGAAGCACATAAAAACCGAGTTAAAGTTCAGTACGATAAGGCGGTCAAGCCTAGGGTTTTTTCGGAAGGTGACCTTGTTTTGGTCTATGCCCAAGAAAAAGATGCCCTGGGGGCAGGAATGTTTAAGTCTATGTGGTATGGCCCCTTTATGGTTAAAAAATTCCTTAAAAAAGGAGCATATACCTTGGTTGATTTTGAAGGGAATGAGTTGCCGGAGCCTAGAAATGGGCTCTATTTGAAAAATTATTATGCCTAGGCTTCGGCCTGGCATTTTGCTTTTATATATAGTAGTTTTGATTTGTACATATCTAGTTTTTTGATCTTTGATGGGATGGTGATGTTTTTTATCTGCTTTGGCAGGTTGTGTCGGATGTCATGAGTCATTTTGGTTTCACCGATGGTGCTAGTAGACACACCCGGAACTTGGCTTCCGCGGCTTGGGTGCTTCATCATCCATCCGGTCAGCTGTTAGTATCAAGAGGAGTCCATATTGGTCCTGCTTCCAATAATATAGAAGAATACACTGCAGCTATTTATCTACTCTCGGAGGCAATATCTTTGGGTGTTGATTCGTTGGTAGTTTTCTTGGACTCCCAGCTGGTGGTGTCACAGTTGAACAATACTTATCGGGTTCGAGATCCATTTTTACTCCGGTTGTTCTTGAGGGTACGTTTATTACAAAGATAATTTCAATTTTTAACTTTCATTCATATTCCTCGAGCTGACAATTAGAGGGCAGACTCATTAGCTAATCAAGCAATTGATTGGCATATTAATCATTCCATACAATAAAATTTAATCATAAAAAACATCATACAATTTTATACATTTGTCACATCACATCAAACATCACTGTATATATATTATCAGAGTGTTCCAAAACTATACAAAATTTGGATCCATAAGTCATACAAAATTTGGGCTTATGCCCGATCATGTTCAAATCTCAAAAAATATAGTCATCCGATAAGTCATATATATCTACTCCTGTGGTCCCTGCCCAGAAGTTGTGTTCCTATAGAACACGATCACAGTTGCGACTCAGCGCAATAACCGCACCCAGTCACGAGGTACTCCTACTACCCGTCTCTGGATGGCCTCGGGTAGATCTTCCACTGCAGCCATAGGCACTTGGCGGGTTAAACCCTCCAAGTTCCTCTGTACAGCATGGAGCGTTCTGTCTGAGTCTACTGTATCCGCCTCGCCTCTGCGGTGCTTGTGTCGTGGGTAACCATCAGGACAGACTGGTCCAATATCTGTATCATGATCATTATAATATTGTAAGTCACTTTGAATACAAACAAAAAAATGTTTTATTTTTCATACATATTGAAAAAATCCAAAAAAAATCATATAAGTTAAAAATTGCAATCTTACCGACTGTGCCCCATGCCGCGCCAGGTGCAATGATGAGGTCTAGATTGCCACAGAAATCCATCCCGGCATAGGGATAGTCCTCCAGAGCGATGATTTGTTCTCCCCACCATTCAAAGAACTCATCATCCTAGGTGGTTTGGGGAACTTCACTTCCCCCCAGTCTCTTCATCAAGTCTGCCCATTGGGAAATTCTTGGGTCCCTTGGACTACTGATAGAAGATATCACTTTGGGTCTCAGTCCAGGAATCTTCTCGAAAAAGAATGTCATCAAGATTGTACCATATCTGAAATGTTTTGTCTTTGCTTTTCGGATGGAAGTCAATTGTTGCTTCATGTTCATTAGTAGGGTTGTGCACCAATCATATATATGAGTTAAGAATTCCACAGCTATACTCATTTGAGTCCTGGATGCTTGGTGTAGGGAAGCAGAACTTGCTACCCTGCCAATCGTAAAAAGGAGGATTTTCATGTGCATGTCTCTTAAATCTTTGATAGCAATTTGAGTCCCAACTTTCTTGGAACCCTCTATGCAGTAGACGTGGACGTAATCTTCCACGGTGAGCCCTCCCAAAGGTTTGCCATGTAAATATACTGGCTCCCCCCTCTGGGAGAGTCCAGTAATAAAATAGATATCTTCCACTTCGATAAGTATGGACATTTGATCTATTATGAAACGATATTCTTTCGGTTCCCAATAATTCACAAGAATTTCGAGCAACCGTACATTACTCTTCATATTTGGCATTTTGAAAAATTTGAGCAATCCACAATTTCGGAGAATATTGAGCGATAATTGGTCTTGCATTACTTCATTGTCAATGGCACTGTGCTCACGTTCTCTCCATGATATAGTCATCCTACAAAAATTCAATAATTTGTCCATTAGAATCACGTTTTTTCATTTCGGGTTGCGCATACACGACTTTCTCTGTACAAAGTCATGTATATACGCGGCTTGGTCAATATAAACCCACGTATGCGGAGAACCATAATTTTAAACAAGTAATCCTACGGTGAAATTTCCAAATTTTAAACTTATGAACGGAAAAAATTGATAACAAGGATGGATTAAGAGCTTACCTAACAAATTCGGCGAAGTTTGACGGTCGATTGCTCCTGTTTTGACGAAAGAGGCTTTTTTTCCAGAGCTCTTTTTCCCAATTCAACAAGTCACAATGAACAAATTCGGCGAATTTTGACGGTCGATTGCTCCTGTTTTGACGAAAGAGGCTTTTTTTCCAGAGCTCTTTTTCCCAAAAAGTTGAAAATTTTCGCAAAAATTTGTTATGCTTATTTTTTCAATCTATCTTAAGCTGCATAACCCGAATGCTTGGAAGTGCCTAGATTGGTATATTTTTAGGTACATTTTGATGAACTCAAGATTTTTTCCGGTTCTTGATCCATGACTGTTGACCCGTCATGGAAGGTATATGATCTTCACTGGCATATAGGTTAGGGAATCCACTTTCCGTTGCATTTTGCATACTAGCCTCCGTTCTGATCACTTGCCATACGGTCGATCCCATCTGGTCATGAGTATTTCACCCATTCACTCAGCGATTATTTAATCATGACTTGGTGGTAGAGCCTTCCTTTACATGGGATTCCTAGTTAGTTCCTCACTATCACTTGTTTCCCATGCTGCGTTTTATGTAGGCTCGGGAGTCCTCTTTAGTCCTGCCATGACTTATGTGTTGAAGCTTCATTCTTCTTCTTCCTCACTATCATTTTTTCTGGCTATTACCCTAGAGGCTCCCTGGTGTTGTTGAGTTGTATTATTGCATTGCATATTGGCTACTTGTTTATCCTGGCCTTTAGCCGGCTTCATTTTGGACTCAATGTTTAAGCCAAATTTTGACCTTGACTGTCTGTACAAGTTAACCATTGCATGCATTTAGCTATCGCGACTTGACACCCTTTTACCCATGGATGGAACATTCCTTTGAGTATCGCTTACTAGTTTCCGCCACCTTGCATTGAGCATAGGATTGTTCCTATCCCAGGAACTAGTGCATTTGTTTCTTGATACTCGTTCTATCCATTGTACTATAGCATTCTTTTATTCTTTTTCAGGCTTATTATATGAAAAAGACAAAAAAATCAAATATAACAAAAAGAGCGGGAACGGGATGTAACTTCGTAATTTGATGGCAGTATAGTGTCAGTTTGTTGCCCTTGAACAAAGCACATACACTTATATATTTCCTTCATTTGGGATGGTTTTAGTTTTGACCTAGGTTCAGCCTTTGCCTTGTTTCACTGGTCAGTCCTCCCCCGGTTGGTTATCTCTTCCAATCATATGGAGAGTTTGTTTTGCCTCCTACATAACAGACTTATACAGTGTCACTTTTTACTACCATGGTCATCACGAGTCGTGCTTTTGTTCAAGGGAAGTCTAACCAGAGTCGGCCATTCTACGGTGTCTCTTGACTCATTATTCAGTCGGCCTTCCCGGTCTTGTCAGTATCTTGTTCTATCACATCAGATGTTTTGGTCTTCTGCTCGTGCTGGTTTGAGAAGGTCCCCATTGACTTCTTGCTGGCGGGTTTGTCTCTTATCGACTATGACACATTGCTCTGAGAGCAAACCTAGAGCCGCACCCTGGCCCTATTTCCATCATTGATAGGTGACCTTGTGCTCAGCATTTGATCATCATTATGGGTCTTTGATTGAGTGGTTTCCCCTGTGTTCGACGTCAGCACACATTATCACACTTGGGATTCGTGCAATACCTTGATTTCCATTTGACCCTATCGGTGGATATCTCGCCTCTGTGTCAGCTTTCATTATTGGTTGGTTCAGAGGGTTTCTTCCGTGCGCTAGCTTCATCTTGTGCATGTCGGAAATGTACTTCGGTTTGGTTCCGTCACTCTACTTCGTCCGATTCCTTCCAAATCTTGGCCTGCGGGTTACACTCGCGCTGGACTGATGTGGGATGCCTTAATGCCTTCCTTCTAGCAGATCTTTTCCCATCGACTCCGACTCATTGCTCTGGGAATAAGGTCTAGAGTCTTTTTGTCAGTACCTTAGGGTTTGCAGTCATCAGTGGCAGACTCTTCGCTATCGACGGTGGGGATTCATCATTGCCTCCTGATTGGTAGATTCTTTCAAGTGTTCGACTTCAACTCATTCATTCACACTTGTTAGATTGTACTGGGGCACCTTGACACTCATTTTCATTATTGGTGGGTTGTCTCGCGTTGGTTAACGGTTTACATTATTGACCGGTAATCCAACAATTTCTCACATGGTCGACTTCAGCTCATTTATTCCCATTGTGTAGAATTGTGCCGTCGAGATCGGTGAAGACCTCGGGTTGCATCAGCATCTTTCGGTTCACTTTTGACAGTCCATTCAGTTTCTGCCAGTGATGTCGTTCACCCTTATATGTTGCAGTTCAGTACAACAGCATCTTATATGTTGGCTCCCGAGTTGCGTGATTGTACCATGTGTTCCACCCCTTATGATTTGGTACTTGGAGATTCAGTTACTTTTGTGATCAGACATCTATTTTCAGCACTATTGATCAGTTTGATATATGTGATACTTGGACATTGATTCCGACTTGTACTTCCGGGCCGTGCTTAGATGATTCATTGTGTACTTTCATTTCAGCTATACTTGTATACATTATGGATCTATTATGTACTTTCTATATGGATATATTTTTGACTGAGCATGGGTATGCCCACCTCAGACATGAGTTGACTCTCTGTTTTCTTTCATTGGTTTTTTGCAGGCTGAAATCTGGTGAAGTCCTCTCTTGTCCTCGCGAAGTTCTTTCTATGCACATAATACATTTTGGCCATCATGTACCCCTTCTGACCTCATATATTAGGGGGCATCTGTTATAGCATCATTTTTCACCCTCATGTGATTCATGATTGTCTCTTTGGCCTTAGGCACCCATTCCCACAGACTTGAACAAAATTCATAAAAAACAGTGTTAAAAATTCCATACGCGGGTATGCCCAGAATTTTCCACGTGTATACGCGAGTCCATACACACTTTTCCACGTATGCCATGAAAATAATTAAAAAATATATAAAAATTCCCTATTTTCGGGCTGGGCTGATGGTTACTCCAGTAGTTCAACCACCTCAGTACATGGCCAACTGTTTCCAACTGATTGAAACTACTTTTAGGGAGTATAAAAGCCCCTCATGTACATGGCCTAAAGGAGAGAGAATTTTATAGAAATTATACTCTGTTGGAATCCCAATTCAAGTCTGATTTCCCGTGCCTCCTGCACTTTCCCATATTTTTATAGGAAACCCTTGTTTCCTGGAGATGTTCATTAGTTTATATGTCATCTCGTGTGCACAAGTCTTGAAAGTATCCTAGCGAGGCAAGGGCAGGATGGATCTGGACGACGGTCTGTTCGAAGATCGTGGAAGGATTTAGGTGATCTCTCCACTTTTTACTATTGTACATGCCATTCGTAATGAAGAAGAATCATCTTGTTCCTAAATTCACGTGTTAATATCTTCTTGCATATGTGAAAAAGATTATTATTTAAGAATTTATTATTGTTCATATGATGTTTCACATGGATTTCACTGACATTTAGGATAGATATATGCTGTACAACTAGATTTTTGTGCACGTTTCTTCTTGGTTTTCAGGTTGAGAAGGAAGAAGGGTTGCTAGGGGTTTGGACCCCACGGGATCTACATCAAACATAGGATTACGGGTGAGTTCTACTATCGATGTTATCTAGTTTTTAGCATACAAGTGTGGTTGTGTGAGTCCTTCTTGAATAGCATGCCCTGATCTGTGGAAGTTTTGACCCAACAAACTGCTAGGGAGTTGTTTCCCAAAACAATAGGTCATCCTACGAATATTTTCCCAGAATTAGAAGAATTAAACCTTTTCTACATACTAAAAGGAATACCATGACCTCAGAAATCCAAAAAAAGAAATAGGTCACGATCAACCAAGGGAAAGAATTATGCACCAATAATGTGTCTACCATATAAAACCATTATGGGCATTATACCCATCACTGCCCAGCAATTCCTCTATATAGGGATTCATTACAAGCCCTAGATAAATCTAAATGTGAGGATCCCTCCACTAGATCCATACAAATGAAAGCGGACAAGTCCAAAATTATATTGTATGTATGAGAAGAACCTGCATCATGCTCATACTAATCCAACCCAATAACTCAAATAAGGTAAACATCGGCTGCACAGCATGTCCCAGCTTGCACATTGTGGATGAACCTGATCATTTGATCATACAATGCCCTGAACTAAGGGCTTTTAACTATTGATATCCAATACCGCATGTGACCCAAAAAAAATTATTGTGACATAGAAGATACATGTGTCACATCTATCGGACCAACCATCATGTGCACCATTGTACCAACCTCTATCATCTCCGATTATTTTTTGATTTCATGCGATGTTTCATCGCTAAAAATCCTGATTTAGCAAACTTAGACACAGAATCCATGGACAACACTACAACTCAATGGAATTAAGTGACGAGGACCATCTTATATATATCAGAAGAGAGATGGTCACCATAGCAACCACCTCCCCCCCATAACCGTCGTCAGCCTTAATACCACTTGTGCATATTATGCGACAAACGTGATCATTTGATCACACAATGCGCAACTCTAGAGTTGTTTCAAAGATGGTACTTGGTTAACTCGGTGTACTTCATAGGGCTATGAACCAATCAATATTATTTCAAGATATTCTAGGGTAACCACCATCATTTCCATTGTCCCTATGTTCCCCAATTCCATTTAGCATTGGTGTCATTATGTTTGGCCATAACCAACCTTGCCGACTTACACAAATCTAATTCTGAGTTTGTATAATGTTCCATAACCCAAGAGAATGAAGATAATAGGCCCATTCTCAGTGTATCTAAAGAGAGGCATCCACCAAAAGGATGTCTTAGCACTCCCAAACCACCCAAATGCCCCAAATTCCCAACCCCAACCTACGTATTGTGTGACGAACGTGACCATATAGTCACTCAATACCCAGATTTAGTATCATTTTGAAAATGGTACCCAATCACCCTCGCAGCCCAGAGGGATTGGAAAAAAAAAAAGAGAATCAATCTTGTCTAATATGCCAAGAAAACCACCATGCTCAACATTGTGCTTATGTCCCCTGATTTCAGCTTAGGCTAGACATCATGCACTCATTCATCACCAATAATCCATACATAGTGGGCTTCAAATTTCCACAAATGAGGAAGTCAACAACAACGAGGCCTACTCCCTATTGTCACCAACCACCTAAAACCACGAAGACAACCCCTTACCCCAACGAGGTAAGGAGCAAGTCAAACATATCATGTGCCTTATGTGCTAAAAATGACCACATGATTAATCAATGTTGAGATATGAATAAGTTCACTGACAGTCTTCGCATGGTCAGACCCATTCCTTATATTCATCTCTCTAATCAAGAGAAAATCACAAGTTTTTATTGCTGAATTTGCTCGCAATTTCACCACACAATGAATTTCCATTTCCTTCCAAGATTAAGAGCAGCTAGAGCAGTGTTAGAGGAAAAAATCCCATAAGAGCCAAATCACACTAAGTCTAAGAATAGGAGATGGAAGAAACGAAGAAACACGTGTACTCATAATCATCTCCCATCATCATCCTCTACTATGATAAGTAGTATTGGATCCCATACAATATATTCGGTGAGTACATTTACTCCATGCAACATATGCACAAACCATGATCATGATACATATAAATTCCCTATGTTGCGAACATTTCATCACCTCTGCATCCATAAAAATATTCACATAAAAGAAGACACTTGTACCCTTCGTACACCACCAAAAGAGCACGAATTTTGTCTCACTAAGAAACAAACAACCATCACGGATATTATTCCACCATGTAATATTGGCGACACAAAACACCATATACGATGCATCTCATTATGCATGGGAACCATGACTCATGATGTCTGCTCATATTTACTTTGTGTCAAGACCGCTACAACTACCACAATGATATTAATACCTTCGACGGTGCAAACCAAACCCATCTGCACCCTATCAAACTTAGCTGGTTCCACAAAATCAACCACATAATCATATTCATGTGTGTCGATCGACACTGTTAGGCCCGAACGAATTCTTCACGGCCTCACACAATCCAATTCCCCCTTAGAAATATTTTTTCACTCTGATGAGGATATATTAGAGGCCATGATGGAACCAGATTGTCCTTGGGATGAAATGCATCACTGCTCATTTTTTCTTCTAGAAAAAATGTTCGTGCCTAGCAGCACAAAAAACCAGAATATTTACGCCATTGAATCCAAATTCTTCCTTCCATCATTAAAGGTAGATTAGCTCAAGAACCCTATCCCAACACCTGATGAATTTTAGGAACGAAATACGTCGAATATTTTGCCAACCATTAAGGTGAATATCTTGAAAATATTAGGAAAAACTTAAGAAATATCACTAGGGGTAGTATTCTCCCCAGATGAAGTAGTTGCGTATACGAGCCTATTACAAGAGTATAGGGATATATTCAAATGGGATTATTTGGAAATTCCACGCTTAAGCCCCACCATCATAGAACACCACATTGAAACTTGGCCTGACATATCACTAGTCTACCAAAATCAACATCAATTACACCCATCCAAAGCAGAAGCGATAAACAAGAGATAGAAAAGATTCATAAAGATGGATTCATCTACCCAATCACTTACACATCTTGGGTTTCCAACCCTTCACTCGTCATGAAAAATAGGGCACCATTCAAGTCTGCACCGATTTTTTAGATTTAAACCAAGCTTTTCCCAAAGACAACTACCCTACTTGATGCTTGCGCAGGTCACTAGGCCTTTTACTTCATGGATGGATTCTCGAGGTAGAATCAAATTCAAATCTCACATACATATAAGTATAATACTGCATTCACCATGACCCCATGGTGCATGTTCACATATCAAGTTATGCCATTCGGTCTTAATAACACTGGAGCCACCTTTTAACAGGCCATGAATTATATATTCCATGGCCTAGCTCATATCATCATATACTACTTGGATGACCTCATAGTATGATCCAAGAAGCGAGGTGACCATCTATAGGATTTATGATTGGTATTTCAATAGTTACGACATTACAAGCTATGCTTGAACCCCCCAAGTGTGTCTTCTGCGTTAATGGAGGTAGACTATTAGGATTCATGGTATCCCAATAAGGGATCATATTTGACCCTTCAAGTTACATGCAATCAAGGAAGTACCACCACCAAAAAATATAATGTAACTTCAAATCCTGCAGGCGAAAGAAAAATTCTTGCGATGCTTTTTCCTCAACTATGCCACTTGTGCATAGGGCTTCCTATGCCTACTCCATCAGGACATTCCATTCAAATGGGATGATCAAATTCAAAAGTAATTTGAGGCACTAGAAGACACCTTTTCTAAAGCCCCCTTGATCAACCCACCCAATTACAAAAAATACTATACTTTATATCTATCTACGTCAGACACAAAGATAGCTGGGGTGTTAGTCCAAGACGTACCTAACAACAAAGAGCATGTAATTTATTATGTCAGTAAGAACCTAGATGGCCCTGCTTTAAAACATCTATATATATATATATATATATATATATATGAATAAGACAATATTTATCATACAAAATGGGATAGTTATTGGTATCCCTTTGTCGTTCATTTGGGACACTATGTCCATTACATTAAAAAAAAATGTCTGATTTCACAGACATATATATTTCAAAAAATAAAATGCCTTGCTTTGATATCCAAACATAGTGATCATCATTCTTCACTTGAACTGCTGTCACTGCTAGAACTACTTCCATGACTTGGGTTATTTTCAGGAATGTTTTGTTCATGGCGTTGATTTTTTTCTTCTTCTTCACCTTCAATCTACAAACATAAAAATAAATTGAAATGAGTGTATATACATTGGTGAGAATAATGAAAATTGCAATATTAAATAATATACATCAATTTAAATCAAAAATAAAAATGATGTACCATAGCAACAATTGACTCATAAATTATACACATTCTTTCAAAACCATGTACCATGCCATCTTTCAAAATTTCATCTGTTGATGCAGTTCTATACTTTGTTTCCTGCAAGTTTTATGCCCCATAACAAATCATACATTTAATATAAAAGATGTTTTTATTCTATTAATTATAAACGGAGCTAAGTAAAACAAGATTGATAGATGCTTACAAATTCAACAATTAAATTCTGATATGCGAACATATACTCACAACCCATATTTAACCCAATTTCAATCATTTCGTCTGATGCTTCTTCTTTGTATGTTAGCACCTGTTTGAAGACATTCAATGATGTTTTTTGTAAAACAACTTAAAAAATACAAAAAATAAATCTAGTTAAGTTGTTATAAGGAAGTAACAATTACTCACAAACATAGAGATCAACCATTTTCTTCCTTGTCGTCCTGTTTTATGTGCTGAATGGGTTCCATTTTCTTTTCTTTTATGCAAGAAAAATATTGAAAATTAATATTTAATGCTAAATTGTTTATATATTGTACCTAATGATCGAAAAATTCAATGATTATATATTACATTTGAAGCACGTTGTTGTTGTTGGAAAGAATGTCTATACATTCGTTCCACTAGATCCCTCAAAATTTTGTAAAATTTTTTCCTCTTTCATTAACTTCTAGCACCACTCCAGATGAGCTAAGGAGCAATTGATTTTAATTTTCATGTTCTATTTTTTTCTTTTCTTAGAACAACATTCCTTTTCTGAGTTTTTGGTCCTTGTACAACATTAAATAGATGTGAATTAGTAGAATTTTTTATACATGTTATCTAATAATTTTAAGTATATTATTAATGATAATTAAAAAAGAAACTCATATTGGATCGATAGTATTTTTTCATTCACCTAATTCATCCTTTTGCAATTTTTCCATTAAACTTTTACGCTCTTCTGGTCCTAGATCAGAAATAATCATATCAAGCTTCATCATTTTGTGGCTCTGCATGGTACACAATAAACAACACATATTAGTTAAACTTACATATAGTTCAAAAATAATATTTTTTATAAAGAATTTACAATGAAATTGACTTTTTTGCTTTTCTTGATGTGTTAACAGTATTTTGTTACTTGATATTTTGTTAGACATTTCTTTATCAATCTGAAACCTGTACCATATAATTCATTAATATATTTATAAATAAATTCTCAACTTTTCAGGTAGAAAATAAATCTGAAGGTACCGGTGCGCCTTTCACGAGGTCCGCACTGCCGCCGGTGCGTGGGGATATTAACAACGCACCGTAAAACAATATAATACACCGTACGGTGCATTGGTTATTGTAAACTCACTGCAAAAAAAAATGTAATGGACCTAACTATGTGTGGGTTATTATAAACGCACCTCAAAAACGATGTAATACACCGTATAGTGCTTTCCTAGTTAAATGGAGCACCGGTGCCCTATTTCAGATTTGGCACACAGATTTAGAAAAAAAAAATTCATTTTTTTTACTATAGTAATTTTGAGGTGTGCTGTATAATACAGAGCACCGGTGCAGTATAGTACATAGGGCACACCAATAAAGAAAAATCCATTTTTTTTTAAATTCACGCAATGGCCGAATGGATTGGGATCCAACTATGCAAGTCGTCCCGTGGGTTGGACGTCAATATAAAATGAAAAACCCTAATTCTGAAATCACAGAAGCAGGGAGATAAAAGGGTAAAAATAAGAAAATGAAGGGTTTAGGGTAAAAATGGATAAAACTACAAAAAGAGTAAAAAACTGCAGAAAAAAGTAAAAAAAATAACAAAATTTATTCACGAGATGGCTTCAAATTCTATGATACATGGTTTGAATCACCATAGGTTTGGTTTCTGATTATCTATATACTTCTATTCGAACATATTTCACTGCTCTCCAGTGCCCTCCTGCTCTCTTGTTCCAGGTTGTCTCCTGCAAATATTTGGGTAAACATTTTAGCAAAAATAGTGAAATAATGAAAAGTGTTTAGTATTTAAAGAATTATTTTATGAAATTAGATTTTTGAAAATATTTTGTCGCCTGTTTTTCAAATTGATGCTTTTTTTTCACTTAAAGAAAATAGAGTTGCATTTTTTTATTTGCGTTTATTTGTTACGGGTGCGGAAGAGTTGTGACGCACCAGTGCATCTTATTTATACGACACATGGGTGCGTGTTAGGATGATAAGCGCATTGAACTATATAATTTTTTTTTTTTTTTTTTTTTTAATGTAAGATCATAATAAAATAATGATAATTATAAATTACATGAATTTATTTCATTATTTTCTAAGTTTTATTATGTTACAAAAATTTGTATTATTCTAGATTTGTTATTTTACAATTATTTGTAAATTTACAAATTTAAATATTTTAATAAAATCATTTCACATTAATAGAATTAAATTTTTTAAATATTTTGCAAACAATTAAAATTAAAAGTAAAATAATTAGAATTAAAATTAAAATTACAATTACAATTTTACATTAATTTCACATACATGAGTTACGATTAGAATTAAATTACAATTTTAATTTTACATACAATTCAATTATAATTATAATTACAAATACAATTACAATTTTAGAATTTTGCATAGAATTACATTTACAATTTTACATAGAATTACAATTACAATTACAATTTTACAAATATTTTACATACAATTCAATTAAAATTACAATTACAAATACAATTACAATTTTAGAATTGTATATACAATTACATTTACAATTTTACATAAAATTACATTTACAATTACAATTACAATTTTATAAATATTTTACATACGATTCAATTAAAATTACAATTATAAATACAACTACAATTTTAGAATTTTACATACAATTACAATTTTTACAATTTTTCATATATACAATTACAATCATATCAGAATAAATTAAATATTATAATTACAATTAAAATTTTACATTAATAAATATTTTACATACAATTACAATTTAAATTACAGTAAGTACAAATACAAATACAATTTTACAATTTTACATACAATTAAAATTTAAATTACAATTACAATCACGACATAATATTTAATAAATATCATGGTCATTTAATATTAAATTAATTAATAAACATCATCATGATCATGATAACCATCGTACAAACATCATATTTGACTAATAAACACATTCAAACATCAAATTAACATTATATATTAATATCATCACAACACAAACATCAAATATACATCTCAATATGTCAAATAACTCATGCTATCACATATACACATCTATCTGCAAGCTAAAAATTAAATGAACATATCTAACATGACCTAACAATATGCGCCACATCATGATGATCACCAACATGAAAATTAAGTACAACTGCAACATGAACATAAAATACATGGACCATATATATATATATATATATATATATATATATATAACTAAATAATTTTAAAAAGATACAACTGTAATATAAATGTCGCGGATCAGGCACTGGTGGTAGTATAACAACATCAATAGGAGTACTACAAGTGGATGCCTGCTCAGTAAATCTAGGTGCAGCCTCGAAATTCGATGGTTGAGCCTTCTCATGATCATGATCACTAGTACTGATGGATGCATCCGCTGGTGGTAGTACAACATCAATATGAGAAATAGTAGTGGAGGCCTACTCAGTGAATAGTGCAGCCTCGACAGTTGATGGTTCAACCTACTCATGATCATCATGACTAGTACTGATGGATGTAGCTGCAGGCTATTGACTGGACATGACCAATGGTACAGCCTCATCTCTATGATGACTATCAGATGTTGCCAGTGGAGCGTCATGTTCATCAGGCGTGCCGCGAGGTGAACGATCATGAGATGCATGTGAGTCACTACTCACGGGCTCATGTCCATCATGTGTCATGGCTCAACTATGCCTATAGCTACAGACAGTCCTCCTGAGTCACGTCAAAACTATCGTAGCTCCTACGACATGCTGCATCAAGGCGTACATGTCACGTGGCATGCCTCTCCACATCCGTAATAGCCTATCATCGGTCTGTATGTCTTTATAATGAGCGGGCCTGATGCTCTCATCAAAAATCAATTCATAGAGTTGGCTGGCCAAATCCATCTTATATCTAGGCTCAAGTCGACCACAGCTAGAAAAAGGCGACACCGGTGCACCATGATGAGCACGAGCATGTCTCTCTACTGCATCGACCTCATCCTTATCATGATCATGCTCGACATTAGCCATATCTTGATCGTCATCTGTTAGGTCCCTATATTACTAGTATAGTCCCTTATTGTTGTTAGTGTAACCCCCTTATTTTTATTATTGTACCCTTGTAACCCCCATATTGTGATTCTTGTGTGCTTAAATTATTATTGTTAGGCCAACTAGGATTACAATGTTGCCCCACTGGCTCCTATATGTAGAAAGGAGGTTTTATAATTTGAATCATCCAATAATTGTCCATTCATGTAATGTATTGGAGGTTTCCCCCTCGAAGTGGCTTATTTCTAAGGCGTTGATATCTCTTTTCTTCTCTTTTTAGAGTTGTTTTCACAATATTTGGTATTAGAGCTTTGAGATTCTAGGGTTTTGCTGCTCCAAACATATCATTGTGGAATTTTCGCTATAATTTTTTTTCTACGAAAGTTTAGAATCTGAAATTTTTAGAGTGCGAAGCCAAAATCCTAAGGAACATCGTTTCACAATTTCAGATCTTGGTTCGCAATATTTTCGAAGATATGATCTGTGCAAGTTAGGTCATTTTGCAGGCTCCTGAATTTAACCTAAGCAAGTCATGGTGGTATTTTTGTAATAACTTTTTTTCTAAAAAGGTTCAAAAGATGAATTTTTAGAGTGAGAAGCTGCAATCCTGAGGAACATCGTCGCAAAATTTCCGATATTGGTTCGCAATATTTTCGGAGATATGATCTGTGGAAGTTAGGGCTTTTTGAGGCTTCTGAATTTCATCTCAAAGAGGTGATCGTGGGAAAATATTCATAGCTCTCTCTCTCTAAGCATCGAATTGGAATGCTATAGAAGGTGACCACAAGTACATGGACTGTAGTTTTTGGTCTATCAATTTCAAAGCCAAAGGAGGAAACAATGACACGTGACAAGTCGTACAAGTTCGCTCTACTGAACTAGTCCAAAATTGGGTCATTGTGGGAGATTGGGCATAACTTTACCTTGAAGAATCCAAATTAGATCAGACCTATGGCATTTGAAAGAAATTTAGAGGGCTACTGCAGGGCTGAATTTTAGATATTGAGGATCCACAATTATAGGGATAATTCAATTTCAATATCGATCTCCTCAAAAGCAAGTAAAAGGTGTGTATTTTGTTTTCCAAATTGCATAAGTCAGCTTGTTTGAAGCATCAATTTGAATTGATTCCAAGGGCATATTCTAGAATAGATATCAGTATTGGATTCTAAAATGGCCCCTAAATAGAATTCAACACCCATTAAGCCTTTAGAAAGCTCTACTATGACTCATGAAGACGAATAATGGCAACATGACATATCAAAATTACAAGAGCAAGCGCAACAAATTTCGCTCTTGCAAAGAGAAACAAAAAATGACATGGAAGTTTTGAAGAAAGGCGTGGAAAATAAGATGGATGGTTTAAATAAAGGTGTGGAATATAAGATGGATGGTTTGAAGAATGGTATGGAATCTAAGATAGATGGCATGGAATCTAATATGGATGACATGGAAGCTAAGATCGATGAGAAAATGGAAAAATGAAGAATGATCTAAAAGCAGACATGGAAGGTTTGAGAAAGTTGATAAAAGAAATGTTTCCTAATGGTGAAAATATAGTAGAGGAAACTCATGATGAGAAAAAAATAAATGTTAATCGTGATTTCATAAAGTCTAATGTTGGCGAGAAGAACCACCATATTCCAAAAATGGATATGAGGAAGTTTGATGGAAAGGATCCTGTAACATGGATACTACAGGTGGGGCAATATTTTGATCTCCATAATGTGAAAAACACACAAACGGTATGCATTCGAACTTTACATTTAGAAAAAAATACATTTGTATGGTATCGATGGCTTTGCTCCCGTAAAAAAATCGTCACTTGGTCAATTTTTACGGAGGAAATGATAGCACATTATGAGGATACAAAGAGCAACACCTTCTTTAGCCAATTGATATCTCTCAGACAAAAGGGTTTAATGGGGGAGCACATTGAGGACTTCCAAAAATTGAATATAAGGGTAACTGATATTCTACAGGAACACAACATTGATCTCTTCATAGGTACTTTAAAGGATAACATCCAACATAAAGTTTGAGTTTTGGAACCTGATTCATTGGAGAAGGCATTCAGAATGGCAAGAAAAATTGAATATAAAATTATGGTGACAAGGAAGCCTACCACTCACTTCTATAAAGAGGGAAGTGTTGTTACTCCTAGATTTCCACAAGCTACAAGGTTGACACCACAACAATTGGAATAAAAAGAGAAAAAGGTATTTGCTACAGTTGTGATAGAAAATACACTAAAGGTCATAAGTGTGCTGAGAAGAAATTATTTTACATAGATCGTGAAGAGAAAGAAGAAAATGAACAAGAAGAAGATATACACCAGGAACCAACCCAAGAAGAGGAAGAAATGAGTCCGACCATATCATGTAATGCATTGGCAAGAATTACCACTCCTCAAAATCTCAAGATAGAAGGACATATCAAGAAGAAAAAGGTAATAGTGTTGATTGATTCAGGTAGTACCCATAATTTTATTCATTGTAAGGTAGCTAAGGAATTTAATTGTTTCCTATACCCAGCACCAAAATTTCAAGTGATGGTTGCAAATGGAGGAACTATAAATTGCTTTGGAAAATGCCATAATATAAAGCTAACCATGGGGGAATATGTATTTAATAGTCCAATGATTTCCATTCCTATAGGAGGTGCTGATGTTGTACTAGGAGTACAATGGTTACAATATTTGGAGAGAGTAGCTTTTAATTTTCTTGAATTTTTTTTCAAAAGGAAAGGAAGTCAAATTACGAGGTATTGCAGGGAATTCGGGAAAGATAATAAGCTCTAATGTCATGAAAAAGCTTCTAAAGAAAGAACAACGAGGCATAATTGCACAATTATGCTCACTAGAAGTTCCAACATCAAAATCATGTATTTCTGCAGATCTCCAAAAAGTCTTGGACAATCATTCCAAGGTTTTTGAAACTCCAAAAGGACTCCCACCTACTCGTGATCATGATCATGCTATTCATTTGATTCCAGGAAGTTTTCCTCCAAACATCAGGCCTTATATATATCCTTATGTCCAAAAGAGCTAAATTGAACATATGATTGCAGAAATGTTAGAGGCGGGTATAATTCAACCTATTCAAAGTTCTTTCTCTGCTCCGGTAGTATTGGTACACAAGAAGGATGGATCATGGTGCATGTGTCCAGATTATAGGGAGCTCAATAAGCTCACCATTAAAGATAAATTTCCCATTCCCGTGATTGATTAATTATTGGATGAATTGCATGGAGCAATTTATTTTACCAAATTGGATCTTCGTTCAAGGTATCATCAAATTAGAATGAAGACTAAAGATATTCCGAAAAAAACATTTTGAACTCATGAGGGTCATTATGAATTTTTGGTCATGCCTTTTGGCCTTACCAATGCACCTTCTACATTTCAAGGGTTCATGAATTCCATTTTCAAACCCTTCCTTAGAAAATTTGTGCTAGTAATTTTTGATGACATACTAATCTATAGCAGGTCTTGGAAGGATCATGTTCAACATGTTGATAGGGTGCTCAAACTATTGTAGGAGAAACAATTATATGCAACAACATCCAAATGTTTCTTTGGAGTACAAGAGGTGGAATATCTGGGTCATATTGTATCTCACAAGGGTGTTAAGGTAGACCCTAAAAAAATTAAATCCATTAAGGAATGGAAAGTCCCCACAACCATAAAGCAGTTCAGAGGATTTCTCAGGTTAGCAGGGTATTATCAAAAGTTTGTTAAGAATTATGGGAGAATAACAACACCCCTAACAACATTATTGAATAAAGATGCATTTTCATGGACTCCTAAAGCAACTAAGGCCTTTGAACATCTTAAAGAGGCAATGTGCCTAGCACCGGTCTTAACTATGCCAGACTTCACAAAAAACTTTATTGTGGAATGTGATGCCTCAAGAAATGGAAGTGGTGCTGTTTTAATGCAAGAAGGAAGACCCATTTCTTTTGAAAGTCATTCAATCAAAGGAAAGTATTTACAGAAACCTATTTATGAGAAGTAAATGTTAGCAATACTGCATGCACTAAAGAAATGAAGAACTTACCTAATGTGAAGACACTTCAAGGTAAAAACTGATCATGATAGTCTTAAACACTTTTTGGAACAAAGACTATCTTCAGAAGAGCAGCAAAAATGGGTCACAAAGATTATGGGTTATGACTTTGAAATAATATACAAAAAAGGGAAGCTAAATGTTTTTGCAGTTGCACTCTCAAGAAATAATGAAGAGGTGGAAGCATTTCTTTGTGCCATTTCTATTATCCAACCAGATTGGATAAATGAAGAAAGAGATGAATGGAAGAAGGACGAAGACGTGTGGCCACTCATTCAAAAATTGCAGCAAGGTCCTAGTACATCTAATACATTTAGTTGGAAAAATAATTCCTTATGGTACAAAGATCGCATATATATTTGTAAGAATTCCCAAATAAAAGAAAATATTGTTTTGGAATTGCACACTTCTCCTTTAGGAGGACACTCAGGATTTTTAAAAACTTACCATAGGGTGAAGAGAGAATTTTTTTGGGATGGCCTTAAATCTTATATTCAAAAGTTTTTGTCAGAATGTTTGGTTTTCCAACAGAATAAAGTTGAGACAATTAAGGCGCTAGGTCTTCTACAACCTTTATCCATTTGAAGTCAATGTTGGGAGGATATTTCAATGGATTTTATCACAGGTTTACCTAAGTCTGAAGGAAAAAGTGTCATCATGGTGGTAGTTGATATACTTACCAATTATGCACACTTTCGTGCATTATCTCATCCATTTAAAGAAAGTACAGTTGCTACTACATTTATGGACACAATTCAAAAGCTACATGGAAACCCAAGGGTTATTGTGAGTGATAAAGATCCCATTTTTACTAGAAATTTTTGGACGGAGTTATTTTCTTGTTTGGGTACTCAATTAGCTCATAGCTCATCTTATCATCCTCAATCCAATGGTCAAACTAAGATAGTAAATAAATGTTTGGAAGGATATATTTGTTTTTTTGTATCTGATAAACAAACACAATGGGTCAAGTGGTTACCTCTAGCTAAATGGTGGTATAACACTTCCTTCCATACAGCAGCAAAAATGACCCCATTTATGGCACTTTATGGATATCAGCCACCATCCATCACATCATCTTTAAGAGAAAATTCGAAGGTTAAAACAGTGGAAGATCACATCAAGCATCAACAAGAAGTTCTCCAACTCTTAAAGGAAACCTGAATTTGACACAAAATCAAATGAAACAATAGGCAGCTCAACATCGTAGCGAGATAATTTTTGATGTAGGAGACTGGGTATTTTTACGGCTACAACCATACAAACAAATGTCCCTCAAGCAAGCTAAGAAGGATAATAAATTATCGCCAAAGTACTATTGTCCTTACAAGGTGTTGCAAAATATTGGTACTATGGAATACAAATTGGAGCTTCCTGCTTCTTCACGAGTGCATCCAATTTTCCATTTTTCATGCTTAAAGAAGGGCATAGGTGAAAATATTCTAGTTCAAACAATATTTTCAGACCTTGATGCAGAATGAAAAATCATATTGGAACCTGAAGCGGTCACGAAAACAAGAAATTGATAGCTACAGAATCGATCAATTTCAGAGTATCTCATCAAGTGGAAGAACTTACCCACTGAAGATTCTACATGGGAGGATGAGAATTTTATACAGAAGCACCCAGAGCTACTCAAGCATTGAGGACAACACTTTTTTGAAGGACAGGGGCATGTTAGGTCGCTATATTACTAGTATAGTCCATTATTATTGTTAGTGTAACCCCATTATTGTTATTATTGTACCCTTCTAACCCCCATATTGTTATTATTGTGCCCTTAAATTATTATTTTTAGGTCGGCTAGGATTACATTGTGGCCCCATGGAATCATATATATAGAAAGGAGGTTTTGTAATTTGAATCATCCAAGAATTGTTCATTCATGTAATGTATTGGAGGTTGGCCCCTCGAAGTGGCTTATTTCTAAGGCGTTGATATCTCTTTTCTTCTCTTTTTGGAGCTGGTTTCACAACATCATCATCAGGATCCGCACCTGGATCATGTGGTGGACCTGACATCTCCTCGCCTACAAAAGAGCCAATGTATGAAAAATATATACAAGTACACAACAATAATTAGACAATTTCATTACACAATTTAATAAAAACAAGTTAATCAAGAACATGTTAGAATAAATATAAATAAAATAGTAATATTACCTCTATCATCTAGCAGCTCATTAGCTATGAAGAGGATGTTGGGACACCCTCGCCAATCTAAGCCAGCATAAGGACATGGGACCAAAATGAAGGGATGTAACCCATCAACACTAGCTAGTAAGTCCAGTGAATTATGTCATATCCTGGCTGGAAAAAAAGTGTCTCCCCTCTTGGGCATCATCTGCCCCCACATGTGCATCCGGGCCTCAAACATCAGCCTACGAGGTTGTTGAACAAAACTAGGTCTCATCTCTGGAAACCTCTCAAAAAGTAAACAAAACAACTATGAAGCAAAAGGGAAGTTGACCCTCCCTTGTGCATGAGCACAACATCTATCTAAGGCCATACAAAACTGCCGCAAAAAAATGGCAGACCACTTGACAAGTCGTGGCTATTGTACTAAAGAATCAACATAATATAAAAGTGATCAACTAATGTGTTTCACGTCACTGGTGTTGTGCGAAATGGTAAAAATGATAAGGGAGAGGAATTGCACGTCATGTCTACCAAAAGAACATAGACGTAACTGACCTCTAGGTACTTGAAACTCTGAAGGAGATAGTACATGTGCTCCAATGTATCTCTGGGAGTAAACTAACTGACTCCCTGCTACATAATCAACTGGCACATCTGGGAATGAGGGAAAGTCCACCCCTCTCCTCGATAGTCCTGTAATAAAATAAATATCCTCCTCAGTGGGTGTGTGCCACTGGTCAGGACCAACTTGGAAAGCCTGTCGGTGGGCATTCCACCTGCAGATAAGATATCTCAAAAACACACTGTGTGCCTTTAGGGAAGTAGCCTCCTCATAGAACTTGAGGAGGCCTACCTGCCTAAGGATCTCCTGGGTATTTGTAGTAATAGGGCGAGGGTATGCATCTCTCTCCCTCTCTCGGGCTTCCCATTGGCGAATCATGTCATATTGTTCAACCAGTTGTTGCTACTTCTCCTCCTCTCCTCTCTGAATCATTTCCATATTAAATAATTTTTTTTCATTAAAATAGACATGTATTTAGGAATATACATATATATTTTTTTTGAAAAAAAAGAACAAACAGACAAGTCGATGCACCATAAAAACAGTCACGCACCAGTCACTGTGCATCTTAAGAATGTAGACCACCGGTCCTGATGGCCCTAATGAAATACAATGCATTGGTCTTGTTGCAGCTGTCCATTTTTCAAGCACCGTTAACTTCATCAAAGTTTAGAATAGCGGTGCGCTGAATGAAATATATGCCTCGGCGCATATAGTCATGTCAGTGCATCAACTTCATGACAATTACATAGCCAATGGTGTGGTCTTTTACCCAGCCGCACCGTTGACCCTCTTGGAAGATAGAATGCAGGGCGCTGGCATACACTGGGGCGGATAATTCCGTCAACGCACCGCACTGTGATTCTTGTGGTCAATGATGCGCCTCGATAAATGAGCACACCACCTTTTATTTTATTTTTTTTATTTTAAAATTATTCGAGGTGCCTTTCGATACCACCCCAGCAACAGTGCGGATACCATTAGCACTGGTGGCAGTGCGGCCTGTAAATTTTACAAGAAACACCACTATCTAGTGCGAGCTGAACAGGTCTGGCGCACCGTGCGAATTTTTATTTTTATTTTTTTTAAGGTTATTTCAATTTCTAATTTGATAAAAGGCTTAATTATGGAAAAACTAGAAAAATACCTATACATTTCACCGTCGAGGAGGCATATTGGCTGTAAACTTTGCAAAAGAAAATTTGCCCACTGTTTTTCAAAAATGCAAGCTGGACATTGGTGGCCAATGCACAGCAGCAATGTGTGCAATGGGTGCAATAAGAGCACCGATGTCAGGGAAACTCAAACAAGGGGAAATGGCACCGGTGCTTGAGAGCTCTAGAGCACTGAGGATAGTGAAAAATGAAGTTTTTTGGCTGTAATTTTTTTTTATTTAACCCTGTTCCAGTGCACGGGGTTTTATAGGCGCACTGGTACGCTTACCTACAACCGCACTGGGATATGTCAAATTTGGCGCTTTGTTTATAATGCACTAGGGCAGTTCCCTAACACCGCACTGGGATGTTTCAGTTTCGGCACGAAATGTAGATGATGCACCAGGGCAGAAAATCTATAAAGCACCGATGCAGAATAGTCGTAAGGCACTAGATTTTTGGCCTTAATTTTTTTTTTTTATGTAACGCTATTCCGGTGCATGCGGTTTATCGGCACATTGATGCTCTTGGATAAGAATGCACTGGTGCGTTTCTATTTTTGTGTGGTGTTTTATGATGTACCGGCGTGGAAGAGTGGTGAAGCGTCGGTGCGTTACAGTAATAGGAGGCCCCGAATGTGTGTGTACATCGCACAAGTTTTCTGGTGTGCCAATGTCTTGTGCGCACCGATGTGTTCTATGGTAGGGCATGCACCGGTAATTAAGAGCTTAGAAGAACTAGAAAACTAAAAAATCCCATTTATTTTGTCGTAATTCTTTTTTTAATTTAACCCTTTACTAGTGCGCATTGTTTATGGGTGCACCAGTTCTATTTATTACAAACGCACTGGTCAGTTTGTGTTTTGGTGCAATGTATTATGATGCACCGGTGCAGTTTCTTTCTACCACACCAAGTGGTTTTGGTTTTGGCACGGTGTTTTATAATGCAATGATGCGGAATATCTGTGACACACTAGTGCTATAGAATAATATGACACACCAGGTTGGTGTGTACGGAGTGCACGATGTCCGATGTGCCAATGTTTTGGTCCACACCGGTGCTTTTTCAGTTTGAGAGCACTAGGGTGATGTGTAATGATAAGCACACCGAGAGGAAACCATCCGCAAAATCCTCCACCCGCCAACCTCCTCTAGTGACCTCTTCTAGAAATGGATATATGGGGTATTTTTCTACGAGGTTCCTCAAAAACATCTACTAGAGGGTCTCTTCCTTGTAGTGATCCTATTAACTACAATAGTCATAACAACTATAAACCCTATGTGATATTTTCTAACCTGTCGTATGATGAACCATAATTATGCCTGATGGATAGTTATACTACAGGAATTCGACCTACAATTCAGCTCCCCCAAGAGAAAGAAAGCATTAATCTTAGTCGGATTAATCACTAATCTCCAAAGTACGGCCTTGTTACACTAAAATTTGTCACCATGACATTTAGCTATCTATATGGGTTCATATTTACCTATTTATTGCTCCCTTAGAGGTCCAAAGTCATAAAGTTCCTAAATCAAGTCTTGAACTTGGGAAAATGCTTATTAAAATCCTAAAAAGCCTAACTCCACACTTTTCCTAGTCATTTCATGTAGTACCACGGTTTATTTCTATTAAATATGCGGCACATCCCGCACATTCTGCTCATTAAAAATTTGGACCCCCGTAAAAGGTAAAATAAAAAGAAAAGTAAATTCTAGAAGCCCAACTGGTCGAATATTCTCCCAGCTGGGGCCTTCTAGAAGTTGTATCTGGTCTAGCTTCACCCCTTCCATTCATGAACCTTTATCCCTTCATAAATGGATCTATCCCTTGGTTTTTGGAGCTAAAATTCCATGATGAAAGGGCTTTAACCCTTCCTTATTAGAGCTGAAACTACCTCCCTTCTGCTATAAATTGAGACCATGTTTCAGTCTCAAGGGTACTTACTTCTTAGCTGGTAGAAGAGAATTGTTGAATAAATTATACTCTCCACATTTGGCATCATTGGCATGAGAGAGATTACATACCCATACCCATAGCCACAGTCTTATGCTGATTAAGAGAGTTGGAGTCTTGTCAAACTGAGGAAAACGGTTGTTTGGGACCCTAGAAGAACCTGTACAAACATCAAGGCATCAAGGTTGTAAGGTTTCTTCATTTTATTCAAAGTTAATACAGATGGATTCTATTTTCTCATTGAGTTGTTCATCTATCTTTTGAATGATTTAATTCTTGGATTAGTTGATCACTAAGATAGATTATTTCTTTTGAATTATCATATTTTGCAGATGCTTTTGATCTTGTTTTCTTGTCTTTGATTGCAGATGTTATGTGCTGGATCAATACCTTCTGGAGCGACTGAATTGAAGACCGAGTAAAGTGTTGGACTTTAGGTAGGAGCATCTCTCCATAGTTCATTAGTAATTCTTAAGCAAAATAGTCTAGAGAAAATGGTCTACATCTATCTATTTGTTTCTAGATATCCTTAGGATACTAGGGAGATCATTCTTGTTCGCAAGAGGGATATGTATGTCTAATAAAATGGCGACTCCACTGGGGAAAATGAACTTAGTTTTCTTTTCTACTTTTGAGTTTGAATTTTGAAGAGTTTTTCTAATTTTGGTTAGTCCACACTGGGTTGGGTAAATTATTTCTTAGAATCCCTGAAAAGTAGATCTGAATTTTTATTTTTTCTATATGTTTTTTGGCCTCCTCACTTTTTGTTTAAAAAAAATGCAGTAACCTCCGCAGTTTTAGTGTAAAAACAGTGTGGTACCGCATTTTTTTGTATTAAAACCTGCATACTTAAGGAAATTTTTTGAAAAATTAAAGATTCTCTTTTCTTGAACCAAATTACTAGATTCTCAGTGTTTTCCCAAACTCGTTTTGACTATCAAAATCCTTCTGTGTGAATTTCTTTCAACAACTTTTACAATCTCATGAGTCTACGTTAAGTTAATTGGGTGTTTTGAGTTTCTTTTTGAGAAATTTTTAATTTGATTTCCTTTGGTCATTACTTCGAGGTTTGTCTCAGTCTCTTAACAATTTTTCATCTTTTTGTGTCTAAATTGTGTCTGAGTGTTAATCTCCTTTGAGTGTTTTTATTTTTGATATTTGAAAATCTCGCCCAATTTTCTTTACTTGCACTTTGTTGGTTCCTTAGATTACATTAGTTAAGGAGAATACTCTTTCTTTTCTTTTTTTGATTTGGAATCATCTTGTGTTTGAGAATTCTCTTCCATAGAATACATTTTCATAGTTAGAATTCTCATTTTTAGAATATGAATGAAAAATGTGCATAAATTACATTTGCATACTTTTCAAGTGAATTGTGCATAGATTAAAAATGCATAGTTTACATTCTGGAAAAATCAATTGTAGATTTAGATCATTTTCTTTCATTTGAATTTACATGTTTTTATGCTTGTTTTCAAAACATAAAAAATAAAAAAATTGAATTGATTAGCATTAGTTTTTCTTGCTGAAATTAGTGCATTATAGAATTTGTTATATTTTCTCTTATTTATCATTTTCTGCATTATTGGAAGTGAATGGAACCTCTCTCGTTACTTTATTTAGGATTCATAGAAGTGAAAGATTACATTATCATATTATATTTCATTCATTTTTGTGTCAGTTCATAACACCATTGGTTTCATATCCATTTACCCTTTGAGTAATAACAACCCGAATAACATAGCACTTAATAAAATTCATCTAGTAACTTTTACATTTTTAGGGATCTTTCCACCAATCTAGCTCAGGACTAGTGCTTTGGAATAGGTTGTAGTTAACTTTCCAAAGCAACTAAACAAACAAGTTGTAATCTTGTGGTAAGAAAAATCCAATTGTAACTTGTATGCTCTGGGAAGCTCTTCTTAAAATATTTAATCACGAGATCGTATCCAAACCAGTGAGGTAATCATTCCTATCTCATTAGGAAAGATAGAAGATGTGCACATATTAAAAACAGTAAGCCTCGGATAGACCATTGTCAAGGAGCCTGGGGTTACTTGTCGGTAAACCTTGGATTATGTCAAGGATCCTTCAAGGGGATTGAGCTAGTTACTCTGCCCTTACGTGTATGTCAGACCGTAGAGTGTTCCCTCACGTATATTTGTTCCCATTGGTAACCTTAGTGGCTATATATTTTAAGATTCTTTCCCAAGGTGACGGTGGAGGGAAGGTCCCACTATACCTGGAGTAGACATCGACTAGACTCACTTGGACTCTCCGGAGGGTTCTCTTCACTCGAGATGGTTTAAGTGGAGAAAATTGTACCGGTTTGTTTCGTTAAGTAGGTTTTCGAGGTAACTGTTCCAACTGCCATTTCGGCATTAAAATTCTATGATGTCGGATTTCATCACCAACTAGTGTTTTTAGTGCGGGAATCTACTGTTTGTGTGTGGTTTGACTCCTAGATTTGTTAGCGCGTGTTCATTTTTTTGTTTTTACTTTTTAGAGACCTTAGTTGTGAATTGTAAATTTTAATTGTTAGGTGTGAATTGTGAATTGTGAATTGTGAATATTGTTAAATTATTAATAAAATTCACTAAAGTTGAATCTAATGGAAACTATTCCATAATTTACCAACCAGGGAACCTCTCTTAATGAGAATCCTAATAATTTTACTTTCTTTGGAAATGTTGGTCCTCCTTATATGGCTACATTTTCATTACCTGGATTTACAATAGGTTTACCGGTATGGTTATTTTAAACTTCGTTGGCCCTGAATACTCAAATTGTTCCCCTTAAACTGGATGCTTCACCTCAACAGAGTTCATCATCTCAACATCACCAACCTCATTTTGACCCTTTACCTTCTTTTCCCAACATGTATTCCTCCCTTTCTTCCTCTTCGATTCGTAAAAGCCTTGATGCTAGTAACCAAGTGGCTAAGAAGAAGAAGAAAGGGAAGAAGAAAAATATGAAAGATAAGGAAGAAGTCAACCAACCAACCATGACTGCAAGTGTTAGTAGTGTTAAGGAAACTTCCAACATGCATCGCAAACCCAAATTCCCTTGCAATATTTGTAAGGGTGACCACTTTCTTATCAATTGTCCTGGTATTCCAAAGGTCTTGGAAGTATGGTCAGAAAAATCCTATCAACTTACCGTTGATCCATCAACCAGTGATTCTTAGGTTCTTGGGAAAAAAGGTAAAGATAGTGTTGGGAAAAATACTGAGAGGGGGGGGGGGTGAATCAGTATTTAGTTCAGACCGAAATTTTTTTACTTTTTCTTTCTCTAAAACCCATACGCTACTTTAATGAATCCAAGTCGCGTATACACACGTATATCCTTAATGAAACTCACGTATTACCAGAGATCTCATTATACAGATAATTCTTTACTTAGATCATTCCATCATTCATTCATTAAATGTTTAGTAAGCAGTAAACATGTGCAGTAAGAACAGAATAAATCATCACACATAAGCAACACACATGAACACAAGGATTTAAGGTGGAAACCCAATTCAGGAGAAAACCACCGCTGCCATCGTCTCAGTCTTCAATATTTTATTATAAATAAAACATCGTACAACCATGTACTAGCATAGACTCATACTAGCACGCAGGCACCCACCTGCAGAAGGCTACAACCTTCTCTCGTTTACCAACATCTCCTGGAAGGGAGCTACAACCCCCTACTCTCGTTTACCAGATACCACTGGAAGGGAGCTACAACCCCCTCACTGAAGGCTTCGACCTTCAGCACCATTGTGGACCACATTTCATCAATTTTCATACTGGATCCAACAGCTTCCATACAACACAACTTGTAGGCCACTTTTCATCATATTTTCAGACTAGACCCACTCCACAAATTTAAGCTCAACATTCATCAAACTGAAACTTATAACCCCATAAATTCATTCATTGAATCTTCAACCAATCAACCAACGACTTGATCTTCAATCAGCAACATATTCATCATTCAAACAACCCAATTTTGTACGAATACATCATTGATAGATAACAGTAGAACAACAAAACAGATTAGGCATTTTATTCCACTTACTTCAGCAAACCCTAGATTCTGTACGTGATTTTACTTCACTGAACCTATGTATGTATGCACTTTCATGCAGACCTACCCGCATATACTTCTTTTCATTCTTCAGAAAGCCCTATCTGCCCATACGCACTTTTCCTTAAGCATACCCGCGTATACACGCGCTTTTACTGAAGCGAACCTGCGTATACATTTGTAACTTTTCAGGACTGTGCAGCTCTTCAAATAAGATAAACAACTCAGATTTCACCCTTTACTTCAGAAAGCATTTCGCCTCATCTCAGATCTAAACATTCCATAAACAGATCTAGAAAATACATATACATTTCAGATCTAGAGATCCCTCTTCATCATTTTCTTCATAGGTGCATCATAAATTCAGATCTATCAATCAAGAATAGAGTTCATCCATGCAGATATTCCTTAGAGAGATTTATTCATTCACTACCCTTACTCATGCACACCCTTGCACAATGATCTTCTTCTCCTTATATAGATTTAGCCTTTATCAATACCATGAGTCAAAACCACACAACTTCCGATGGTATTCCTGGACGGGATCAAATAGATATTCCAGTGCTCAATACAATGGGTCAATACCATGGTAACACCCCTTGGTATTCTAAATTTGGAGCACAAAAGGGCATACGTGACTTGGCACATACTTTTCCGCGTGCATACGCTACTTCACCTTAACAAACCCGCGTATTCTTTGTAGCATAACTTATTTATCATTATTCTGGCACTTTCTGGATTCCTTTCTTCTGCTACTTCTGAACTGATCTGTAGATACATCAGATTTACATTATTAACAACTCATCAAGTCATTTTCCATCACGGACAACTTCATTAAGCAGGTTCCATCAAAGTCAACACATTGTATCACATTGCCAACAATCTCCTCTTTAAATCATCAAGAAGGTTGTCATCAACTTTATCAAGTAGGTTGCCATCAAGGACAACACTATGCATCATATTGCCAACAATCTTATTTCATCAATTAGGTTACCATCAACTTCATCAAGTAGGTTGCCATCAAGGACAGCATATGCCAACAATCTCCCCCTTTGGACTTGATGGCAACCATGATGGTGTTTGATCATCACAATAGATAGATACATTGAATATAACCATTATGCAGACACCATGATGCTCTCCCTTTATTCAAACACCATGTTACTCTCCCCCTTTTACATCAAGGGCAAAGGGCGGATGAAAACCAAAACAAGGTTTTTCTCCTCGTGTAGAAAGAAGAGCTCTATAGATCTGATGTGTATTGAAGTTATCATGCTCCCCCTGAGTTCATGTTGAATCTTCAAACATATTTTTTCCAATGAAGTACATGACTCTATGACCTTTCCTATCACCAAGGACTCATACTTACATCAATGATCCAACCAAGTGGATTTACATATGTGACTCAAGTACCCAACCAAGTGGGTTTACACATTTTGACTCAAGTCTTTACATGACTGAATGTTACAATTTTACATCATAGGTCTCAACATGACCTTTTCATCAAATTACAAATATGAATTTTTATAATCAATATCAAGGAATGTCAATCATGAGATCATATCACAGCAAATCAAGAGAATGCAAACAATGCATCATTTCCACATGACCAATGCTCCCCTTAGCTTGTGCATCCTAAACACTTTCAACAAAAAATCATCAAGGCATCTTCATCAACAATATCAGAGAATGAAACAGAATTATGAAAACTGGAACACTACCAGAGATACCAAATAGTACCGCAGCTGTGCTGAAAGAATGTTGACCCAGAAGAATTTTTTCAGCAAATACCCATATGCCATTTTATGTGTATGAACTCACGTATATACGTGACTGTCTTTCAGGAAATCCGCGTATCCAACTTAATCTTTTGAAATTTAATCAGATCTGATCTTCTGAGAGGTAGAAACATCTCCTAGCTTCCGTTTGAGAAATTTGAATGCTTCCCTGGAATATATGAGAAAATATAGATAGGACAATGTAGTTGTGTTTTCAAGTGTCATCCAATAGTTGTAGCATAAGCACATTAGTAACCAAGCCTTCAGACTCTTTGCAGCATCAACATATTCTTCCCAAGAGGAATTATCATATCAGAACAACTTCTTCAATAGAAAATATGTGTCAGACAATCATCCATGTGATCTAATATCACCAAGATCTGCAAGATTCATCATGATGTAATATGCGTAGGAAAAAGATCTCAACCATAGCAACAAGCCCTGCATGATCTAATCTTATCTCTCAATCATAAGACTTCCAACTTATCCATGTGTGAAACAAAAGATATTCTTCAGCAGAAGGCAAACAGGGCTCATCCATAACCTCATCATAAGAAACCATATATCATGTCATCATCATTTGAGTAAGAACTAAAAAATAATCAAATACAATGCCAACAGTGCAATCATTAGATGTTAGACTGATGCTCCCCCTGAACCTGTGTTCCTGATCTTTAGCTGTCTCACTGATTTCCTTAACAGAAAGGCATACACTTCTGTCTTCAGCGTAACTCGCGTGTATACGCGTCTTTTGTTCAGTAAACCCACGTATGGAAAGTGAAATACTGAAAATTTCACACTTTCATCTCCCCCTGAATTTTTACCACCTGTACCTGTCTTCTTCACATCAGATGCACTGTCAGAAATAAACATTACCAGAATTACCAAGCCAACCATGGGAATCATCATACATTGCTCCCCCTGTGATGATACATTACTAATCCCTATAATGTATCTCACATCATCCTGTAGTCATTATGAGAAGTATGCTTTAGAAGTGGATGACTGTAGTAGGGTCAATATTCCCTACGTTTCTGACCGGTCCTCCTTCTTTTTCTAGCTTTGCTTGAAATTTCTTATTGGATGCTGGAAATTATCCAGTTTCTCAGATCTGTTCATCATGCATTCTTTTTCTACATGTCCATACTTGTTACAAGCATAACATCTTATGTGACCAGAAAAGTAAGCATAAGGATCATAATGTGTTTTTCTATTCTTTCTTCTATTGTAATCAGCTTCTTTATGACCATACTTGCTACATGAAAAAAAATATCCCTTGAAGAAACCAGAGTACCTTTCTGAGTAGAATCTGTTTGTTTGTGACTGGAATGATTTGCTTCTGCAATTGGCTGCAACATGCCCATAATTATGACATTTAAAGAATTCAACATTATTGATGCTTCTATAGTTAGGAGGGAAATATTTGTTTTGAGAGTTCATGATTGTCAGTTGACCTTTTGATTCTTCCAACACTTCAGGTTTTGCATTGATATCCTTTGAATCTTTAGCACTTCCTTGTGAACTAGATTCTCCTTTAACAGTTTCATGAAAACCAAGACCAAATTTAACAGAGGGAGACCTTTGACTACAAAGAATATTGTCCAGAATCTTAGTACTATCTTGAAACCTCAAGAGTTTATCTTTTTCTTCTAATTTACCTTTCAAAATATTTACCTCAAGCTCCAATCTTTGGCATTGCTTCTTCATACTTTCTTCAATCCTTCTTCCTTCTTCTACTTGATCATTAAGTTTTAAAATCTCTTCCTTCAACCCATTTTCTTGTTCTTCAAAAGTTTGTAGAAGTTCTTCATTCTTCTTATTTGATGCTTCAAGATCTGCTTTTAGAGAGATGATTTCTGCTTCAAGTTCTTCATTCTTCTTATTTGATTTTTCCGGATCTTCATTTAGATCGATGACTTCTGCTTCAAGTCTTTTATTTCGATTGGTTGCATAATTTTACAACCTTTCATACTTGTCTATCTGACCATTCAGTATTTCTATATGTCCTTTCATTTGAGAGATCATCTCATTGTAGATAACTTCTCTCTCTTTAAATGATCTTTGTTGATATTCAAATTTAATCTTGAGAGCTTCTTCTATATCCATAACATTACTTTCACTATATTTACCATTTCTTTCACAAGAAAGTGAATCACAAGAACAACATTCAATACCTATTTTATCTTCTTCATTTTCTGCTGCACATGTTTTCTGAGATATCTCCTTTTGAGTAGCATTCTTCTTTTGCTTCCTTGCCATGAGCACTAGCAGATCTTGGTTAGAATCCTTTTCATCCTCATTCACTAGTAGAAAATGATGAAATTAATGACCATGTGACTAAAAAAGTTAGTCACCACAATTATTTCAAGTGAATTACTACTAAATTTGAGCAATTTTAAGTGACCGAACTAAAAATGACTAACTTAAATGACTAATTTAGTCTATGAATAAAATATACGACCACATAATAAGTGACTAAAATAAAAACGACTAACTTAAATGACTAATTTAGTCTAAGTATAAAATATACGACTAGATAATAAGTGACTAAATTAAAAGAGACTAACTTAAATGACTAATTTAGCCTAGGATTACAATATATGACTAGATAATAAGTGACATAAATTAATAATGATTAATGTAAATGACTATTACATTCCAAGATAAAAATATTACCAAATAACAAGTACAACAAGTATATGAATTAGTCATTTATGTTAGTAATTTTTAATTGTGTCACTCCATAAATGGAAAAATGCAATTTTGATACTGAAGTGTTACATTTTGTTAAATTGCAATTATCTAAATTATTTTAATTCATTGTTATTTTATTTTTTTATCATGCAGTATGAGTTTATTAGAGATTAAATCAGATTTGAATTTATCAGAGATTACATCAGACTTGACCTGTGGCTTGAGAAACCGCGACCTAAGGGCATCTAAGCTATGAAAATCATAAGGGGATCACACTGGCATAGGCCACACCAACCCTTAACATGATGATTTTTTTCCCACGAAGTTTCAAACATGTAACCTTCACATCGCAAAGTAACTTAACAATACACATCATCACCGTCTATTCTATGCCCCGTTGACACTTTATTGTTATTATTAAAAATATATTTATATTTTATTTTATTTGTTAGTTTATATTAATAATTAGCATCCATTATAGTCTCGGTGGAATTGACACAGAACATTGATTATATTTAATTTAACATTGACAAACAACATATACATAGTTTAGTGCTATGCAACCCTAAATTCCCCATATCCATTAACGATATATATGCTTAGCCCTTGAATGACATCCACAACCATCGACCATATATATGCTCAGCCCTAAAATGACACAACTACTTTCAAGCTTTAGTATACTCTCTCAGGAAGAAACGAAGGACAAAATCACACTGCAGTTTGAAGAAGTTAGAGATCCACTAGAAACTCTATCTCAAGAAGAAACCAAGAACAAAACCACACTGCAGTTTCAACAAAAAGTGGGAAGTCCACTAAAAATTCTATTTAAAGAAGAAACCAAGAGTGTAGTTTCAACAAAAAAGTTAGAGGTCCACTAGAAACCCTATAGAACTTGTTTTTGAACCATCCATGAAAAAATTGGTTATTCTTACTTTGAGTTACCACGAAACTCACTCTTTGGCACTATGAGTTACCATGAAAGTCACTGTTTGGTTACAATTTTTTTCTTTTGGCGGGAGAGTTTTGGTTAGTTATAAGAAATTTGAAACAAATTAGTGAAAGTCACTCTTTGGCACTATGAGTTACCATGAAAGTCACTGTTTGGCGCCAATTTTTTTCTTTTGGTGGGAGAGTTTTGGTTAGTTATAAGAGATTTGAGACAAATTCGTGATGTGGTAACTTGGGTTGATATCTTTTCTATTTATGCATTTTTACATTTTTTCATATGTTTAATGGACGAAACAACATCTTTTTTGGTGAAAGTTTCTTGGCACGGCCAGAGTATTTAGAAATATGCAACAGGCCAAGATATGCAGAAACGTCGGAATATAACTCTGGATCTGCATTGTCTTTTTCCACTTTTTTTATCAAAAATTTCCCTGAGTTAAAGACATAGCGTTAGTTCTAAATTTTTGGTACAACATCCCTAGATCGTGACGTCCAACCGCATTTATAGTTTACAGATGGGGAATGATATGAAAACTCTGGCTAAATACAGATAATGGCGTGATTAAATGCATTTGAGGGTTTTCATGTAATTAAGTGAAGCTGCATGTGAAGTTTCTGGCCTAGTGAGGGCAATGGCGTCAGTGCGACTAGAGGAACTGAAAATGAAAATGGATCAGAGAATTTACAGGGCAAGAACAGGCCTAGGCCGTGGCCACCGAGAATGGAACCCTTACCCCATGATACAAATCACAAACCTAAAGTGTTGAAGACTTGGGCTAAGATGACTGGATTTAGAAGTAATCTCTCTGGCGAGACTGTTAGCACATTTGGCAATTTCTAAATAAGTAATGCGGATGCAGGGACTAGCAGCACTGTGCCCAAAGCCACCGCCTCCTCCTCCTGTGCCTTCGGCCCATCGAGTGGTGGATCTGGAAACAGGAGCTGTGAATGGTAATGGGGTATGAAGGCAATTGAGAAGGCGAGAGCTGCGCCGCCAGTGGCGTAGAATGGGAGTACTGCTAATGCTATCCCAGTTGTTCCATTCCCCCTGGTTCAGTACCCAAAGTTAAGAAAGGAGCTGATCCAGATGCTGTGAAGCCTAAGACAACCTCTCTACATCATGGGGTTTCTTAAGTGCAGAGAGAAATAGAGATTGATGTCATGTCGCAATCGCAAGATGTTGATGATGCTATGCTAGCCAGGTAGTCACATATGAAATACGAGCTAAGGGAAACCCCTGGACTAGGTAAGTATTTCTCTCTTTATTTACTGTTGTATACTTTCGGTTGTATGAAGGTTTAAACACTTTCTCATTTAAATCTCAGACTCTACTGTACCAATTTAAACCTTTTTTTTGGTCAGATTTCTCTCGATTTACCTCAATTAAAATGAAAGTCAAGTAGAAAACATATGTCAAAGAACATTGGTGGAAAGTCTGCTACAGAGTAGATGTAATCAATCCCCAGTTCTCTGATACCATTTGTAATGTTTCATAAGCCCAAAATAGCATAGTTTATTCTGAATATGCTAAAAATAAACGTGGATCGGGAATTCCAAGTAGAATTATGATAATGTGTTTTTTTCCAAAGAAAAACCTGTGAGGTAACCCAAGGGATGCATGACATCTCTAGTAAACCTGTTGGTGTATATTAGTGCATCTAGCACGGAGATTTGAACTGGGTACCTGCTGACAGGGAACTAGAATAATGACAATGCATTGTACTGCAAATTCTAAGAAACAGGAGAGTATCTCCTATATCTACTAATCTCACAATCAGTCATTGTGTAGGCTCAGTTCCAGGCTGATGTACCATTTACTTCCACAAATGATCCTTTACATTAGCTGGAGGGTTGTAATAGTTGATCAATGCTTACTCATTCTAGAATTTAACAAATGATAGCATTGAGCTACCATTATACATTGTGCATTCTAAATAGGGTATACATTTCAAGGTGTTGCTTCAGACTCCATTGACCTGGTATATAGAAGATCACCTATGCTACAAAGCACATTTAACTGCCATGCAACTGCTATATAGATTATTATGAATTCTAGGCTGTCACTGGAGAATGATTGCAACTATACAGTATACCATCCTCCAAAAAATGTTATGAGAGGATGTTTCAGGTTGCATATTGCAACTATATTGAATACCACGTTCCAGATAATGTAATGAGAGGATGCATGGGATTGTTACATAGACAATCGTGCATTCTTGGATGCTGATCTTTTCTATTTTTTTTGTTTCGATATGCAATTTGATAGTGCTTATGCCTATTTGAAATTGGTTGTCAGATTCACAAAATTTTGATTGAAAAGTAATTGTTGGTCGCATATTAAAATAGCATATTAGTTCTTTAAGTCAAATAATGCGGTGAACATAAGGAGTAAAGCCTATATTTTACTCTTGAAAAAGAGTTTCAGTTGCCTTACTTGCATTGGTAGGTGGTGCAAGGCTATTTTGATGTAATGATTTATTAGCATGTATTCATTGAAGGTAGATAATTGCACCCCTTGCAATTATCATACCTTTCAATTATTATAAGTATCAGGTTTTCTCAAGGTTTTTGATTTTTTTAGATGTTCTTCTTCACAACCTTAATTTTTTTGATGAGACAACTGAGTTTTTGCATTTTCTTATATATGTTGTTTTTTTCATACTCTTTATCTCTTTGGATTCCATTTAGATGTTTATTTAATGTTACTTGTCACCATGGGTGAGCATCAATGTCCTTGAACAAAACATATTTTTTTTTTTTTAAATGTAACACAAAATTTACAATCTACAGAAAATAGGTTATTTGTTGCCTTTTTGCTTCTTATGATATTGGTGGATATATTAACTTGCAGTTCCAATTTTCCTATATGGGATTCAACATTACTTGTCAATAGCTGGTTCACTTGTTCTTAGACCGTTAGTTATTGTACCAGAAATGGGTGGGACTGATGTAAGTAGCTTATATTATTCTCTTACTTACTGCACTTTATTTTTCCTTCATACTCTAAATAGCTAGCAGTCTATATGCAATAGCAAGATTCCAATGACAGTTACCATTATAACAAGATGACACTTCCAGGGTGATATCTACTGTGCTTATGGTATCTGGATTGACAACACTGTTGCATTCATATTTTGGTTCAAGGTTACCATTAGTCCAGGGAGGTTCCTTTGTTTACTTGGCTCCTGCTTTGGCTATCATTAACTCTTCAGAATTTCATGGTCTCAATGAACATGTAAGTCTATTGTTTTCCTATCTCTTGTATTTTGTGTGTAGTCTCAATGCCATCCATTATTATATGCTTTATTATTTATATGTTCTCTGCTGACTATAGGTATAAGTCTATAAGATAAACCAATTTAAAAATAGATTGATTTCCTGTCTATTGTGCGGGCACTGAGCAAATCTTCAAAACGTGATGCAGCAGACAATCATAAACTACCACAGTTTCGATGTTATGAACCTATTTTTTTAGGGACCTGACAATTATGTGCCCAATACTGATATAGACCCAAGGAATTTACTAACACTGTAATAATAGCAGGTTGACCCAAGTACTGCACTAACACTGGACTACTAGTGGGTTGAACATAACAACAACAGCAAAAACATAAAATTTATGCAATAACAGTGATAATTCAGCAATAACAGAGGTAACTTCATTGATAACACTGGAAAATCAAGCAAAGAAGATTATGAAATTTTGATTTGTAGTGGGTCCAACACTCAAAATCACAACTAAATAATAGGGATTTCAGCACAGCAATTGCTCAAAAGATAAACAGATCGGTGAACATAAATAAATAACCCAAACTGTAACTAAAAATATGATATGAATATGCTGTCATATGGGGTTCTTCTGATACCATTGATGTGAGCCAACCCATAATTCTGCTATTATAACTGAAATTTGAAATCCAAAAATTCCGGAACTAGATCTGAAATCTGAAAAATAAAGCAAACCATTGATGTGAGCCAACCCATAATTCTGCTATTATAACTGAAATTTGAAATCCAAAAATTCCAGAACTAGATCTGAAATCTGAAAAATAAAGCAAACCAATAATTGGAAATTAAGAAGGCCCCAACTGTAGCAAAAACTTGAATAATTACAAACTAATAGCAAAGAACAAACTAAACTGGATACTGATGTTGAAGAACAAATGTAAATGCTAGCAGGAAGTAGTTTGTAGCTGAGTAACCCAGAAAATAAGTATGTTAAAAAGGAATTCATTTGAGAAGGCATGGATGCCAACTCAGGCCAAATCCACAGCTATATAGATGCTACTTTTGCCTCAAATAGTCGCTTCCAAAATCCATGCAGTAGCACACTTCACAAAAGGGCTTCTTCAAGTAATGGATGTCTACTTAGGGAAAATCCAAGGCAGTATGGAATTTTCCCTTTCCCAAAATGGTCTCTTTCAGACTGCCTTAATAAAAAGGCGCCACTCCCTCAACCTAGTGTCATTTTATAGTTAGTCATCCCACTTTTTGTAGAAAAGAGGAGCTACAAAGTGTTGCTTCAGACTTCATTGACCTACTATGTAGAAGATCACCTATGCTACAAAGTGTATTTAAGTGCCCTGCAGCTGCTATAGAGATGATTATGCATTCTAGGTTGTCACTGGAGAATGATTGTAACTACACATTATACCACATTCTAAACAATGTTATGAGAGGATGTTTCACATTGCATACTGCAAGTTGCAACTATATTGAATACCACAGTCTAGATAATGTAATGAGTGGATGCATGGGATTGTTACATAGACGGTCTTACATTCATCGATTATATGATTCCATCAAATTATTCGACAACCTCTACAATATCTAGCTTCCCCTGCTATCATTGTTTCTGAAGCCCCTGCATCGACACTATGGCAATTTACCAGTTTGATTTTCTTCGGAGGATTCTCTTCATTTACATCCTCGGTATTAATTTCACATTAGAGTTAAGAAATCCCGTTGTTAAAGCTTTTAACCTGGGTGGTGTGATATTGATGCCCAGTTTGAACCAGGATGGTTTCTGAGAAATGTTGCACAACACGGATGCACAGAGTGACACTAATGATAACTATTCAGAAATCCACACAGTCTCATGTGAAGAGGAACTAAAAGGAAGTGGTTCCTTGGATACCATTTGCCAACTCAATACCACTCTGATTTTGGCAATTGACACTCATCACACAGGGAGGCAATTTGGAAGTCTTACTTTATGTTTCTGTTAGCTGCCCCATTTCGGGGTGCTTAATATCTATTAATTTCAAGTAAGATGTCCATAAAGTCTTTTGCCTTGCCATCGCTGTCATTAGTTCTACCCTCTCATATCTATTAATTTCAAGTAAAATGTCCAGAAAGTCTTTTGCCTTGCCACTGCTGTCATCAGTTCTGCCCTCTCTTCTACTCTAGATGCGAGCCTCTACAGATCGATCCAGCAGCCCAAATATAATACTCATATTCTTGGTTATATCGTGGCTCACGCCCTAATGGTCCAAAATTTGCAGAAAAGGAAAGTAGTCAACCAGGTTTGGCTTTCCCCCAATTACCATCAATTTGGTGACCGTTTCTTTGAATTCTTCAACGACCTGAGAGTCCCGTCCGAACATATTTTGAGAAAAAATCAAGTTTCTTGACAGATTCAGACTTGTAAGAAACACAGTGTGCCCAATATTCACCCCCTTCGCCTTTATAGAATCGTCAAAAATGGATTGAATGGTGGAAAAGACCTGATTTCTTCTGAGACAAGGCCTCCAGTCTCAGACAACAAAATTCATGGAACCAGATTCATAAGGTTAGTCACGAACCGCCATCTTCGAGGAATATTTATTTCACAAAGAAACGATATGTGGGTCTGAGTGGAGCAGTGTTTAGTCAGATATATCATGCAGTTTATGGAAATCGTGCCAGTGGATTTGCTAGTGTGATTTTACTGCTGGGTTTGCTGCCCAGTGCAGTTTCTCTGGTTGTTATGTTTATAGTTCGTACCATAAAGGAGGCCATAGAAAAAAAATGAGCTGAAGCGATTCTACCATTTTCTCTACAAAGTTTTGGTATTGGCAGGGTTTCTCATGGTTCTCATCGTGGTTGAGAATGGATCAGAGCATTTTTCAGTTACAAGCTACAGAATCGTAGTTGCAATTAATGGTGTTGTGTTATTACGTTCCATGCAGATTTTCTGGAACGAACATGGTATCAAAACATTTATGGATAGTAACAAGCCATAACTATAATTTTAGAAGATAATAAAGGTTCAGGCACACAATGGACATTTCGAGATGATGCCAGAGACAGATTAAAATCTCTTTGAAGGGTTCTCCTTTAAAGGGCTTGAAATGCACTCTATTAAGAAACAATAGACCTTATGAAACATAGAATGAGGGCTTCAATTGAGAAATTGGGTATTGTGTTCTTCTTTCATAATATTTTGTTTATAATGGCTTCGGGTTCTTTTATCCACTATTATTTTTTTATTTTATGGGATATTATGCTAATAGGCGTCAACCACAAATAAAAACAAGCAAACTGAGGCCTCAGTTGATGATATAAAAAGTATGATCATCAATTTTCTTAATTGACGTGAAAGTTAAAAACTGTGACACAACATGCAACTCAAATTGCGAATGGAATGGGAGTTGGCATTTCTAGGGCCCACTGTGTCCAAATTTTCAAATTTCACAGAGAGAAAAAGAAAGTACAACACACTCAATGATCTATGAGGGTTCCAAACAAAGGCCCCAAAACCCAACGTTTGAAATCTAATCAGTAAAGAATTTAAAACTTTTATAATTGAAGCGACAGTCCTGCAGAAGGAAAAAGTGCATTCAACTCCAAATTCAAAGCCAATCACACTTATTACCTTAATGCTAACAACACTGTTAACTTAGAACAATATTATTATTTATATATCAACGAGGGCCTCAAGGAGCACTATGTTGAACTACGAAGTAGGGTTTTTGGGACTGTGTTTAAGTCGTAGGCAAGGAAAGTTAGTGTTTTGATTTTTTTGTCTGTCATTTTGTCCCAACGATATTGTCGGAACATGAAACTATTTATTTTTAATATATATAATTAACCACTTATTGGAAAATACCTTTTTGGGTTTGGAAAATATTATTATTATTTGATGGAAGTGTAAATTTTAATTTTTTATAATTAACTAGGAATGGTTTTTAAGCTTGTTGAATTTATTACATTATCAAATTGTTGATTTTGGAATTGGATTTCTAGAATTTTAATTTAACTAGCTGAGATTCATTTAAACTATGAATCTATCAAGTATGGAAAAAGATCAAATCTCATAAGATATAAAGTAAAAAGAGATTTTATCCTTTCTCTACACTGGATAGATTTTGACGAAATGTTGTGGAAATTTTTAGAAATCCAAGTTATAGTTGTGAAGTTTTGGAATTTTAGGTGCTCAAGGGGGTTGTTGAGAGTGTTGAATCCATTTACAACATTAAAAAAATGATTCAAATACTCCCAATTTCATTATTTTTGGAAACAAAAATAAAATTCATTGAATTCCTACCAGAAAATCATTGTTTGAGTGAAGTTGTCCACTACTTGGACAAGTCCTAAATATAATTATTATTATTTTTATTAGGAATATAGATTTTGTGGTCCATAAAATGTATATAGAATCTTTCTGTGATAATCACAACTAAGAATATTTTGTCGACGCGTTTAGAGCCAGCCAGTGTGGTTCTTGTTCTAAACGCTTTGACAAAATATGCTTACATGTGATTATCACAGATTCTATATACATATTATTTTTTTTGTTTTGGTTTTTTTTAGTTTTATGTAGTTTAACAGAGTCAAAATGTTTTATGGATAATTATAACTATTAATTATTTTTATTTTTATTAAAACCAACTATAATGTCATGAAAATCATTACATAATTCCAGAAACCACTAATTTCCTCCATCACTCAAGTGCTCTCAAGTGCGAAGTCTCATGGCCTGCTGTATGTACAAGGCTAGACATCTCTGGACTGGGTATCGAAAGAAGCTAGATAAGGTTTGGATCCCTCTTGCACTTCGCCACCTATCTTCATCCGACCTTCAACTGCTCTTCGTTCTTCAAGATATCTCGTCTAGGTCTACTTTGGGTAGCCAACACGCTGCCCTCTAATAGACCTATGGGATTCCCCTTGTTTCATTCAGAGTGGGCTCCCACTAGCTTTGGTTTGAGATAGGTCACTGCATCACACACCTCAAATGGAATTTTCAGCTATGTGATTTACAAGAGATCAAGTTGGGGGAGCACATTGTCTTCAAATGTTCCATCTATTAGGAGATAACACTGTTACATATTTATTGGATATATTATTGACTGATAACACTTGCTGTGTGGTTGTTTTGTGATGACTCATATATTTTTCATCAATTTTAAAGTTATGTTTGTTGCCTAGAGTCTGTAGCCCAGGGATTAGGAACTAGGTCTTGCCTAGCTTTCCATTTTAAATCTTAAAAGACAAAAACAATATCATTTTGAAATTCTGTTTTTTTAGCATTTGAAGGACAGATCTGTAGGCTTATCATGGATTCCTCCCTTATGTTAGAGGAGAGCTAGCCTTATGTGAGAAAATGGGCATTAGTGCAGAGAATGAGTTTCCCCCGGTTTCACTGTTAACTCCATAGCTCTGATAAGTGAGAGTAGAACAGGGCATCTGAGCAGCCTGCAAGCAGTTAAAAGTAGTGGGCACTGAAGATAACTGTTGTGGCTGTGCAGACTGATCTGCAGAAGCTGAAACATCAATAGCTAAGTGTGGTGACAGAGAGAAGGCAAGCCAGTTATTCATATATTTCATTCTCTAGCACAGTTCTGTAGCCTTGTTCTTCAAGTAAGAACACCAAACACAAAGTATTTGTTGAGAGACCACTTCAACAGTTGAGCCTGCACAACCTTAAAAACATGGGAAGAAAAAAAATTCAAAATAAAATCTTCTCCTTGGGCTTTGATGACTGGTTAATCATTTGGAAAATGAGTGGTGAAATCCACTTGGGGTAGAAGGTTCTGAGGCCACTGAACGGCCCTCATGTGCATAAAAATGGGTAGCAAATATTTAAGCCAAAGCCAAGCTCTCACACCAGACTTTGCTATAAACAGCCCCACTAAATCAAAACCCAAGAAAAACAGCCAAACCCTCAGACCTCAAAAAAAGAATAAAAGAGGTTTTTTTTTCTAAAAAAGTGCTCACCCTTCTCATATTGGGATTGGTGTAAACACAGTGAAAGAGCACTGGATATATATATATACGCTGGATAACTTGCTAAGCTTGAGAGTTCAGCTTCAGGTCTATATATCTCTATTCATACTGCACGGTCTTTGTGCCCAGGGCAGAGCATCCATAATAATAAAATTTTCAACTTGCATACGTCTTGCCCCATAAAGACTGTTAAATTTATCGGGTGTGAACAGCAAAAGTAGACACTACTTTTCTTTGCTGGCTTCTGCTACCACTACTACTTGATTACAGGGTTCCAGGTGTGTTTTGGGTGGCAGAATATGAACAGGATGGCAGTGATAGGACCGAAGGCCTTTTCACTTCAAGGTTAGTACTAACTCGGATCTAATTAACTCATCTGTTCACTCAATTCAGACAATTTAAAAATACGATTTCAGGGATTAGGGTAACACTCAAATTTAAATTTAAATTATTCATTGGTGGACTCGGTCAATTGACACCACCTGCTCTGCTCTACTTCTCTGGTAGTTAATCTTAGCATAGATTATAAGAAAAATGATATGATATTTACTAATATTTTTGTAAAGAATATATGGGTGGAAAGAATTTGGCATCTTTTAGAAGCCTTTCTCTGAATCACTTCACTTGATTAGCTAGTCTGAAAGGGTTTCTAGCATCCAAATTTTTTGTCTATCTCACCATATTGGGTGAAATCGACTAAGCCATAAATACCCTCTCCAATGGGAACATTATTTATTCCAATTTCAAATGAGAATGTATCACTAATCTAAGACATATAAATCTCTAGATTCAGTGCCAACATTTTCCACTTTATCATCCCCTCATTGGAAACAAAAGACATTTTTACAAACTGATCAAGATCAGTATTTTCAGTAGAAGACCTATCAACATGAAGACTATTATGGTTAATGCAACTACGAAGTGGCAAATACATACAATATGATAAATATTTAGATATATCCTTAGCTCCTTGGCCCACCACCCATATTGCCATCCATGTCCCAATTGGTTATCAAACTAATTGTAATTTTACTCAACATCTCAAGCACAAACAACATAAGAACCTGAAGCTACAACTGGGGATGATTGTTCCACAGATATGCACTCGCCTCTAACATAAATGAGATGCATTCCATTGTTTGGTAAGATTACCATCAATGCCAAAATCAAAGGCAAAACCAAATGCCAGAGATACAAAGCAACCCATTTCAATTGATCCAAATGCAATCCAAAAGGAAGCAGAAATAAATGTTCTTCTTGTGCCTTCTTCCCCTAGTGTTTCTCCTGATGCATTGAATCCATTGCTTTCTCCTTCTCCCTTACACCCTTTCTTTCGAAATTCAACTGTCCTAGTCATATCAAGGCTTTGTGCTTTCAATATTTGAAAGCAGCAACATATATAGTAAGTGGAATGGTAGTTTAGTGTTGGAGCTCACTAGCACCATACCTGCGCAATGTGATTTGTTGTCCACAACTAGAGACAATGTTTCATATCCTTATTGGGAAGTCCAACAAAATCAATGTGTGGCTTATTTGAATACAACAGTTGCAAATTATTGATTTTCATACATTCAAAATATCTTGACAAGTGAGGGTGCAAATGAGATTCTTCCTTTGATTTGTTCTGCTAAACCATCAACTCTCACTAAAGGCTCTAGTCCTATTAAGAGCGTAAAATAGGTTGAACAACAAATTAATGGGAGTAAACTTTTGACTGGTTGCAAAACAGTGGATCTAGTGAAAGAATGTTGCAACACTAATTATCAACCTGCCATCTCAAAAGTTGAAAGAATACTTTATTTTAAGGTGCCTAGGTTATTTATTCCGGATGCTGTGTGAGTGTCACCTGTTAAACAACCTATAGTGAATCATTTTGAGAGTGTTTTAATGTTTCTTTCAATGGATGGCAAGCCATATTACCTTTAAAAAATCCAAATTAGTTCTGAGAGTTCTTTTCAATTGCAATGTGAATAGAGTATGTTATATATTTTCCATGAACCCTTTAAAGTTGTCAAGAAATTGTATTTTTTCAATATTGACTATTTTAGGCTAAGGCCAACCTAGTCAGCTTTCTTGAATTTTTGGCCATGTTATTAGAACCCCATTGTCGAGGTTCCTAGTGTAGTCAATGTTCTTTATCCACGTTGTGTTCACTCTTTCAAATGAAAGTGAAACCCACACTTAATCCAATATACCATCATTTTGACATGAGTAGTTGACCCACATGGTAATTTTGACTATTCAATAATCATTAAATTGTGCTTTGTCAATTTTAGATCTTTGGCGATGTTATTAGACCCCATTTTCAAGGTTCTTAGTGTGCTTGATGTTCAAGGTGATCAAAGGTTATAGAGATTTTGCCACTTTTAGTGGTATGTATAAGTAATTGATTGATTTCTAGTAATAAAAGTTTGTTCCAATTATATATTGTGCGAGCTTTTAAAAGCCTGAAAAAATATCTATCACTTTTCGGATAATATCATTGGATTTTTTACATATATAATCACAAAATGGTTTGCATTTTTTGATGCATTGGTGAGAAACCAGTCCTCATTCTTTGTATTTCAGGATTGTTCCTGGAATCCCTAGTTATTGGTGAGACACCAATCCTCATTCTCTGCTCAACTTCTGCTACCTTCTTTGCCAGTGCATTCTTCAAGCTAGCAATCTGCAACATCAAAGATCAGGAAACCTTTGACTCTTGAGTGTTCTAGAGGACAGCATTCATTATCAAGATTCTTCAACTACTCATAGGTCCTCAAACAAACAGACCAAAATATCCCTTGTTTTTAGTCCTTTTGATCCATGGAGAACAAATAAGACAATCATTCAGAAAGCAACATATTTTTCAAGAATCATTCTAACACAAACCTGTTCTTTTAGCTCCCTAACTTGACCACTTTCCTTGTTGGAACGTGCAGCACCAAGTTCAACAGTTGCAACCTTCTTTGCAAATTTTAGAGTGTTGATTGTCTCCCCACGTGCATCTAATTCAGGACTTATGTGCACAAACATTAGAGTTACAAACATTAGATTTTTTGCCTGTCCACCTTAAGAAAAAAGTCCAACATCATTACCACCCCAGACTAGAGAAAAGTGGTAGTTTCCTTCCATAACTATTCATCAAGGAAAATATTGAATTTGTTACCTAAAGAATCCTGAAGCAGTTGTGTGAGCTTGCTATTTTGGTAAGGAACATGAGAACTCTTTTGTGCAAGAGTAGCAATAATGTCTCCTAAAGCTGAAAGTGATCTGTTAATATGCTGTGCCTCCTTTAACCTATCTTTGGTGGCCTCGGATTTGTCAACTCTCTCACTTCCAGCAAGGTCAACAAGATGAAGACACCCTCGAAGAATTGTTCCAGAAGTAAGATCTCTACCCTGAACATGCACTGTCAAAATACTGCAAACAAAACAATGTTTTTATTGTTTGAAGATAGGTTTCAAGAGAGACCAGTATTATTTAAATTCTCCGAAGATTGTGTTTAAAACCTGTGCGAACGGCTGCTCTGATCATTCAGAGTAGTTGCTCCCACAAGGTTTTTGTGTCCAAGGTTGATTAACTCCATCACAGCAGATGTAGATGCAACGGGTATTAGATTTGCATCTGGCACATTGAGTCCATTCTGCTGTGAATTGTTGCGGATTTCCAATGTGCTATGAGTCAAGGATTATTTTATTCTGAGAAACTGAAATCCAAAGATTTAAAAACAAGAAAGACAACTCCATATGATCAAGAAGGATGTCTTCTATTGGAACTATTTGAAACAAGAAGACCCCGAACTTGTTCATTGTATATTTCAATCATTTGAACAACAACCTCATATATAAAGGTATCCTTTCTTTTTTTTGATATCTAGAATACGTCATTCAAGAACCCCAATTGTCCTCTGTTCACCTTAGGAGTCAGCAGGAACATCACCAAGTGTTGAGGGGGCTCTGAGACCAACTTTTTGAAAGCAAGACAGGGCATTAATTGGTAAATAAATTCCCTCTTTCAACTTTCCACCAGTTGACCCTTTGGCATTTTAGACTTTCCTTTGGAGCCGAAGCATAAGAACCAACCTCTCAAATCTTCATGTGGCCATTTTTTCTTAATATGCTGCAAGCATTCAAAACCCTTATGTGAAACATTTTCTGCCTATTGAGGTGCCGAGGCAGTTTCCTTCTCTACGGGATCAAACTTTTGTTAGTATGAGAAAAAATGATCACAGGTTATAAGCTAATCTGTTTTTTCAGTTTTACCCATAATTTTAGAATGAATTAGAAAACACAGCTTCAACAAATTCTGCATAAACTGAAAAAATGGTTGTGTGCAGAATAAGCTCTATAGCATCCTGCAGGTTGATTTTGTGAGATTAATCTGGCACAAACCTCTGGATTCTTGTGCTGCTGAGTTGTCAAATATTTGAAAATAAGTGAAGCGCTCTTGTGCTGCTGAATTGTCAATTTTGTTACATTTCAGGGTGGAGTGATAGAATATTTTTAATGTGTGATAACATATCTTCACCAGCAGGTGTCAAATGTGCCTAGCCCAGGCAGTTAAGTAATCATAGTTGGGAATATCTTGAAAAAATATAAATCTTTTGGCTTGGCAGGGCCTACTTAGTTTTAAGAATAATTGTTGGGAGAAGTCTTGAATGAACAATAGAGTCTCCATCTAAGAAGAAATTTCGAAAGGAAGGCCCAATGATATAGACAATGATAATTTCAAAGCCGAACACAATACCATATACAAAACTAACTAGATATAAAGAGGCAAGGCTTCAACTGTTGCAAGTAAGAAAAATACGCATAATCAGAACTCATAGAATGTCTGTGTGAGCAGTCGTTATTAGATATACCATATTAGGGCAACGGTTAAATTATAGCCCTCATAATATTGTGTTGTTGAGAAATTTTGAAGATGGAACTAAGATCATTGTAGATTGTAAAGCTTCCAAATGGACCTAACAACTCGACCATGAAATAAAATCAAAATGGGATCCAAAAAAGCAATCACTCAACAGTAGGCAGCATAACTTCTTTGCAGATCCTTCCCTTTCAATACACTGAATTCGGCAAGTACAATGGAAAACATGACTGAGGATATAATCATAAGCCCCTTTCCTACAATTGACAAGATGACTGATGTCCATATTCAGTTCAGCTCTAGAAGCAAAGATCACCCCAGAAAAATGTGAAGTTAGGACCAGTCTAGACAAGCAAGGCACAAAAATTAGAGCAAAGTATTTCTAGGCAAGAATTTCTTCAGCAGTGAACTCATTACCTTATTAGTTTTGCAAGACAGTGCTTCAAACTGCAATCGACTAACTAGAAGATGGTTGTTATTACCATTGTGTATGTCTTTCCAGAATCTGTTTTCCCATATGCAAAAATGCAAACATTGTAACCATCCAGAACAAATCTGATCAATGGCCTAGTATCCAAAAACACTTCCTGTGCAATTCAACATGAATAATGTTATGATTTAAGAGATTTCACCTTACAATCATGTAAAAGGTTTTCAACACTTTAAAAAGAGAGCCAACCTTGAGTAGCAGATGCTCCAAATACTTTGTTGAATGTAAATGATTTACGTATATCCTTTCCTTGCTTTGCGGGATTTGCAATCATAATTTGACCATCCTCCCCAATATAATCCACTGTATTCTGACAATTGGATTGGCCAGGCAAGAATGGTCTGACTATGCAATACACCCTTATGCTTCCTAAGAAGAATAAGAAACATAGACTCAGCATAAATTTGTTATCCTATCAAATGGCATCTGTTGTGCTTTCACTACCAGCTTGGTCAAGCAAGTATGCCCGGCCTCAACTTCTAAGTTTATGTTTTATGAGCAGAATAAGATAACACAACACCATGCAAGAAGAGGCCAGAGTAAAATCAGATTACATAATTTGATATTCTCTTCCAGAATTGCTAATTCTCATCTTCCAGGCCCGAGGCAAGGTCGAACACTCAATTCAAACACAGAGCCCACAATCACAGGAAGATGGAGCATAGATAAGTTTTTCATACATCTGAACCTGCATGGAAGCAATCTTACCCAGTTCATTCATCCATCTCCTACTCTATTGAACCAACCTCATTTCCAACTTCCCAATTAGTGGGAGCACAAGATTCTTTAAATGCACAGTAAACTGCCATTTTCTAGCATTTTTTGGCCTTTTATGTTCCTACTACAAGCCGTGGATATATTCCCCCCACATCGAATTAGCTAAAACTATTCATTCGCACTGTATTGGGAATAAAGATGCAACAGATTTGATATATACAATTTAAAGGGACTCCTAATTCCTACTCCCCGTTATAATATTTTTGAGACATGTCAGTTAAACTATAACACTATGACAGACGAACAGGAAGCACACCTTTCAGATCATGAACTTGATTGTATAGTTGTTGATTTTCCTCTAGAACTTTGTGGTAGCCTGCTGCAGCCTGCGCTAGTCCATACATATGCTTTCCTGTGCAGAAAAGAAATACAGTGAAAATTGAAGAATGTAGAAAAGCGTGGTTCAAATAATAACAACTGTTTGTGCAAAGCTCACCAAGATTCTACAATTGTTTATTCCATTCCATTTGCATCGACTGAACACCTTCCTTAGTGTTGTGTAGCATCGATTTTAGTTCTTGCTGATTTTATGGAAAAATTAGAACAATCTCTATGTTTGAATCACAATGTCACACACTCTTGTAAGATTTAAATATTTACTCCAATTCCCCTTTGGAGATCAAAACGTGTTCGCAGATTTGGAACAGTTTTTTCATCCTCATTTGCATCACTTGACCTATTATAGAAGCAGTCCTCATGCTGTCCTCGTCTAACACCATAAATTTCCTCTTTTCCCTCATCTTCGCTGACATCAACCTTTAGATTGAAGTTTCAGTCTCAAATGTTAATTAAAAATAGACATCTATTACACGTATTTAGTGATGAACAAAACAATATTGCAGCTCAAGCTTAGCTCTATATTTATCAAAGTCCATTTCAGTAAACATCTGTAGTCAGATCCATTTCAGGCATTGAATTTTAGCTTTTCTGTAGCATAAGTGTTAACATTTTATGTATTCATAGATAATTATATCCTAGCAACTTGAAACTAAATTAACTTTTACATATGTTATAGTAAGGATTCCGAGCAAACCTTGGGCTCTCTTGAAGTTGTTGTTAATGCTGCCAAATTTTTTGACTTTGGGAAAGACTTTCCATCCCCATTAACAACAAGGTCCTGTACTACCTTCTTCAATTGCAGGCCACAATAACACAGTAGATGAGAATTCACTTATTAAGTTATTTTTCATCTATTTCTATGCATTTCCAAAGAGCCTCTCTTGTTAACTTTTCACATAGAGAAAAAGAATTGATGTGAAAGCATGATATTGTCGATTTAGTAATAAGAACCACCTGCTCTATGCTAGAATTCAACTAGTTCCATCTTCACAGAAGCTTTTGCCTCTAAAAATCCTATACCTGATTAGCGAATATGGTCATTAGAATAACCCGACCCTTTAGCCCCTTGACTCCTATGGTCTAGGTAAGGTAATTTTTTAAATCATGTTAAATCACTCATCAAATGAATTAGGTTCTTTTCTGTTTTTTATATGCAGACAATCTTCCAATTTAACCAAGCATTTCAGGTGTGCTCAGTATTTTCTTTTTCCAACTGAAAAAGATATAATAATGAGCCAGCACAGGACAAAGTTAGGTTGTAAAATGAAATATTCCCAGAGCAACACCGTAAAATGTAAGAAAGGTATAATGATGAGTCAAAACAGGATAAGGTTACGTTATAAAATGCAAGAATCCTTGAGTTACACTACAAAAACTTGTCACCAATCCGTTACAACACCCTCCAAAACTGAGGTGTAATCATAGAACCCAGAAGCATACAAGCTAAACATGTAAAATTATCATTTGAGAAAATCAGATTTCCCTGATCAGTTAAAAAGATAAGACATGCTGAAACAATTGTAGGTGCTTGCTATAATTCATGACATTGTTGACCATCTTGTCTTATAGCGTACAAGAACAGTCAGGGTCTTCTTGTCAAGTTTGCTAGGCTGTTGGGCAGTTGGTGCTGAACTTAGGATCTTGAAAATTACAAAATTTTGGTTTGACATTAACAGATTTTGATGCTAACATATTTTGATATGAATATTTTTTAGAGTAAAATGTAACTGCAGATAAACTTTTCATTTTCCTCTTCTGGGATATTGGTGTGTTCTCTATATGGATTACTTCATAGAGTGTATTTGTATAGCAGTTTATTGAAGGTGGTTGTATGACATCTTTTAAAGTTGTTAGAAGGCAGTTTTGGACCAGCTTTAAAACAGTCTTGTGTCAACAATTGAAAGTTTTTTTAAAAAAACCTTTAAATACCCCTTTCTAGCACATTGAAAACCTTTTGAAGATGGATTTAGAGCAGGTTTGAATATTTAGTTTCCATAGTTATTTGAATCATTTGAAGAGCGAGAATGGTAACAAGAACTTCATTGTAATTGATGGCAGCATGGCAGAGCTTATTAGGCCTAGCCTTTATGGAGCTTACCAAGTTAGTACATAAATTTGACTTGGGGCAAACCCAACTTTTTTGGATGATGCGTGATTGAAGGGATGATCATTTCCAAATGAATATAGAAGGGATAATTTGTCCTACTTTTGTAGTCTCCTTGTTGACAGGAAATATTACTGGTATTGAGATTCCCAGATACTAAATAGACCATTCTTTCTCATGATAGGCACACAGTCTGAAAGTTGTGATATGAATCATAAAATGATTTTGAGATTTTGAGATGTTTCTAATTGATATTCTTCTTGATACACAGCGCATTGAGCTAATTTCTCCACCTGCCCCAAAGGCAAAAATTCAAACTTTTGATGTTGTTGGGCCTTTCTGCGAGTCTGCAGACTTTTTAGGAAAGGACATGGAACTTCCAACTCCAGAAATGGTGGTTAGTTACAAGACAATAATTATCACACCTAATATACTTGCATGATGAGAAGGAATTGATTTTCCAATATGATATTTAATTGTTTCTAGAATTATTTTGTGATGCTTCTTTGAAGGTATACACTTGTGGCTTAACTTTGAGTGGCCATCCTCTTTCAGTGGGCAGGAATGGTGGTTCATGACGCGGGAGCTTACTGCATGAGTATGGCATCAACTTACAACTTAAGAATGAGGCCAACTGAATACTGGGTAAGTTGAGTTGTGAATGCATATTTTTGTTTCTAGATTGGAGTGAATGCTATATTTTTAAAGCTTGACAATGTTTATTTTGATGATTGAGAGAATGCTAGACAAATTCAAGATGATGGATTAGTTAAAAAGATAAGACATGCTAAAGCAATTGTAGGTGCTTGCTATAACTCATGACATTGTTGACCATCTTGTCTTATAGCGACAAGAACAGTTAGGGTCTTCTTGTCAAGTTTGCTAGGCTATTGGGTAGTTGGTGTTGAACTTAGGATCTTGAAAATTACAAAATTTTGGTTTGATGTGAACAAATTTTGATATAAATATTTTTTAGAGTAAAATGTAACTGCAGATAAACTTTTCATTTCCCTCTTCTGGGCTATTGGTGTGTTCTCTATATGGATTACTTCATAGAGTGTTTTTGTATAGCAGTTTATTGAAGGTGTTTGTATGACATCTTTTAAAGTTGTTAGAAGGCAATTTTGGACCAACTTTAAAACAGTATTGTAGCAGCAATTGAAAGTTTTTTTTTTAAAAAACCTTTAAATACCCCTTTCTAGCACATTGAAAACCTTTTGATGATGGATTTAGAGCAGGTTTGAATATTTAGTTTCGACAATTATTTGAATCATTTGAAGAGCTAGAGCAATCTCCTTGGAGCGACTATTGAAGGATCTTCGATACCATCATTGCTATGCCATTACTCTGGGACAATTATATTAGTGTTCCTTTATGTTAGTGTAACTTTCTTTTAAATTTTAACCTCCTATTACATTCTTTGAAAGATATATAGGAACTAAAATTTCCATATATTTCACTTAATTATTGTTTTCCCCACTCCCCGGCGTTACTTTGCACCTCTCGGTGCAAATGCTAGTTACATAGTCATTACAAGGAAGACCTACCTAGTTACACTTTTCAACATTATAACTATATATAATTTTGATATTTCTAGGTTGGAGATTGTACTAGTTTCATTGGAGGATGCTACTATTGATGCGCACAAGGCTTTTGAGTTACTTGGTAGGATTCTCGCAAAATTGGTTGTTGAAGGGATATTCTTTATTCAAGATATAACAAGGGAAATCAAGGATGGAGGTACATAGCCAAGAAGCTTATTAGAAACGAGGGGATTTTGAGGTATTTCTCAAAAAGAAAATTTCAAGGTAGCCTGCTCACAATTTTAATGCCTGATCAATTTTTTGGTTTATTTGTGATCTCTCATGCTGACTAGTGAATGGTTGGTTAGTTTTTAGCTCGTGCTCACATTTTTTGGTTCCACTAGCTCTCTTTTCATTTGCTAATATTATAATGAAGTTTTATTAGAGGCATTGTTTGTTTGTTTATATTGGTTAGAAAAGGATTTGCTCTTGGTTTTATGTGATTTTCAATTTATCGTATGTAGCATGTTGAGAAATGGGAAATAATAACGTGACATTTATTTTGCAGAAATTGATGTTGAAGGAAAATTGCTTTGACATTGTTGATGTTAAGGTATATGTTGTATAAACTATTTATAGTCTAATTTATATTATATTCTAGTGTTAATTGTTTTTCATTTCTTACAGTGCATTGTATTTTATTTTGTTTTCAGAAAATGAAATCAGTATTGATGGTAAGAAGCATGAATTGAAAAAAGAGAAGAGCAATAACATTGGAGCGACAAATGCAAAAAGAGAGAGGAGAACTGGTTTGGTGATACCCTTAGAACCAATATCTCGCATAAGACACACATATAAGGACTGATGATCAAGTCTTCAGAGTTGGTGAATTCACCTGTAATGCCTTGACAACACAATGATAATGTTTTGAAGTGATGAAACATCATTTCATGTGTAAATTGTAGTCCAACTAATATAAAGTTGGAAACTCATATTGTAATATTTTAACATTTCATATAATATAATTTATGTCGTTGAAATTATTTATAGTTGCATTTGATGTTGTTTAGTATTGTAATTAAAATATGCAACTTTGTGTTTTCATATTAGATGAACATGCACATTGTATGACATTTTTTAAATCATACAAATTAATTTATGTCGATTAATAATGAACACAAATAAAATGAATATGCGACTAAATTAGTCATTTAGAATGATTATTAATGAAATGCATATAAACTACTAAATTAGTCATTTATATAATGAATAAATGGCTATTGCAAATGATAAATTTGTGACTACAAATGATGACTAAATTTTGCATATATACGACTATTAGTAGCTAATTTACAGTATCTTATAACATGACTAAAATTTAGTCACATTTCTTTGGTCATTAATTGGTTTCAAACAATGACTAAAATTTTAATATATATGACTATTAGTAGCTAATTTACAGTATCTTATAACACGACCAACATGTTGGTCATAGTTCTTCGGTCATTAATTGGTTTTCTTGGGTGATCATATAGTAATATATTTTGTTGTGTATTTGGTCATTAATTGTGACATTTAATGACCAAATCAATGACTAAATGAATGACTAAATCAGTGACCAAATGAATGACTAAATCAGTGACAAAATGAAAGACCAAATGAATGACTAAATTAGTGACCAAATCAATGACTAAATCAATGACCAAATCAATGACCAAATATACAACTAGATGACAAAATTGAGATAACCAATTAATGACTAAGCTAAAAACGACCAAAAGTTGGTCGTGTTATAAGATACTGTAAATTAGCTACTATTGGTCATCGATCGAAAAATAGTCGTTTATATGCGAATTTTAGTCGTTTTTTTAGTAACAAATTAGCCATTTTGTACTAGTGATTTGACATTTCATCATTATCTTCAATTGTATAATAGCTCTTTTTAAATTGTTTCCCTTTATCATTATTTTCTTCATAAGGACATTTAGCAGCATGATGACCAACTCTTCCACAATTAAAACACTTGAAAGGAAGCTTACCTTTGAATCTTCCAGTACCTGGTTGGAGTCTTCTCACAAAAGTTGCTTCTTCTTCTTCTAATATGTAACTTGATTCCTTGAGAACTTCCTTTTCTTTTCCTTTTGCACATGCCTTAAAGGCAACTTCTCTGATTTGAGAGGGAACTTCTTTTCTCATTTCAAAAGCAGTTAGAATACCATGTAGTTGAACAATAGTAAGAGTTTGCAGATCTTGCCTTTCTTCAATAGCAGATACTTTTGACTCAAAATTTGAAGTCAAAGATCTTAAGACTTTTTCAACCAGAGTAGTATCGGTTATGGTTTCACCCAAACTTCTCATACAATTTACAATATCATCCAGACGTAAAAAGAAACTGGCAATACTCTCATCACTATGCATCCTTAAATTTTCATATTCAATTCTAAGAGTTTGGAGTTTGGCACTTTTTACCTTTGTATCTCCTTCATAGCTTAGAATGATTTTGTCCCATATTTCTTTTGCTGAATTTAGCTGCATCACTTTAACAAATTCTGATTCAGACAGGCTTCCTAATAAAACATTGACTGCTTTGGCATTGATTTAATATTTCTTCCTTTCTGCTGCATCAGTAGGAATAGTTGCCGGATACCGATAACCTTCTTCCATGATTGCCCATACTTATGCACCAAGACTTTGCAAATATGATTTTTTTTGTATCTTCCAGAATAACAGATTACTTCCATTGAATAAAGGTGGCCTTAGAGAAATTACTCCTTCCTGACTTCCCATTGTGACGGATCTCCTTCAAGCGATCAAGCTTCTGCAAAAGGACCTGCTCCGATACCAATTGTTGGGAAAAATACTGAGAGGGGGGGGTGAATCAGTATTTAGTTCAGACTGAATTTTTTTTACTTTTTCTTTCTCTAAAACCCATACGCTACTTTAATGAATCCAAGTCGCATACACACACAAATATCCTTAATGAAACTCGCGTATTACCAGAGATCTCATTATGCAGATAATTCTTTACTTGGATCATTGCATCATTCATTCATTATATGTTTGGTAAGCAGTAAACATGTGCAGAAAGAACAGAATAAATCATCACACATAAGCACCACACATGAACACAAGGATTTAAGGTGGAAACCCAATTCGGCAGAAAACCACCGCTGCCGTCGTCTCAGTCTTCAATATTTTATTATAAAGAAAACATCGTACAACCATGTATTGGCGCAGACTCATACCAGCACGCAGGCACCCACTTGCAGAAGGCTACAACCTTCTCTCGTTTACCAGCCTCTCCTGGAAGGGAGCTACAACCCCCTGCTCTCGTTTACCAGCTACCACTAGAAGGGAGCTACAACCCCCTCACTGAAGGCTTCGACCTTCAGCACCATTGTGGACCATGTTTCATCAATTTTCATACTGGATGGCAACAGATTCCATACAACACAACTTGTAGGCCACTTTTCATCATATTTTCAGACCGGACCCACTCCACACATTTAAGCTGAACATTCATCAAACTGAAACTTATAACCCCATCAATTCATTCATTGAATCATCAACCAATCAACCAACAACTTGATCTTCAATCAGCAGCATATTCATCATTCAAACAACCCAGTTCTGTATGAATACATCATTGACAGATAATAGTAGAACAACAAAATAGATCAGGCATTTTATTCCACTTACTTCAGCAAACCCTAGATTCCATACGTGCTTTTACTTCACTGAACCTGCGTATGTATGCGCTTTCATGCAGACCTACCCACGTATACTTCTGTGCATTCTTCAAAAATCCCTATCTACCCATACCTGATTTTCCTTAAGCATACCCGCGTATACACGCACTTTTACTGAAGCGAACCTGCGTATACATCTGTAACTTTTCAGGACTGTGCAACTCTTCAGATCAGATAAACAACTCAGATATCATCCTTTACTTCAGAAAGTATTTCGCCTCATCTTAGATCTAAACATTCCATAAACAAAACTAGAAAATACATATACATTTCAGATCTAGAGATCCCTCTTCATCATTTTATTCATAGGTGCATCATAAATTTAGATCTATCAATCAAGAACAGAGTTCATCCATGCAGATATTCCTTAGAGAGATTTATTCATTCACCACCCTTACTCATGCACACCCTTGCACAATGATCTTCTTCTCCTTATATAGATTTAGCCTTTATCAATACCATGAGTCAAAACCACACAACTTCCGATGGTATTCCTGGACGGGATCAAATAGATATTCCAGTGCTCAATACAATGGGTCAATACCATGGTAATACCCCTTGGTATTCTAAATTTGGAGCGCAAAAGGGCATATGCGACTTGGCACATACTTTTCCGCGTGCATACGCTACTTCACCTTAACAAACCCACGTATGCTTTGTAGCATAACTTATTTATCATTATTCTGGCACTTTCTGGATTCCTTTCTTCTGCTACTTCTAAACTGATCTGTAGATACATCAGATTTACATTATTAACAACTCATCAAGTCAGTTTCCATCATGAACAACTTCATTAAGCAGGTTCCATCAAAGTCAACACATTGTATCACATTTCCAACAATCTCCTCTTTAACTCATCAAGAAGGTTGTCATCAAATTTATCAAGTAGGTTGCCATCAAGGACAACACTCTACATCATATTTCCAACAATCTTATTTCATCAAGTAGGTTACCATCAACTTCATCAAGTAGGTTGCCATCAAGGACAACATATCCCAATAGATAATTTTCCTTGTAGGATATGCAAAGGGAGTCATCAAACTTGCATTTTCCCTCACAAGTATGAAGCCTCAAAATTGTTCGAAAACCTTACTATTCCACAACAACAACTTTCAACTTGTTACCGTAAAATTTATCCCAACTTAAACTGAAGAAGTGATTGATCTAGTTCCATGTACATTCAATCCCGCTCTTCCATTGAAGAGTGAAACTGGTATCACTCAGGTTGATGATCCATTAGTTGATCAAGTGGTTGACTTTATTTCACATTCGGTCAATCCCACTCTCCCGGTCAAGAGTGAACTTCATACCACTCAGGTTCTTCTTGTTACATCAGATTCTTCTACGCCAGGGGGCATTTCACCTGTTTCTACAGAACCCCGTTCATGTACTGAAGTATTTTCCTTTGATTGGAATAGACTGATATAACCTCGCCTTCCTTCCTCCATCCCTTTCCAAATAATTGTGAAGGTTTGTGGTAAGAATGTGCGTCGCAAAAATATAGATGAAGGTGCTTCTGTTAGTATTTTATCCTCAACTGCTTGGAAAGCTTTGGGTTCCCCACAACTTGTGCCTGTTACACATAATCTATCATATTTTAATAGAACCATTAGTGAAAATTTAGGGATCCTTCCTAAGTTTCCTATTACCTTGGAAGGTAAGACTATTTGTATTGAGGTTATGGTAGTTCTAGGCCCCTTGGATTTCAATTTACTCCTTACGTGAGACTATGTCTATGCAATGAAAGTTGTCGTATCGACACTCTTTCGCATGATGTATTTCCCTCACAATGGAAACATTGTGAATTTTGACCAAATTTCATTTTCTAGTCTTGATTCGACTACCAATAATCCCACACCCCTAAATTTTCCTTATATGGAAGTGGTATCTACCCCGCCACGGGTTAATTATGTGGCAACCAATCCCATGTTTTTAGTTACCGATGCAAGCGAGCCTCTCACTGTTTTCTTGTCTTCCTTTGAATTAGATCCAATATTTGACATGGAAAACCCTATGGGATTATTTGAACACGATGTTCTTATCCCTTCCCTTGACATGATTTCCTTCCAGAGAACTATTCTTCCATCTGATGAAGACCTCTTCAAATCCATGACCGAGGTGTGTCCCTTGACATGTGTTTCCTCTAGTTGCAAGCCATGAAAAGGAACATGAGGATGGTTCTTTTACTGTGTCAACCTCGTTAAAAAATGAAACAGCATCCCAGAGTATGGTTCTTTTACTGTGTCAACCTCGTTAAAAAATGAAACAACATCCCATGAGGATGGTTCTTTTACTGTGTCAACCTCGTTAAAAAATGAAACAACATGCCAGAGATGGTTCTTTTATTGTGTCAGCCTCATTAAAAAATGAAACAACATCCCAGAGGATGGTTCTTTTCCAATGTCAACCTCAATAAAAAATGAAACAGGGATCCATGAGGATAGTTCTTTACTGTGTCAACCTCGCTAAAAAATGAAACAAGTCACCATCAGGAGAGTTCCTCTTACTATGTCAACCTTGTTAAAAAATGAAACAATTAATCTTGAGGATAGTTCCTTTTACTATGTCAAGTCCATTAAATAATGAAACAAGGTTCCAGGAGCATATTTCTTTTCTTGTGTCAAGCTCTTTAAAAAATGAAACAAATCCTCTCCTGATTAAGTCGAATCTTTCATATGATATCGTAAATGAACCTTCAGTTCATCCACCTATTAGTACTAACCAGTAGTCTACATAGTTGAATGAAGCTTGGGGGGCATATGCTCTTTCAGGTTATGCTTGGGGGGCATATGCTCTTTCAGGTTATGCTTGGGGGGCATTGAAACAATTCTCAAGCATGATTTTTCCTTTGTTTCAATCTTGCATAGTTTTCTCTGTTTCAAGCTTGTGTAAAAATGAAACCACTCTCAAGCATAATTTTTCCTATTTTTCAATCTTGTATAAAATTGAAACCTATCTTGATTCCATTTCGGTTATTATTTTCAAGACTCGTTAAACTCATGAAAATACCGAGATTATTTTTCTATCTTTCATTCTCATAAAACACATGAAAATGTCGAGTTCTTTCCATATTTTCCTACTCGTTAATTAAATTGAAATTCAGCCATATGAGTACATGTTTTATCATTTTTTTGAATTTTTTAAAGATTACAAAAAACAGAAACCATGATGAGTACACTTTTATCACTTTTTCAGGCTCTTGAAAATTATGAAAAAGCGAAACCCTAGAGTTCTCTTTTAAGCCCTTTTAAAACTCTCTAAATATGAAAAGATTGTTGAGTACTTGACTATTCGAACTCGTTAAAGGAAATTAACAGTCGTCCTTTCAATATAATTTTACCCCTTTTCTAGACTGAAATAGACTATTTACGAAAAAGGTATACGTTGACTAATCATGGTCAATAGAGTTCTCTCCTACATTATTTTATCCTTTTTCATGCTTGAGAGACTAAATTTATGAAAAAGTACACCCACAGAGTTTTCTTAAGTTTTTCTTCTAACTCCCTAAAACTAAAAAACACCAAGTTTCACCTATACTAGAATCGTTAAAACTTAACAGTAAAGGATTTGTCGATTACAAACAGGAACGAACCACTCTTTCTTAGGGTTCGATTTTAATACTAAGTTGGACTCATCCAAATGATGAGCTTACAAAATAAGAAAATGTTATCCTCCTCAAGCCTGTCAAAAATAAAGAGGTACTTGCCAGAAATGGTGGGGGAAAAGAGAGACAATGAATCTAGTTGTCACACCTTGTTCCAAAAAGTAGTATACCACTCTTGAACATGACACTTTTGTCACGTTATTACTTGGGTTGGGAAAATCCTTTGTCTAACAGTTAATAAAACCACATTGAAAGTCTTCAACCATTTTTTGGGTATTAGCTTTAGGTCAATTGTCACCAAACCATCTGCAGAGTCGTTATGTGTTCAAGAGACAGTTCAAATAAACCATTCATTACGAACATTTTTCTCCATTCGCGTTGAACATCCATGAGTTAGTCCTTGCTAAAAATTTCTTCAAAATTTTATCTAATGGTTTCATGTCATGGGCTTTCCTACAATGGGTCACTTTATATCGATGGCAGCTCGTCATCTAGAAATTTGACCTAGAATCCTATCAGTACCTTGGCATTTGCATGCCCTAATGACAAGTTTCTCGCCTTCGATGACAGGTTGAATCATTGAACTTCGATTGAATGACTTCGTGAAATGTTCGACTTCGGATCACAAATTCACATTTCATAGATTGTAATGAGTACTTTGAGATCCATTGTCATTATTGGTGGTTTCTCTCACACTTGTTAACAGTTCACATCATTGACTGGTAATCAAGTGGTTTCTACCATGTTCGACATCAACACAACCAATCGGATGGATAGAATCGTACTAGTTCGAGAAGTAGGAATCAAGACCCTGGATCTAGTTTCCACCATCCAGGCTGTGAGGAGTTTTATTATTCATCATACAATATAATACTTATAACAGATGGCTGCATCCATGTTGTGTCTACTACTTCATGTAATTCTAAAATAATTTATGTATCAGAACATGTAGTTAGTTTTGATCTGAGTATGGGAATGCCTACCTCAACGATGATATACATATATATATATGATCTCATTGAATGTTTTTTTAGGGTTTCAACTGGTGTGCCTGCAGCGCGATCCTAAAGCACTTCACTCCTCAGAATTCTTCAGAACTCTTTAGACCTCGCACTTTAGGGGGCAATCTGTTACACTAAAATTTGTCACCATGACATTTAGCTGTCTATATGGGTTCATATTTACCTATTTATTTCTACCCTAGAGTTCTAAAATCATAAATATCCTAAATCAAGTCTTGAAATTGGGAAAAATCTTTTGATCTACCTCCCTACCTTCTGGAGCGACTGGATTGAAGACCGAGTAAAGCACTGGACTTCAAGTAGGAGCATCTCTCCATAGTTAATTATTAATTCTTAAGAAAAATAGTCTAGAGAAAATGGTCTACATCTATCTGTTTGTTTCTAGATATCCTTAGGATACTAGGGAGATCGCTCTTGTCCACAAGAGGGATTTGTCCATCTAACAGACCTAAGAATACCTAGTTAATGACTTACTACCCCATGAAAATGTATTCTTAGTAACAACCAAGGAACAAGCTCTCGCCATAGTGTGGCTTGTGGAAAAAACCTCTCACGGATGGTCACCACCCAAAAAGTCTTGGCGCTAGTTAGATTTTCCCCCCTATTCCACAATTTCATACAAGTAGTCAAAATGTGCGAGCAATGGAAATGCTTAACGCACAAGGGAAGAGCACCTCCTTCTCCTCTGCACTCGGTCATTATAGAAGGTCCCTTTTGAAAATGGGGCATCAAATTTATGACTTGCAACCCCACATTGTTTGGCAACCACAAATACATCATAGTAGCCATCAACTATTTCACCAGGTGGGTGGAAGCCATTCCACATATGACAACACCGCAGAAATTGCAGCATGATTTCTCTTCAACCATGTCTTTGCATGATTCAGTGTACCTAAGGAGTTAGTCTCAAACCATGGAAAGCATTTTGAAACTGAAATATTCCAGGAGCTATCCCATCATCCAGGGTTCACACACGAGTGTTCATCACTATACTACCCCCAGTTTAATGGCTAGGTAGAAGTTGTTAACAAAGTACTCAAAACTATGTTACAGTGTATGGTAAACAACCATAAAACTAACTGACAACATATGATATTTTCAGCCTTATGGGCATACCACACATTGGTAAAATCCTCAACAAGGTTCACACTTTTCCATTTTTTATACGGAGTGGAGGCCGTACTTCTCATTGAACATGAAATCCCCAACTTACACGCATATATCAAATTACTCATTGATACTCAACCTTTAGAACAATGGTTGGTACAATTAGAGCTTGTCGAGGAACCACTCTCCAACATAATGAGGATCACAAGAAAATAGTAAAAGCATCATTTAGCCACAACATCATGCCTCGCTAATTTTCTGAGGGGGAGATAGTCCTTCACTATGATGTTTCAAAATAATCCTTAGGACTCGGGAAGTTCAAAACATTATAGAAGGGTCTTTACATCATCAAACACTATCTCCTTAAAGGAGAATACATTCTATCTGAGCCTGACGGTACATGCCTATCTAATCGCATCAATGGGATCTACCTTAAAAAATTCCACCCTATGGGTGGGAATTCTCAGTCCTAGAGAAAAAATGAATATAAAACAAATTTTTATGATGATCACATTCATCGTGGAATTGTTCTAAAAAAATTTCTCTAGTGTCACAAATGGATCGTCCTCCCATCCACTATTTTGGAACGAACCACTCTTTCTTAGGGTTCGATTTCAATACTAAGTTGGACTCATCCAAATGATGATCTTATAAAATAAGCAAATGTTATCCTCCTCAAGCTTGTCAAAAATAAAGAGGTACTTGCCAGAAATGGTGCGGGAAAAGAGAGAAAATGAATCCAGTTGTCACACCTTGTTCCAAAAAGTAGTATACCACTCTTGAACATGACACCTTTGTCACGTTATTACTTGGGTTGGGAAAATCCTTTGTCTAACAGTTAATCAAACCACATTGAAAGTCTTCAGCCATTTTTTGGGTATTAGCTTTATGTCAATTGTCACCAAACCATCTGCAGTGTCGTTATGTGTTCAAGAGACAGTTCAAATAAACCATTCATTGCCAACATTTTTCTCCATTCGCGTTGAACATCCCTGAGTTAGTCCTTGCTAAAAATTTCTTCAAAATTTTATCTAATGGTTTCATGTCATGGGCTTTCCTACAATGGGTCACTTTATATCGATGACAGCTCATCATCTAGAAATTTGACCTAGAATCCTATCAGTACCTTGGCATTTGCGTGCCCTAATGACAAGTTTCTCGCCTTCGATGACAGGTTGAATCATTGAACTTCGATTGAATGACTTCGTGAAATGTTCGACTTCGGATCACAAATTCACATTTCATAGATTGTAATGAGTACTTTGAGATCCATTGTCATTATTGGTGGTTTCTCTCACACTTGTTAACAGTTCACATCATTGACTGGTAATCAAGTGGTTTCTACCATGTTCGACATCAACACAACCAATCGCATGGATAGAATCGTATTATTTCGAGAAGTAGGAATCAAGACCCTGGATCTAGTTTCCACCATCCAGGCTATGAGGAGTTTTATTATTCATCATACGGTATACTACTTATAACAGATGGTTGCGTCCATGTTGTGTCTACTACTTCATGTAATTCTAAAATAATTTCTGTATCAAAACATGTAGTTAGTTTTGATCTGAGTATGGGAATGCCTACCTCAACGATGATATACATATATATATGCTCTCATTGAATTTTTTTTTAGGGTTTCAACTGGTGTGCCTGCAGCGTGATCCTAAAGCACTTCACTCCTCAGAATTCTTCAGAACTCTTCAGACTTCGCACTTTAGGGGGAAATCTGTTACACTAAAATTTGTCACCATGACATTCAGCTATCTATATGGGTTCGTATTTACCTATTTATTTCTACCTTAGAGGCCCAAAATCATAAATTTCCTAAATCAAGTCTTGAAATTGGGAAAAAGCTTATTAAAACCCTAAAAACCCTAACTCTGCACTTTTCCTAGTCATTTCCTATTGTACCATGGTTTATTTCTATAAAATCTATAGCACATCCTGCATGTTCTACTCATTAAAACTATGAACCCCCATAAAAGGTAAAATAAAAAGAAAAGTATGTTCTAGAAGCCCAGCTGGTTGAATATTCTCCCAGTTGGGGCCTTCTAGAAGCACTATCTGGTCGAGCTTCACCCATTCCATTCATGAACCTTTATCCATTCATAAATGGAGATATCCCTTGGTTTTTGAAGCTAAAATCCCATTATGAGAGGGCTTTATCCCTTCCTTATTGGAGCTAAAACTACCTCCCTTATGCTATAAATTGAAACCATGTTTCAGTCTCAAGGGTACTTATGTCTTAGCTGGTAGAAGAGAATTGCTAAAGAAATTATACTCTCCACATTTGGAATCATTAGCATGCGAGAGATTACATACTCATATCCATAGTATTATGTTGATTCAGAGAGTTGGAGTGTTTTCAAACTAAGGAAAATGACTGTTCGGGACCCTGAAAGAACCTGTACAAACAAAAAGGCATCAAGGTTGTAAGGTTTATTATTTTTATTCAAATTTAATACAAATGGATTCTATCTTCTCAATGATTTTTTCATCTATCTTTTGAATGATTTAATTATTGCATTCCTTGATCACTAAGATAGATTATTGCTTTTGAATTATCATATTTTACAGATTCTTTTGATCTTGTTTTCTTTTCTTTGATTGCAGATTTTATGTGTTGGATCAATACCTTTTGGAGCGAATGGATTGAAGACCGAATAAAGCACTGGACTTCAAGTAGGAGCATCTCTCCATAGTTAATTAGTAATTCTTAAGAAACATAGTCTAGAGAAAATGGTCTACATCTGTCTGTTTGTTCCTAGATATCCTTAGGATAATAGGGAGATCGCTCTTGTCCACAAGAGGGATTTGTCCGTCTAACAGACCTAAGAATACCTAGTTAATGACTTACTAGCCGATGAAAATGTATTCTTAGTAACAACCAAGGAACAAGCTCTTGCCATAGTGGGGCTTGTGGCAAAAACCTCTCACGGATGGTCACCACCCAAAAAGTCGTGCGGGCTAGTTATATTTTCCCCCCTATTCCACAATTTCATACAAGTAGTCAAAATGTGCGAGCAATGGCAATGCTTAACCCACAAGGGAAGAGCACCTCCTTATCCTCTGCACTCGGTCATTATAGCAGGTCCCTTTTGAAAATGGGGCATCAAATTTATGACTTGCAACCCCACATTGTTTGGCAACCACAAATACATCATAGTAGCCGTCAACTATTTCACCAGGTGGGTGGAAGCCATTCCCACATATGACAACACCATAGAAATTGCAGCGTGATTTCTCTTCAACCATGTCTTCGCATGATTCAGTGTACATAAGGAGTTAGTCTCAAACCATGGAAATCATTTTGAAACTGAAATATTCCAGGAGCTATCCCATCATCCAGGGTTCACACACGAGTGTTCATCACTATACTGCCCCCATTTTAATGGCTAGGTAGAAGTTGTTAACAAAGTACTCAAAACTGTGTTAGAGTGTATGGTAAACAACCATAAAACTAACTGGCACCATATGATATTTTCAGCCTTATGGGCATACCACACATTGGTCAAATCCTCAACAAGGTTCACACTTTTCCATTTTGTATATGGAGTGGAGGTCGTACTTCTCATTGAACATTAAATCCCCAACTTACATGCAGATATCAAATTACTCGTTGATACTCAACCTTTAGAACAATGGTTGGTACAATTAGAGCTTGTCGAGGAACCACTCTCCAACATAATGAGGATAACAAGAAAATAGTAAAAGCATCATTTAGCCACAACATCATGCCTCACTCATTTTCTGAGGGGGAGATAGTCCTCCACTATGATGTTGCAAAATAAGCCTTAGGACCCGGGAAGTTCAAAATATTATAGAAGGGTCTTTACATCATCAAACACTATCTCCTAAAAGGAGAATACATTCTATCTGAGCCTGATGGTACATGCCTATCTAATCCCATCAATGGGATCTACCTCAAGAAATTCCACCCTATGGGTGGAAAGTCTCAGTCCTAGAGAAAAAATGAATATAAAACAAATTTTTATGATGATCACATTCATCGTGGACTTGTTCTAAAAAAATTTCTCTAGTGTCAAAAATGGATCGTCCTCCCATCCACTATTTTGGATTTGCTGATAGAGCCTCTTGATGGTCACAAAATATAGCAACAACTGCCTGGGCCATATAATCTCCTCATTGGTCACCATTCCTCACCAACGAAATATGTATCAGATCAACTAACAATAATCAAGAAGAATATAATGCAGTCATTGGGCTTTTAAGTGATGCCTCCAACCAGGGCATTAACCATCTACGTGTCTTTATTGACTCCTAGTTAGTGGTATCTCAATTAAACTAATCTTTTCAAATACAACATTCACACCTATTTAGGAAATACTTGCATGCACGATGGTTAAGTCGTCACTTTGATCACATTATATTTAGACACATACAAAAAAATTAAAATCAAGTAGTTGATCTCATAGCTAACCATATCCTAGACTGGAATACATATCGTATAAACCATCATCCATAAAAAATCATAAGCATAACATCCATCATAAGTGCATAACATACATCATAAACATATAAAAACATAGAAAAATAACCATGGAAACATCATAATAGCGGTCACAAAAAATAAATCTCACATATATTCATCAAAAAATATGTGTCCCAGTATAAAAAAAAGGTCACTAACCATCACGTCAGTCAAAAAATATTCATATCATCAAACACATGGAAGCATCCTCATATTGGCTGCTTTCCCCAACCATACAAAAATCTCTAGGGCTGAGCCCCGCCTGGTGGGTACTCCAAACCCACGTGAGCACAGGGTGCTAATATAGGAGCAACAACCGTGACAAAAAGTGCTTCTCTGTGAAAATTTTGGTGATGTGCCCTCTCTTGGGCCATTACCATCTCCAACGATATGTCGACCAGGTTGTCAACACCGTTAGCCAGCGAGCCTCGAGTTAGCCTCTCCAGATGACTCCATGAATCTGCTAGATCTACAGCATGAATATCGACTGCCTAATCTTGAGCCTCTACTACTAGCACTTGAATATTGAAAATAACCAATAGCTCCTCAATTTTTTCCACTCGTGCCTCACCCACCTCAAGATGTTAAAGGAGAGTGGTATCCCCACTAGTAGCTCCAACATTGCTATCCTCACCTGAGGGATCCCTGGCACTAAACTTTCTCCAAATGTTATGAAACCAGCTCCAAAAATAGAAGAAAAGAGAGATAAACACTTTAGAAATCAGCCACTTTGAGTGGGAAACCTCCAATACATTAAATAAATGAAAAATTCTTGGATGATAAAAATTACACAGCCTCTTTTCTATATACAATAGTCCATGAGGTCACAATATAATCATAGTCAACCTAACAATAATAATGAAAGGGCACAATAATAACAATATGGGGGCTAGTGGGGTACAAAAGTAACAATAAGAGGGCTACACTAACAACAATAAGGGGATACACTAGTATTATAGGGACCTAACATAACCCTCTCCTTCAAACAAGTGTTTCCCTCAATGCTTGATTATTTATGGATGCTTCTGTATAAAATTCTCATCCTCCCATGTGGAATCTACAATGGGTAAGTTATTCCACTTGTTGGAATACTCTGAAATTAATTGATTTGGGAGTTGTTGAGTTTTTTTTTTCTGTGACTGGTTTAGAACTTCTTTCACCGTGATGTTGATCTTCCTATTGTTTCATTGGATTTTGCACCAAATTTAGGTTATATTTTGAGAGATGGAGAACTTGTTGTTGATACTCGATGTGATATTCCACTACTTTATCATCCATATTAGCTTTAATTTGATCCTTCAACCCATCCAACTTAGCCTCAATCTTTGATTTTAAACCATCTATGTCATCTTTTATTTCTCTTTGTGAGATCGAAATTTGTTGCACTTGGTATCGTAATTTTGATATCTCATACTGTAATTCTTCCTCTTCATGTGTCATATTATAGCTTTCAAAGGGATTAATGGGTGTGGAATTATTTTTTGGAGGAATTATAGAACCCAATATCGATAAAATTTCTTCAATATTCCCTTGGAATCACTTCAAACTGCTTTTTCAAATAAACATTATGCAATTTAAAAAAACAAATACACACATTTTTCTTGCTTTTGATATTGAAACTGAATTGTAATTATGATTTCATACCTTCAATATATGAAATTTGGTCCTGTAGTAGCCCTATGAATATTCTTTCCAATACCATAGGTCTGGCCTAATTTGGATTCTTCAAGAAAAATTTATTCCCAATTTCTCACAGTGACCTATTTATGGACAGGTTCATTAGAGAAAACTTGTACGGCATGCCACGTGTCACTGTTTCATCCTTAGGCTATGAAATTGATACATAGAAAACTATAGTTCGTTTTTGTGGCAACTTCTTACATAATTCAATTCTGATGCCCAAAGAGAGAGTTATAATTATTTTCCCATGGTCACTTATCTTAGATAAATTTTAGGATCCTGCAAAAACCATAACTTCTATAGATCATATCTCCGCAAATATTGCAAACCAAGATCTAAAATTTTAAGGGACATTCCTTCGGATTTTAGCTTCACGTGCTAAAAATTTCAGCTTCTGAAACTTTGTAGAACAAAATCTATAACGAAAATTCCATGATGACCTTTTTTAGATGAAATTCAAGAGCTTGAAAAAACAGTAACTTCCACAGATCATATCTCTGCAAATATTGTGAACGAATATCTGAGAATTTTACAGGAAGTTCCTCGTGATTTATTCTTTAATATCTAAAAATGTCAGCTTCTGAACCTTCATAGAAAAAAATTTATAGTGAAAATTCCACGATGACCTGTTTGGAGCAGAAAAACCCTAGAATCGAAAGCTCTGATACCAAATGTTATGAAACCAACTCCAAAAATAGAAGAAAAGAGAGATCAACGCCTTATAAATCAGCCACTTTGAGGGGGAAACCTCTAATACATTACATAAGTGAACAATTATTGGATGATACAAATGACACAACCTCCTTTCTAGATATAGGAGTCCATGAGGTCACAATATAATCCTAGCCGACCTAACAGTAATAAGTAAGGGAACAATAATAACAATATGGGGGCTAGAGGGGTACTGTTAGTCATCAGTAATTTTTGCTGCTATCAAAATATGACTAAATGATTATTTTGGATTCCTAGAAATAAGATTTGAGAAAAATATTTTGAATTCTAGAAATCCCACTGCCTTCATTATCCTAAGTCAAAATTCTTCACTAAATCTTCTCCTCTCTCTGCCTCCTAAAAAGTCTACCCCACTACTACAAAGAAGACTTCATTATTGGGTATGTTTTCCTCCTTTCATCACCTCACTCTCACTCTCATTCATAACCTTTCTTCCTCTGAAAAAACCCTCATAAAACCCCTTCATTCATCATTTCTCTTTTGACATATTAAAAAATGTAAAAGGCTCCCTTTTACATTGTTTAAAAGTTAATTTTTAGCGTATCAGGTTCTTTGAAATATGCACTAAACCTTGTTTTTTGTATAAATTCAACCTTTTTGATGAAATAGGCCTTAAGGCCTTCTTCTATTAAGCCCCAACCCCTTGCTTGCATAAGACCTTAGCCTCTACTATATATTTAGCCCCCTACCATTTGGAATATACCTCCACCCCTTTCATTTTATTTAACCCCCCAAACCTTGTATAAAGCCCCAAACCTTCAAAAAATCAAAATGCGGGCCCCCTCCTTTCCATTACACACCCGCACCCTTTGTTAGTATGAATCCTTTGCCGAAGTGTACGAAAAAAGACCACTTTAGCTACGCATAACTAATAGCCCTAACATCAAATGTGGCTTCCAATATCTTCAGATCTGTAGTTAGTTGATCAAGACAAGAGCTGCAAAAAACCAGACCTATGCATAGAAAGACATTAAGCAGTAAAAAGAAGGGTTTTCTCCATATATCCAATAGACAAGACAAAAACAATTTTTGAAAGAATTTTTTGTATTAAGGGCACCTGGGAGGAAAACAAGAAGATGTTTCCAATTCTCCTCAATGGGATGGGTTCTTGGAAGTCCTCAGCGCTTCAGATCTAGCATTTCTCTCTCCTGTTGGTATAGAAAACCCAGACAAAGATAGAACTCAAAGGGAGCTCACACGGAAAATAATGGAAAATGTGACAATGATAATGGCTCAAAGTCAGACCAAGAGTTTAGATCCAGAGTGATCTAATAGGCAACAAAAGGTGAAGAATGGTAGGAAAAACCCTCCTATTTATAACAAAATATTGGGTCATTCTAGATATTGGGTCATTGTTAACCAAATCTAGATCCACTTTTTATGGAATATTTTATTATATTTGTTGGAGGGAAAAAGTATTTGACTTGGGTCAAATCCCTTTATTTGTTAATAATAAATAAATAAATGATTTATTTATCTTTTTAAGGAAGTGGTTGAAGGATAATCAAATAAATAATGATTTATTTAATTATTTGTGGGTGATTTGGTCATATTTAACAAGGAATATTATCTAAATAGGATTTAAATAATTATTTCTAGAGAATAATAAGATAAATAAAGGTTTATCTAATTAATTTATTTGTTTTGGGTTAAACATGATTAGGAATAATAATTAAATTATGGTTTAGTTAATTATTCCATGAGGAAAATCAAACAAATATAGGTTTGTTTAATATTTCCTTTTGGGGTTTCCTGTTTAGACCATAAACAACCTAATAAATGTGGTTTATTAAGTTATTTTACATAGTGAAAGCAATTTTACTTAGGGTAAAATTGGTCTTACATGGTGTACTTGGGTCCATCTAATGATAAAAGGTTAGACGACCAAAAAATGGTGTAACAGATTTCCCCCCAGCGTGCGAGTGTTAGGAGCAAATCGTATGACCGAAGTACGTTGTAAGAACTCAATCACTAGACATCAAGAGGGAAGTCAGAGAGAGAAATTTGAGGTAGACTAAGGTGTTGAAGAACTAGACCCTGAGGAGACGAGACTTATAGGTGAAACAAGTCTCTTTTTATGAGAGGGTACCTGTGCTAAAGGCGGCGGGGGAGGCATACCTATGCCCGCCAAGACAAAGTACAAAAGAATAGTGTGTCCTGTAAACAAGGGACCGAACCATAAATTACAGTCGGCATAATCATGAGCCAGATAAAAATACAATGAAGAATCCCACATACATGCTATGCCTGGGATAACAGCCAAGACTTATACAATAATATCTGAGTACATGAGATACAAATACAACCCAAATGCCCCCTGTAAATGGGGAAGGGCTCACAAAATTTGACTGATACATGCAAATCAAAGAGGCGCTGTAAGTGTCTAAGGCCAACATCAGCAAATATCTGGAGCTGCATCGAGGGTTGCAATGAAGAGGTCATCCAGGCATGTGGGGGGCTACCTGTAGGGCCACCCCCTTATGAGGGCCGAGACATCTCACACACACCCGGGAATCACCAAGAGTTGTTGCGGCATCACTGAACCATCAAGTATACGGATATCGATCATGCTGAAAGGAGCTGGAGTGGAGAAACAATCAAGTCAAAGGAAAATGAGAGATCCCTTTGCCTGATCTGAGGCACCGAACAAGAGTGGAAGCTAGAACCAAGGTACACCGCCCTCTAGACCTGTCTCCTGGAATGAAGGAGCTAATGTCGATAGAAGGAGGTCCACCATAGGTGAGGCAATGAGAGATCCTCAACTAAGGCACGAGAGAAAATAGTAGAGCGACGGACAGACTAATACCAATGATGATGGTGGAATGGAGGGGACTGAGTAGCGAATGGACGACTTCCCTTGCTGGAGCATAAAGGGCATGAATGACATGGCAGCGACTGACTCAAGATCATCAGGGATAAGGGACAGTGGGAATGAAGGCCATAATGTGCGACACAAGAGAGAAACCAAGAAATGAGGGATGGAGGACTATAGCGGGGTACAAAGGGACTCGGGATAGACTCCATGACTACGATGATGACTCAACTTGGATGCTCTAGACAAGGGCGACTCGATGGTGCTGCCACACAGTATAGGTCCGATGGGGGACTAGGAAAACATGAGTACAAGATGGTCTCTCATGACAAAAATCGACATGAACATGGACAAGTATGGAGGCGAAGTGGTGCCCCAAGTACAAGTGTTGTAAGTGAGGAAATTTGATTTAAAGGGGAGGTGAAGTGACCCTTCTTGGACAAAATTTGTCTTGGTAAAGTATCAAATCACAAAACACTAAAAGATACCCATTTGAGGGCTCGGCGAGAGCTTTCCAATGGTGCAGACGGTTTGTCGAACGGAGCTACGGTGTGGTCGCAACAGGCGAAAGAAGAAACAAGGGTTTTCTTTTAATAAGGCGGTTTTCCCTCCAATCCACTCATTTGCTAGTGTTGCTGTGGTGAATGTAGAGAGGAGAGAAGGCCCTAAATCTTGCGGCAAGCATAGCGGACAAACCGACGGTTGGAATTGAGATCCGTCAGTTGTAGGTAAGAGGCCTAACCTTACTCTTTCATTTTGATGGATTGAAAGTTCAGATTAGGGCCCAAAATCTCAGGAACAACCACCCTTGCATCTTTTCAGCCGGGTCAAACTTTTTGGGCCAAAATCTGTGACCTGGGACGCAGTTTTTGAGCCAAAAGGTGCGACCTGTCCCAGGATTTCGCAGAAAAGTGTGACCTGGAAGATGAGGGGGTTTTAGTGCTGTTTGATGGCTGAGAGTTGGGTTTTTTGTGTTTGGTTACAGTATTCCCTATCTGTAGGCTGACAAAGATGATTTTTTTGTGAAGATATGACAGATATATAGGTGAACTGGAGAGAGAGAGACCTGGGTACATTACGGGTAGAGATCCAGGCAGATTAGGGTGTCCATTGTGTGTTGGCCAGGTTTGGGGTTCTGAAGTTTTTGGAGAACCCTTTGATGAGAGCTGGAGAGCCCTTGTTGGCCCAGATTATCAGTTATTGGGAACCAGAGCATGAGGTCTTTGTAGTGCAGGGGCACAGGATCGAACTGACAGTCCAGGATGTGTATTTCCTGACAGGTAAATACGCAGCCAGTGTTACCGCGGGGGCGGAACATCATGGAGTTTGTGGAGCGGCATTGTTGACCGGGTCTCTGAGTCAAAGGGATGTGGATACTGATCGGGGACCTAGAGAGACTGGAGACCCGGGCAGTGGCCGCAGCGGTACTGCGGATCCTGGGCAGCCAGGCGTTCCATCACATCACTGGGGGGCAGATGATGATCGTAGAGAGTGTGTTGAGTGGGACCTACTATGGGTGGGCCCAAATGATGTTGGTGTCGTTAAAACGATAGATTTCGTTGTGCAAGCGGCAAGTGAACCACGATTGCTTGTATGGGACTTTATTGTGTTCCTTCTTTTTTGAGAAGATCCCTGTTCAATCCCGACCTTACGACCTTGTATACAGCTCCTAGATGGGGGCCTGAGAGAGCCCAGGATGCGTCGGTGGGGGCGGCTACTGTGCAGAGGAGGGGGAGTGGCGGTCGGATGAGTGTTTCGACCTGAGTTCTTTTCCCATTGGGATCAGATGCCGTTATACATATACGACTATCCCTATAGTGGGATGAGTTATTGTGGGGATCCAGACCTACCAATTCTGCCTGGTTGAGTATGGGGACCTGATGGTAAGTGATAAGTAACTATTCTTTTTTGGGCATGTTACAGTTAGTGAATAGTAGATAGGGTACTGATTCCTGTATTTTTTGGTATGCAGATATAGCTCCGGTAAAACCGGCCGGATATATGGGACGACCAGCAGCATCTGGAGTTGCAGGTCTGAGTGGGTCAAGAGCAGCGCGTAATGAGGATGCGGCCACCCTTCTGGAGGACATATGTTGTAGATGCGAGAGGTTGCTGACCAGAGTGTCAGAGCGCGGGTGGCAAGACTTAGAAGACCAGTACATAGAGCCATGCATTGGTCTACCCTTGGAATGGCGAGGTGTCATGCGGCGCATGGCGATGGCCGGTCAGGGGATACGTGATCTACAGGCTGCAGGAGCAGAGCCATTGGCTCGGGATCCGCCAGATAGTGATTAGGTGTGGGGCATGTGGTGCCCCCTAGTGTGTATGTAGGGGCAGGTGGTGCCCCCAGTTTTGAGTTTTTTGTAACATTCTATGGGCATGTCAGAGTAGATGGACTCTAAACACATGTTTTGTGACACATATTATGGATATGCATCTTTTTTAATGATTATGAATGTTATTGTCTTGTATGAAATGCGTGTGATAAATGCCAATCTAGAACATGGTTTGCAATACTATCTACATAGTGATTATGTTCTCGAGGTACATGGTTGAAAGTTATGGTTTCAAATTCTCGTATCAAGAGTTTCACTCGTAAATATCATCTAAATAGCACAGGGTTATGCACACGATAGACACCATTGAGTTGCATGACAAGAAGTAGGGAATCTAAACGAACATGTAGATGGAGGATGTGATGGAAGAGGGCATCGGCTAAGAGACCACGCACTGCATCATATTCAGCCTGATTGTTGGTGGCAGTACCAATGCAGACCTTGTTTGAGAGAACAAGGGCATGCAAGGGGGTGAAAATGGCCCAACCTGCCAAGGCTAGATTCCGGGAGTAACGACTTGCACCATCGGCGTAACCGATATAGGGTGGGGACGGGAGGTCCTGCGGAATGGTGTTACAAGACAACAAGTGGGGGGAGGAGATACAATGACAGTAGCGTGAGTGGACAGAAGACATCGAGTGGCAACTGCGGGAGGTTGTGCAATGAGCAGGGTGGCTATGACTCATATACAAACTAGAGGGTGGTATATGAAGGCTATAGGAGGTATGGCGGGGACTCGGGCTGTGGAGGTCAATAGAGATACGGGTGAAGTGATCTCGGGTATGGGCGGAAAAGAGGGGGTCAAGAGTGGAAAGGGCACCACATGATGCGGCAAAGTTATCTAAATCATCCGTAGGGGAAGAAAGGCATGCATACGGATCGTCATGGGGAATGACAGAAGAACAGGGAAATAAATGGTTAAAAGATGGGGAGCCCAGTGTGATCACTGAAGGGGGGTCAAGTGAAACAACAAGGGGGGATTTAAGGGGAATGTGCTCCAAGGGTCTCACAGAGGATGATAGGTAAAGAATGGTTGTAGTAGACTCCGTCATCTGGACATCACGGGGGGGAATGTCGATGGGAGTGGGGGGATCCTCAAGCTGACCCGAAGCATACTGCGCGTGTATGGGAGAGGCGGATTGATTTTTTTCAACCTCATACTCTCGGACTACTTCTAAAGAGGCACGGTAATGCGTCAGGTGAGGACAATGGTGGGATTAATGGCCATGGACACTGCACAAAGCACAGGGTTTGCTAGTGTGAATAGTTTTTGGGTTCTTGGTTACGGACGAGGACGGAAGAGAAGGGTCGGAGACCGTAGACTCAGGGAATGTGACTTTAACCATGGGTTGAATGCGGGGCAACTCAGAACAAGTATGGGTGGCGTGACCGACGACATCACATAAGGCGCAAGGCTTTGCGGGCGGAGGAGGAGCTGGGTCAGTCTGGGTGGCCTTGTCTTTGGATGCCCCCTTGCGAGCTTTGCCTTTCTTTCCTAGAGCTGTAACCACAAGGGTAGGGTCCTGGGGAGGTGCAGGGGGCATGGTAGCAACGGAGGAAGTGAGGGGGACCGGTTGAACCGGTGTCAAAGCAAGATAGGGTTTGGGGTGACCATGAGGGGTGGCGGCTGGAGGGTCAAGGTACCAGACGGGTATACCCAGGGTTATGTTAGGAAGAAAGAGGGTGGCCATGACGGGGACCGAATAGACTCCGGGAGGGGGAGCCAGGAAAGGTATCTGACCCACGGGATAATGACCAGGAGGGACAGCTCCGAGATGATTAAGGCCTGGGGGAACAGATCCAGGGGGATAAAGGGGTTCAGGGATACCAGCTGTAGGAGAAGGGCTAGAAGGAGGAGGTCCGGCTAGCGGAGATGAAGGGCTAGGAGCGGGTTGCGGTGGGTGAGGTTGAGTCTGAGGTTGCTGACTAGCCGAAGCAGGTTGCTTAAGGGTAGCCCGAGACGATTGCATCATGCAAACATTCGATAAGCTGGGATCAGAAATATGAGGAGGGGGAAGACCAGGAAAAGTTCCAAGCAGGGAGGAATATTTGTAAACGCCGGGGGAGACACTGGTCAAGGAATCGACGGTTTGCTTATTGGCTACAGAAGAGATGGTCGTCTCCGGGGAGGGTTGAGACGGTGGCTCATGGTAAGTCAACTGGTCAATGGTGACTATCTTTCCATTGTGAGGAAAAGACATCTTGCGAAAAACCGCGGATGGGACAACAGACATGGCATAGGTGTAGCTTCATCCCAATAGAATGTTGTAGATTAGAGGGGCGTCGATGACTTCAACGTCAACACAAACAGTCTTACCGGCAAGGGTGATAGGACAATTACGAAAAAGGCCAATGGGCTAGGAGGCGTGGTCGTCCCACGCTCGAAGGGTGATCGTGGAAGGGGCCAACTCAGGAGATCTGAGTTGCTTCCAAACCGAAGCGGACATCACACAAGTGGATTCCCCCTCATCAATTATACACCGAGAAATGTTGGCGTTCCGGATTTTGACTGGGATTTGGAAAGCGATGGAAGCAGGAAGGGGAGGATGCTCTGATTGATGGGCGTCGAAAACAATCATTTGATCATCAGCAGGATCCACAGCACCCACGGCAGATAGTAGATCCTTCTTTTGGGAAGGGCACGACTGGAGGAGTTCCAGTGTGGAAATGGCAGTAGGAGATTGCACCAAATCATCTACTATGCTATACGAATGAGCAGCTCGACCAGAAGCAGCGTTTCGACACAACGGTCCTTTAGGAATCTTGGTATGGACCTCAACTTTGGGTTGAGGGATATGTAAGGGACCATTGGATGTCGAAAGAGGCTCTGTAGAACCGAAAGAAGGGGACTCGGGGGTAGACTAAGTGGGAGGCTTGGGGTACTGGTGAGACCGATTTTGAAGGTGGAGGTTGACAGTTGAGGATGGATCAAAGTTCATCAAGAGGATCTGGTAATCGAATGAAGCAGAAATGGAAGGTGGAGTGGTGACCTGTCTGTCAGGTGGTTGGGTAGCCACAAATCCTTGCTGAGGGAAAGGATCAGTAAACACAGCTGGTTGAGTAGTGGCCACATTAGGGGGAGCATGAGGGGAGGCATGTTGTCCTCGCAATGTGGCTTGAGACTCCCACATCTGCCGCATATGTGATAAGAGGGGACAATCATGGGTGTAATGACCGTAAACACTGCAACACGAACAAGGCTTATTAGTGCGAAGAGGCCTGTTCGGCTTGGGCTGAGTGCCCTGTTGCTGGTTCGCAGTGTTAGGGTCAATACCTTGAGGATTGGGTCCGCGAGTACCAGGGGCAGATTGATTTGGATTGCCTCTCCGCCTTCTTTGAGAAGGGGGATTAGTCACGCCCTGCTGTGCAAATACTTGCCCTGGAGGGGGCTATAGATGTTGTTGCTGGGGTTGAGGAGGCAAGGGAGGTGGAAGCGCATATGCTGGAGGAGCTGGCGCACCAGGCTGCAGATAAGGGTAACGGTTAGGTTGGGCAACATTGAGGTAAGCAGGAGGTTGGGCAAAAGGATGAGGCATGCCATATCCTGGATACATGCTACCTGGAGGGGGAAAAGTGATAGAGGTGCTGGACCCTCCCCGAGGAAGACCATAGCCCATAGGAGGTTGAGCATACGGATGGGAAAGGGCTCCAACGATATCGTCGGCGGAATGAGATGCCCTTGGGGCATTAGTGCCTCCGAGCCTGGGGAGGTCAGGAAGGATGGTATAAACATAACCAGACTGAGCATAGATCAGGTCATATTTCAAGGCTATTTGGAGGGCGGCTTCTTCGGTTTGAGGGAAATGGGAGGAGACATCTTTGCCAATGGGAGCTAAGAGAGTGCGAAGGAACCAGTCCATATAAACCCGATCTTCAAAGGGGGGAGCTCGACATAAGCTTCGTCTTCGTCGCCATTCCTGGACATGAGTGGAAAGGCGGGTCGAAGAGGTTTTCTTGAAAGAGGTCAAAAGCTCGGTACCAGTATCGTATCGGAGAGGGAGCTGGAAATAAGATAAAAAGGCTTGGGCAATGGTCGCAAAGGTGGTATGGGAAGAGGTGGCTTGGTCGACATACCATTTAGAAGCTTCACCAGTAAGCGTGCATTGGAACAATCGAAGATGGATGGAGTCATCGGTAATGGAATTGGAGGAACACCACATGTGGAAAGATCAGACATGGTTGTTTGGATCTTCTCCAGCAAGGCCTTCGAACTTAGGGATGTCGGAGGGGAGCTTGGTTGGCATAGCAGGCCAAGCAACATCGTGGTCGATAGGGTCATTGATCAACTGATTGAAATCGGGGAGGCTAAGGCCTGCGATGTATGGGAGCAAGGGTGCGGCCGAGGTAGTTCCTGTGGCGGTTCTGCTAGTAGTAGTTCCGGCATTAGGGCCGGGAGCACCGCTAGCATTAGGCCCTGTGTTGGGAAAAATACTGAGAGGGGGGGTGAATTATTATTTTGTGTAGAGAATCAAACTTTTACTTTTTCCTTTCTAAAAACCCATACGCTACTTTACTGAAGGCAACTAGCGTATATACGCGGATATCCTTTACAGAACTCGCGTATGTCCAAAGATCTAATTATGTGATTGAATCTTAGCTCAGATCATTGCTTTATTCATTCATTAGATATTTCAGAAACAGTAAACAGGTGCAGACAGAATAGAATAATCATCACACATATGCAACACACATGAACACCAGGATTTTTAGGTGGAAACCCAATTCGGGAGAAAACCACCACTGCCGTCATTTCAGCCTTCAAAATTTATTATTAAGAAAACTTCTTACAATCATGTACTGGTGCAGACTCAAACTAGCACGCAGGCACCCACCTGCAGAAGGCTACAACCTTCTCTCGTTTACCAGCCTATCCTGGAAGGGAGCTACAACCCCCTACTCTCGTTTACCAGCCTCTCCTGGAAGGGAGCTACGACCCCCTGAACTCGTTTACCAGCCTCTCCTGGAAGGGAGCTACAACCCCCTGACTGAAGGCTTCGACCCTCAGCACCACTGCAGACCACGTTTCATCAATTTTCAAACTGGATCAAACAGCTTCAACGCAACCCTTCACTTATCAACAATCATACCTTGCTCATTGCTTCAAACAGAACAGTGAGACCACTGTAACCAGAATATCAGATATAACCCAGACTTCAGAATAGATATGCAGAAACACATTCAACCTTCAGCAACCATTAGATCAGAAATCATACGTGCTTTTATTTAATCAGACCCACGTATATACGCACTCTCTAGAAGACGAACCCGCGTATACTTTAGTGCATTTTTCAGGGAAAAACCCTAACTGTGCATACGCGCTTTTCTTTCCACACACCCGCGTATACACGCGTTTTTCATGAAACGAACCTGCGTATATATCTATAAAAGATAAACTTTGCAGTACCGACCAGATCTATAAACTTACCCAGATTTCTTCAATCTCTTCAACGGGATTACGCCAAGTCTTCTTCACTTCTTTTCAGATCATCCTTGACATTCACCATTTCTAGATCTAGAGATCTTGAGCCTTCATCATGTTCATAGGTGCATTATAGATTCAGATCTATAAATTAGGAACAGGGTTCAACCAAACAGATATACTTCAGAGAGAAGTATTCATCAAAGCCCAGACACATGCACACCTTTTGCACAATGATTTTCTTCTCCTTATATAGGGTTACCCTTCATCAATACCATGAGTCAAAACCACATAACTTCCAATGGTATTCCTGGACGGGATCACATAGGCGAACCATCATTCAAAACAATGGGTCAATACCATGGTAGTTACCCTTGGTTTTACAAATTTAGAGCGCTTTTTCCCATACGCGACTTGGCACGTTATTTCCCGCGTGCATACGCTACTTCGTCTAGACAAATCCGCGTATGCCTTGAGACATACTCTTTTCATCATGTTCTGGCACATACTGAAATTCCTTCCATCATTACCTTCTGTACTCATTGTAGATACATCAGATTTACATCATTTAATAGGTTCATCAAGACACATTCCATCAAGGACAACTTTATCAAGTAGGTTCCCATCATCTTCATCAAGTGGGTTGCCATCAAGAACAACACTCTGCATCATATTGCCAAAAATCTCCCCCTTTGGACTTGATGGCAACCACGATGGTGTTTGATCACCACATCAGATAGGTACATTAAGCATAATGATATTCTCCCCCTATTCAAACACCATGTCACATGTCACTCTCCCCCTTTTTCATCAAGGGCAAAGGGCGGACCAAAATCAACACAAGGTTTTTCTCCTTATGTAGAAAGAAGTGCTTTGCAGATCTGAAGTGCATTGAAGTTACCATGCTCCCCCTGAGTTCAAGCTGAATCTTCAAACATATTTTACAATGAAGTACACGACTCTATGACCTTCCTATCACCAAGGACTCATACTTACATTACAAATCCAACCAAGTGGATTTACATATTTTGACTCAACTACCCAACCAAGTGGGTTTACAGATTTGAACAAGTCCTTACATGACTGAATATTACAAATTTATATCATGGGTTTCAACATGCCCTTTTTTTCAACCAATTACAAAAATGACCTTTTGTAACAACAATCAACAAGATCTCAAGAAAGAGATTATATTTCAGAATCATCATACTGCCAACAATGCATTATACTAAACAAGGCTAATGCTCCCCTTGAAACAGTGCATCCAAGTCTCCTTTCTATATGACCAAGGCTCCTCCTTAGCTTGTGCAACCCCAATCAAAAATTATCAGCAACCAACCATACGTGGATTTCTGTGTATAAACTAGCGTATATACACGACTGTCTGTAAAGAAACCCGCGTATCCAATTCAATCTTCTGAATTTAATCAAATCTGATCTTCTGAGAGGCAGAGACAACACCCAGCTTTTGTCTGAGATATTCAAACGCTTCCCCGGGTAGAGGTTTGGTAAAAATATCAGCAACTTGTTCTTTGGAGGGAACATATTCCAACTTCACCTTTTGTTCAAGCACTTGTTCACGTAAGAAGTGATACTTGATGGGGATGTGCTTGGTCTTTGAATGCATAACAGGATTCTTTGAGATACTGATGGCACTTGTATTATCACACATAATGGAGATAGGATAAGTACATTTGATTTGAAAATCTTCCAAGGTTTGCATCATCCAAAGGAGTTGAGTGCAACAAGATGCGGCAGCCACATATTCTGCTTCAGCAGTAGATAAGGCAATAGAAATTTGCTTCTTACTGAACCAAGATACCAACCGGGGCCCCATATAGAATGCACCACCACTTGTGCTTTTCCGATCATCAACATTTCCAGCCCAATCTGCATCAGTGTAAGCATGAAGAGTAAGATCTGCATTCTTTGGATACCATAGTCCAAAGTCTTGAGTTCCTTGTAGATATTTGAATATTATTTTGACAGCCTGAAGGTGAGACTCTTTTGGATTAGCTTGGAATCTTCCAACAATCCCAACTGCATGCATAATGTCTGGTCTAGTCCCAGTGAGATAAAGTAGACTTCCTATCATAGATCTGTATTCTGGTTGATTCACCGTGGGGGAATCATCATGAGAACTGAGATTACATCCGGTTATCATTGGTGTACTTACAGGTTTGCATTCTTCCATGCCATACTTCTTCAGAATTTTCTTAAGGTATTTTTCTTGTGATAAGAATATACCATCTGCAGTTTGATGCACTTGCAAGCCAAGAAAGAATGTTAGTTCCCCAAGTAAAGACATTTCAAATTCTTGCTGCATGACAAAAGCAAATTTTTGACTCATAGATTCTCCATTACTTCCAAAAATGATATCATCAACATATACAACCACAATCAATAGTTTATCATTTTCAATTTTTGTGTATAAGTTGCTATCAGCAGACCCCTTTGAAAATCCTTGTTGATGAAGATATTTGTCAAGGCGATAATACCATGCCCTTGGAGCTTGTTTGAGACCATATAGAGCCTTTTTAAGTCTACAAACAAGATTTTCATCATTTCCCAAAATGAATCCTTCTGGTTGTTCTATATAAACTTCTTCTTCTAGATCACCATTGGGAAATGCAGATTTAACATCCATTTGATAAACTTTGATTTGTTGAAAACTTGAAAAAGCAAGAAACATTCTTATGGCTTCAAGTCTAGCTACAGGAGCAAAAGTTTCTTCAAAGTCTATACCTTCTTGTTGAGTATACCCTTTGCAAACAAGTCTAGTTTTATTTCTTATGACATCCCCATTTTCATTTAACTTGTTTTTTAATATCCATTTAGTTCCAATGACATTTTTGTTATGAGGTCTTGGTACTAATTCCCAAGTGTCATTTTTTTCAATTTGATCAAGCTCTTCATTCATGGCTTGAACCCAACATTCATCTTTGCTAGCTTGATTGACACTGTGTGGTTCAATGGTGGATAGAAATGCCAGATAGCTAGAGGATCCTACAAGAGTCCTTCTTGTTTGTACACCTGATGCCTTATCTCCCAAAATCTGAGATTCTGGATGATTCTTCTGAACATATCTGGAAGGAACCTTTTCAGATAAATCATCTTCAGGTTCTTCATTGGATCCACTGTCTATATCATTCCTATTTGATGTAGAAGGACAATAGTCACCATCATCTTCTTCTGTTGTTTGTTTTTCTTCTTTAGGGGCTATAGGAGACTCATCAACAACAACATCAATACATTCAACAATCTTTCGAAGCCTTTTATTGTAACATTTGTATGCTTTGCTTGTAGATGAGTAACCAAGAAGTATCCCTTCATCTGATCTAGGTTCAAACTTGCCAAGCTTTTCATCATTATTTTTGATAAAGCATTTACTTCCAAAAACTCTAAAATGATTCACAGAGGGAGAATTACCATACTAGAGTTCATATGGAGTTTTGTCACTATTTACCCGAACATGTACCTTGTTGAGAATGTTTGCTGCTGTATGTGCTGCTTCACCCCAGAAAATGTCAGGTGTTCCAGAATCATCTAGCATAGCTCTAGCCATTTTTTGAATTGTTCTATTCATTCTTTCTGCTACGCCATTTTGTTGTGGAGTGCCAGCTACAGAGAACTGTCTTTTTATGCCATGTTGTTCACAAAATTCAAGGAAATAATTTGATGTATATTCTCCTCGTTGATCAGATCTAAGACACTTGATTTTTAGATCTAATTCATTTTCCACCAGTGCTTTGAAGATCTGAAATTTTTCAAATGCTTCATCTTTGTGTTTAATCAACCCAATCCAACACATTCTAGAGAAATCATCAATAAATAAGATATAATATTCTTCCCCACGTGGTGAATTTTTCCTCATAGGTCCACATATGTCAGTATGAATGAGTTCAAGAGGCTTACTTGATGATCCTTCTTTGGCATTAAATTGTACTCTGGTTTGCTTACCGAATTGGCAATATTTGCATATGATACTCTCTGGTAGAGTAATATTGGGAAGACCACGAACAGCTTGAAGTCTTCTTGATTTGTTGATTTGAGAGAAGCTCAGATGCCCCAACCTTCTATGCCAAAGCCAATTTTCTGAAGATTTGCTCAAGTAAAATTGATCTTTGCATTTCTTTAATACATATAGGTTGCTTGGACGTCTTTTCCCTTTTATAATAGTTTTACCTGTATCAAGATCACGAACCACACATTCCTTTGAACTAAAGACAACTTCAGTTCCTTGATCACACATTTGACTTACACTTAACAGGTTATGCCTTAATCCATCCACATACATGACATCATTAGACTTCACCTTTTCTTTTAGAAACATAGACCCTTTTCCTTTAATTACAGCAGGGGTATCATTTCCAAATGTAACTTTATTTTCTTTTTCTAGAGCATTATATGCAAGAAGTTTGCTTTTGTCACCTGTCATGTGTCTTGGGCATCCACTATCATTGTACCATTGATTTTCTTCACCTTCTGCAAATAATGCTATCCCACAATTTTCCACCTGTAATTCCTTCTTTTTCCATACTTTGGTACTTGAAGGAAAATGTTGTTTTGGCTGGACTTTGCTCCTGCATTCAGATTCTTCATGGCCAAAGTTATTGCAATAAGCACATTCAACTTCATTTTGAAGAGGAGAAAAGTTGTTATAGGTGTTCTTCTTTGGTTCAATATCCATCCTTTTCTTTCTTGCTTCTCTTGTCATGATGGTTTTATAGGCAACACATTGAACAACTTTATGACCAAAATTGTGACATGAGAAACATTGTCCATTGAAGTAGAAATTTCTGCGATCATGAAATCTTCTATTTGAATTTACCTGTTGGTTGTAGCTTCTTTGAAAGACATCCCTGTTAGTGTTCCTTGAATTGTGATGATCATACTTTACCTGTAAAGATTCTTTATTTCCTTGATGAGTGGCTGAATGTAGTAAACCAACTGTAGCTGCTTTTAGATAATTTGGTGCTGAAGTCTGAGAAGATTCTCCAGTGTATCCAAGACCTGTCTTTATAAGAGGAGAATGTTGCACCTTGATAATCTCATCTAAGGTTTCAGATCCTTTAGCAAATCTAAGATTCAGAGTCTTTACTTTATCAAGTTATTTTCTTAGACTTACTACTTCACACTCTAAATTCTCATTATGTTTCTTTGCTTCTTCATTCTGCCTTTTCAGAGTCTCTATGATTATTTTACTTTATTCCAAGCAAACTTTGAGTTGATTGTTTTGATCAAGAACATCATTTTCATCTAGAGCATCCATAAAAACATCCTTGTCTTCTCTAGAATCATTTTCAAATGCCATGAGAAGTCTAAGATCTTGTTCACATTCTTCCTCACTATCAGATAACCCATCACTATCTTCATTAGTATAGTAACTTTTCTTAGTGCTAGATCAGTTCTTATTCCTTCTTGCTACTTCTTTCCCTTTAGCAGATGTTTCTTTATAAGGAAATTTTTCTGCATAATGACCAACTCTTCCACAATCAAAACATTTGAAAGGAAGCTTACCTTTGAATCTTCCGGTTCCTAGTTGGAGTCTTCTCACAAAGTTTGCCTCTTCTTCTTCTGATATATATCCTGATCCTTCCTTTTGAACTTCTTTCCATTTTGTAGAAACTTTAAAAATAACCTCTTTGACTTCAGATGGTCCTCCTCTCCTCATTTCATATGTAGTCAGTATGCCATGAAGTTGCACCACAGTAAGAGTTTGAAGATCCTATTTTTCTTCAAGAGCAGAGACTTTTGATTCAAATTTTGTTGTTAGCGATCTTAAGATTTTCTCAACCAAAGTATATTCTGCTATTGTTTCTCCCAGGTTTCTCATACGATTTACAATATCATCAATACGTAAAAAGAAACTAGTAATACTCTCATCATTATGCATTCTCAAATTTTCATATTCAATTATGAGAGTTTGGAGTTTTGCACTTTTTACCTTTACATCACCTTCATAACTTAGGATGATTTTGTTCCATATTGTCTTTGATGTATTTATATGCATAACCTTGACAAATTCAGATTCAATTAGACTTCCCAATAGTGCATTGATTTCCTTTGCATTTGTTTCATAATTCTTCTTTTCGTGGGATCTTTTGGTACTGCGGCTGGATATTGATATCCTTGTTCAACAATGGCCCATATATCTGCTCCCATAGACTGAAGATAGGATCTCATCCTTATTTTCCAGAAGATTAAATTGCTTCCGTTAAAGAGTGGAGGCTTGATAAATGCTATTCCATCTTGATTGCTCATCTTGCTTGATCTTCCTTCTAGCGGCTAAGCTTTTTCAGAAGGACCTCCTCTGATACCAATTGTTGGGAAAAATACTGAGAGGGGGGCTGAATCAGTATTTTGTGCAGAGAATAAAACTTTTAATTTTTCCTTTCTAAAAACCCATATGCTACTTTACTGAAGGCAACTAGTGTATATACGCAGATATCCTTTATAGAACTCGCGTATGTCCAGAGATCTAATTATGTGATTGAATCTTAACTCAGATCATTGCTTTATTCATTCATTAGATATTTCAGAAACAGTAAATAGGTGCAGACAGAACATAATAATCATCACACATATGCAACACACATGAACCCCATGATTTTTAGGTGGAAACCCAATTCGGGAGAAAACCACCGCTGCCGTCGTTTCAGATTTCAAAATTTATTATTAAGAAAACTTCGTACAATCATGTACTGGTGCAGACTCAAACCAGCACGCAGGCACCCACCTGCAGAAGGCTACAACCTTCTCTCGTTTACCAGCCTATCCTGGAAGGGAGCTACAACACCCTGCTCTCGTTTACCAGCCTCTCTTGGAAGGGAGCTATGATCCCCTGAACTCGTTTACCAGCCTCTCCTGGAAGGGAGCTACAACCCCCTGACTGAAGGCTTCGACCCTGAGCACCACTGCAGACCACGTTTCATCAATTTTCAAATTGGATCAAACAGCTTCAACGCAACCCTTCACTTATCAACAATCATACCTTGCTCATTGCTTCAAATAGAACAGTGAGACCACTGTAACCAGAATATCAGATATAACCGAGACTTCAGAATAGATATGCAGAAACACATTCAACCTTCAGAAACCATTAGATCAGAAATCATACGCGCTTTTATTTAATCAGACCCGCGTATATACGCGCTTTCCAGAAGACGAACCCGCGTATGCTTCAGTGCATTTTCAGGGAAAACCCCTAACTGCGCATACACGCTTTTCTTTCCACAGACCCGCGTATACACGTGATTTTCATGAAATGAACCTGCGTATAGATCTATAAAAGAGAAACTTTGCAGTAAAGACCAGATCTATGAACTTACCCATATTTCTTCAATCTCTTCAACAGGATTGCGCCAAGTCTTCTTCACTTCTTTTCAGATCATCCTTGACATTCACCATTTCTAGATCTAGAGATCTAGAGCCTTCATCATGTTCATAGGTGCATCATAGATTCAGATCTATCAATTAGGAACAGGGTTCAACCACACAGATATACTTCAGAGTGAAGTATTCATCAAAGCCCAGACACATGCACACCTGTTTGCACAATGAATTTCTTCTCCTTAAATAAGGTTACCCTTCATCAATACCATGAGTCAAAACCACATTTCTTCCAATGGTATTCCTGGACGGGATCACATAGGCGAACCATCATTCAATACAATGGGTCAATACCATGGTAGTTACCCCTGGTTTTACAAATTTAGAGCGCTTTTTCCCATACGCGACTTGGCACGTTATTTCCCGCATGCATACGCTACTTCGTCTAGACAAATCCGCGTATGCCTTGAGACATACTCTTTTCATCATGTTCTGGCACATACTGACATTCATTCCATCATTACCTTCTGTACTCATTGTAGATACATCAGATTTACATCATTTAACAGGTTCATCAAGACACATTCCATCAAGGACAACTTTATCAAGTAGGTTCCCATCATCTTCATCAAGTGGGTTGCCATCAAGGACAACACTCTGCATCATATTGCAAACACCCTGGACCAGACATAGTGAAGGTCACAGGGGGAGAACCAGAAGTAAAAGGAGAACCCAATGAATTAGAAGAGGAGTCGGAGTGCGGACTTAGAGGAGGACTGGCTTGACGACGACGGGACGGAGCAGGTCGATCGACCGGAAACTGAGGGTGAAGGCCAAGAAGTCTCCGGGAAGCGCGCCTTGGGGGCACAATGATGGTAACACAAACATGACACGAGGGGAAGAAGAATGACCGACAGAGGCAGGGAGGTGGAGAATCAAGGGATTACAATGTCGAAACATGGGCAAAAAGGTGCAGTGTTAATGAATTTTAAAGTCTTTGCCTGGTGGTGTAAACCAGGCTCTTCTTTGCTTAGGGTGAGTGTGTGGCGTGCGTTAATTTTAATTTTTAAACCCTTTTCGTTTTGAGAGAAAGAGAAAAAGTGTGTTGCGTAACTGAAAATAATGCTGCAAAAACAGAATATAATGTTGAAATAACAGAAAATTAACAGTGACTAGTGCATCAATTCAACCCAAAAATGCAGGTCTCTCAAAACTAATCTAGAAGAGGGAAAAAATCTAGTCAAAACACACTAAAAAGAGGCCAATAGATCTAAGGTCGAAAGGGACAGGGATCTAAAGGGAAAAGCTGTTGAAAAGAGGTGCAGATCACAACCAAGAGGTAGAGGCAAGGTGGCTGGAAAAAAGGAGGAAATCAGAAAAAAGCAGAAGGGGCAAGGAGGAGGCCCTAAAAATAGATCCAAACAAAACTTCAAGAGGTGATTTGAAAGGGAGAGGAGTTGATTAAGAGAGGTTTGAAAAGGGGGTATCAGATCTGGAGAAAGGGGGGCTGAAATTCTGAAAAATCAGACACCTGAAACAACTAAAACTCTTCCACCAAAAGTGGAGGGTAATGAAGCCCTAGGGGGCTAGGTTCCCACTTAGATGAGAAAAATAGATCAGAAACAGGTCCAAACGGGCAGAGACAGAGGCTGGAAAACCCTGACAAAAGCTTCAGCAAAACCCAGAAAAGTTGCAGAAAAACAACAGAAAGAAGCACAGGTCGCAGGTTCTGACCTGTTTTCTTGTTCAGGTCGCAGAAAAGAGGCTGAAAAGTGCGACCTGGAGTCCAGGTCGCAGTTTTTGGGCTGAAAAGTGCGACCTCCAACTCCGGTTGTCTTGGCGGCAGATTTTCGGAAAAGTTGTCGTCTCAGTTGCGGCTGATGTCTGTCACCTGCGCAATAGGGCCAGAAACACGTGGAAGTTATAAATTTAAATGTTTTAGGGTTTTATAGGGGAAAAACACCATGAAAATAGGAAAAAAAAAATCTGAAAAGAAACCCTAGGGTCTGAAGTAGCTGGATATGCAGGAATATGAAAAACGACAGCGGTCGTAATTGAAAACCCTAGTGGAGTCGCCAATTGTTAGTATGAATCCTTTGTCGAAGTGTACGAAAAAAAACCACTTTAGCTACATATAGCTAATATCCCTAACATCAAATGTGGCTGCCAATATATTCAGATCCGTAGTTAGTTGATCAAGACAAGAGCTGCAAAAAACCAGATCTATGCATAGAAAGACATTAAGCAGTAAAAAGAAGGGTTTGCTCCATATATCCAATAGACAAGACAAGAACAATTTTTGAAAGAATTTTTTGTATTAAGGGCACTTGGGAGTAAAATAAGAAGACGTTTCCAATTCTCCTCAATGGGATGGGTTCTTGGAAGTCCTCAGCACTTCAGATCTAGCATTTCTCTCTCCTGTTGGTATAGAAAACCCAGACAAAGATAGAACTCAAAGGGAGCTCACACAGAAAATAATGGAAAATGTGACAATGATAATGGCTCAAATTCAGACCAAGAGTTTAGATCCAGAGTGATCTAATAGGAAACAAAAGGTGAAGAATGGTAGGAAAAACCCTCCTATTTATAACAAAATATTGGGTCATTCTAGATCTTGGTGCATGATTAAAATAATGTTAACCAAATCTAGATCCACCTTTTATGGAATATTTTATTATATTTGTTGGAGGGAAAAAAGTATTTGACTTGGGTCAAATCCCTTTATTTGTCAATAATAAATAAATAAATGATTTATTTATCTTTTTAAGGAAGTGGTTGAAGGATAATCAAATAAATAATGATTTATTTAATTATTTGTGGGTGATTTGGTCATATTTAACAAGGAATATTATCTAAATAGGATTTAAATAATTATTCATAGAAAATAATAAGATAAATAAAGGTTTATCTAATTAATTTCTTTGTTTTGGGTTAAACATGATTAGGAATAATAATTAAATTATGGTTTAATTAATTATTCCATGAGGAAAATAAAAAAAATATAGGTTTGTTTAATATTTCCTTTTGGGGTTTCCTATTTAGACCATAAACAACCTAATAAATGTGGTTTATTAAGTTATTTTACATAGTGAAATCAATTTTACTTAGGGTAAAATTGGTCTTACATGGTGTAATTGGGTCCATCTAATGATAAAAGGTTAGATGACCAAAAAATGGTGTAACACCCTTTATCAACTCATCTGCACCGTCGATCTAAAGCCCTAGATCCCGATCCGACGGCTATCGTTCCCCGCGTCATTAATCTAAATTCCCCCATCAAACCTTAGAAAAGGTTGCATCCACAATTTATTTATTTAAAACTCTGGTCCCCACATTCCACTATACCCTGCAATCCATTCAGATTATGCCACTTGTCCTCGAGCCTTGCTCCTGAAACCTGCTCGCCACTCGCATGAGACATTTCGCACCGTTGATCTCCAAACCCGATATCCCATGGCCCAAAATGCATATCACATTTTTAATGGCAGCGGGTTTAAAGTTTTGAGACTCGCGCGAAATAGGCAGTTTTCGTCGGCAACATGTCATGCTCTAAACCATATCGCGTTCGTTTGGAAAAAACCATTTACCACCTTATATCCATGCGATAAACCACTTGTGGTTTTTAAAAACAAACTTTATCCTCCGTGCCATAAATCAAATTTCTCCCGCCTTCATTCGAATTTCCACTTGGTTCTGCCTTCAGAACCCTGCCTCCTGTGCCCTCTCCTCCTCTGCAATCACCTCCCGATAGCGCCAAACCCTGAAATGGGTAGTGAAACCCTCTCTCGCATGATTTTAACTAATAATTTACATTTTGTGTAGGTTTAATGGCAGAAAGGCCCACCAAGCCTTTCCCACCAGCCCAAGATCATTTGAATTAAAATCTGGATGACGATCTAGAGGTTTATTTTATTAATTGAAGGGCCAGAGGCTAAAATTTAAACTCCAACACCAGTGAACCATGATCATTGGAGATCATAAACCCTCCAGCACACTAGAAACACATCCTTGCACAAAGAACAAATACGAACAGTAAGCTCGATGGAAAGAGAAACAATCAGAGGAATGTGATAAAGCAAAAGGGATTAATGGGCTAATTAAGTATCAAAAAAATTTATAAAGATTAGCCACATGGTAGAGATTAAAGACAAATGAATACAAGTGGGCAAAGATCAGAATATTAAAGGTAAAAGTAGAGGGTTAGCCAGTCAAAGCAGCAGTCAAAGAAGGAAAGAAGACCGTGGAAGGACAAAAGAATAAAAAAAATGGATCAAAAGAAATGAATGAGAAGACCAAAAGAATAGAACATAGATCAAACAGATTTAAATAATAAAAACAGGCAATCAAAGCTTAAAGAAAGAGTTTAAAAAGCTTAAAAATAGAGATTGAAAGATAAATACAAGGAAGATTTACCCAAGACAAATTCGAAAGACTCAGCCTGTAGCAGTTATTCCTTTCAAAAGGTATTTGTGACACCTAGTGCTTTGTTTCCTTCAATAAATCATTTAACAGTTATTAGGCTGAGTCAGAGATATTTTTATCTATCAAAAAGTTATTGTAAATTTATGAGTAGGCCTTAAAGTCAAACATTTCACCTATTTCTCCTCAGGAAGTTAAGATAGAAGTTATTAAATAGAGAAGTAGTTGTAGATATTCCTGCCTTGAGCCTTACATGGTCTTTAAGGTTAGGAACTCATTAACTCTGTAATAAATGAAACTCAAACCATATCTTAGGCTTCACCTCCTAATTTTCATCATAAATACTTCATCTAAACTCATTATCTTGTTGGCATTTGATGACTCTTTGAAGTAATACATAGTCTCTTGGAAGTTGAAAAGAAATTGAAGTCTTGGAACTTGTGGATGCCCTCATTTTTTTGTTGATGGAGGAGGCTAGATCACTGGACCCCCGAGCTTGGTTGTTGGTGAAGTGCTTCTAATATGTTATTTTTATTTCATGTTTCATTATGTTTCCACCTTTATGTATTGTAGTAGGATAAAAATTTTAGGCTAAGAAATTTCTTTTGAAAGCACCTTAGCTTTGTTTATTCTTCACTTCCTTAATGTTTTCTTCTGCTAGGACATTTTAGAGAATTCTTAATTTCTCTCTAGACCCCCTAAGCTTTTTTATTTCATAAATAGTTGAATACAGTTGGTATCAAGCATGATTTATGGTTTTCCCTGCTTACTTGCTACCGCTTAAACACTGTTTTTGAAGTCTCTCTCTAAAGTACCATTCTTTTAAGTATGTGAAAGAGTTTTTGTTTCGATCATACCATTTGTACTTGCTTAACTAATTTTTTTATAGATCTTAATAACTATAATCAAGGATGATTTCCCTCTTCTCTGATTATAATTATATGTGTGTCTAAAGTGTTTTATGTCCTTGAAAGTGAAATCACTAGAAGTTAAATGAATTTCTTGCCTTCTATATTTCATTGGAAAAGTTTGTCTTGAATTATTATCTGCTAAAGTGTGGATTGTAGAATTTATTATTTTCACGGTCTATTGATTGCCTCATCATTACTTATGATATTTAAGTCCCTTTGTTGAGAAGTACATATGATAAAGGATTCTTGATTTCCCTTTACCCTACTTTTCATTCTTACAACTGATGTCCATCTCATAACCTCTAAAACTTGAAGATCCACTAGCCAAGTTATATTTTCCCTATGATGCTCCCTGATCCATTGATGAAATTATCACGACTTCCATTTGACTCCATTTCCCAATGACTTAGAGATTTCCTCATTCTACCTATGCTTCTTGATCATTATACCCAACCAAAACAATCAAACAAACCTTGTACTTAATAACTAGCCTAAAATGAACCATACAAAGCAAAAAAGTTCATATCCTTTGCAAAAAAATAGAGATATCCCTCTCTAAGTCTAGGAAGGCTAGGTCCTAGGACTCCAAAGACTGGTTCCATGTTACCCTGTCATTTGGTATACCGATCTGCCAAATCACGGGACTCCAACATTCTGGCGATCACGATAGGACCTTCTAAGTAAGTTCATGCTTAAATATCCCTTAAAAGATTCAGAAACCCTTGAAAATTTGTATTTAGTGGAATTTTCCACCTCATCGCCAACACCAAAATTCTAGCGATCATGGTGGGACCTTCTGAGTTACTTACAACATGAGTACTTCTTAGAACTATAGAAACCATCATCAAATCATAGAAAACTCAACTGATAGCCATAGAGTAGACTTTATTTGTTTCACCATCTTAGCTAAATGACGATTCAGGTATAGAACACTATTACAAACCTTAGGACTACGTTAAGAAACTTAGAAAACCCCAAAAATATCCATAGATTGTTTTTTTTTCAATTATTTGTGGTGGACCATACACATTTACCTTCAAAACAACTAAAAATTTCCACCTGGCGACTCCACTAGCCCCAATAGGCCTATCAATTCACTAAGTTCTCTTTAGAATCTCTTTAGGATTGTATCAAATCATTCCTAAAATAAGTTTAGAAGCCTAGTCCCATATTTTTTAAATTTACTAAACACTGTGAGAGGTCAACCTTCTGAAAAAAAGTCCTAAAACTTTCAGCCTCTCCAAAATTTTGAGTTTGAAATCTGGCTTCACATAGGATTAATACCAGATCTCATCTAGACCCTAATCCTCCTACTATAGTTGATAGCCTAGAAAATATTTTGTGGCAAACTTCTAGGGCTGGAAATTTAACTACTGATAGGACTATCCAAAGAACAAGATCTGTCCCTAAAAACCTTACAGTATTGAAAGATCCTTAGTTTTACTTGTGCCATTCAAGGAACCTATTCAGAACTAAGTCACATAGTGATATTGACCACACTGACTTTGAGCCCATATATTTGCAGCAGATTTCAAGTAGAGAAGCCCCTCCTTCCACTCCCCCTGATTTTCAGCTTCTCCATCACTTTATCTCCTTCCATAACAAATTTTCTCATAATCAGTTTGCTGGTCCAAGTACTTCCACCACACCCAACCACACATCCACTGTTCAAAACAGTCCATTTCACCCCACTTTCTTTTCCACAAATCCACCTCTTTTAAATATCCCATTCACTCCTATCATCGCAACATGGTATGCTCCCTTAGTATTACCACAACCTTTGGTTCCTTTACCAAATGATTATCAATCCATAATTCCCCATTTCATTGGAACTGAAACTACTACTACCCAACAACATGTAGATAAAATGGATGATTCCTTTGATTATATGGAAATAGAAGAATATACCATTAAGATGAGAATCTTTGCCCAAAGTTTAGGATGAGAAGCCAAAAAATGGTTTAAAAGATTAACTCCTAATAGCATAAATGATCTCCCTTCTCTATACCAAACATTCATCAATAAATGGGAAATAAAAAATAACCCTCTCCAAATCCTTTCAGAATATAGCAACCTTAAAAGAAATGTTGGGGAAACTGTCCAAGATTATTGCACTAGATTCAATAGTGTTTACAATGCACTTCCCCCAAGCATGAAACCTCAACTAGGTTTAGCTTTAGTAAAATTTCTAGAGGGTTTTGACCCAAACATGGCCTATCAGCTAAGAGAAAGAGACCCATTGATTTTAGAAGATATGTAGAAGGGAGCTATAAGTGTAGAAGAAAATCTTATTGAGAAAAGAGCTAGATTGAAATCAGAAAAAAGAGCTACATACAAAGATGAAACAATGGCAACAACCTCATCATCTGATGCCAAAATTGATAACTTAGTGAGGGTAATGGAAAGAATGTTGGAAATATAAACTTAACTGATAGAGTACCTCCTAGAGAGAACCAAGTAAATCTCCAAAACAGAAATAGAAATCCAAATTTCAGAAGAGATCCTATTCAAAATATACAAAGAGATAATGACCAACAAATTAGGCCTCCTTTCCAAGAAAACTATGTAAATGAAGAAGAAGAAAGGGAGACAGAAAGGTTGGAATAAAGTCATGTGAATTTAATAGGATCTAACAGTGAGGGTGATGCTTTCCTCATTGAAGAAAAACAAGGATTCTTCTCCTCATAACAAATAGAAAACAGTCATGAGGATTCTGAACATTACCAATTGGGGTTTGAAAATTCTATAATTGAGGTCCATAGACAATATGATCTTAGGAGAAAAAAGAACTAAGAGACCTCTAAGAATAAAAAAATAGAAATTTTTGTTAAGAATACCTCATAAAATCTTCCTAAAAAGACAGAAAACAGTTCTAACACTGTGGCTAAGAAAACTGACTTAAAGAAGGACAAAACCATTCAGCCAAGTGTTGACCCAAGTTGCCCTAGTACTTCTGCTAGTGGCCTTGAGAAATCTGTCCAAAATAATTGTCTTAATAAAATTCAACAAAACAGAATTGCTGAAAAGACTATGTTTGACAAAACAAATGTAAATATGTCAAAAACACTGGTTCCTTTCAACCTTGAGGGAGAAATTGCCAAGATCAAAATTAGCATACCCTTAGCTGAACTAGTAACCCGGGATGTATATAAAAATCAAGTTTTGAAAGCTTTGAATATAGGAAATGATACTGATACTTTAAACTTGACAGATGATAAACTAGAATTGTTGTTTGGTCCTAAAGTATAAGGAAAATACCAAGAAGGAGCCACCACTCCATTCTATGTCAACTTAAATATACATGATAAGATCTTACACAATGCCATGCTAGACTCTGGTGCCTCTCACAACCTTATGCCAAAAGAGGTGATGGATATATTAGGCCTAGAAATTACCAAACCTTACAAAGACTTGTATTCCTTCGGTTCAAGCAGATTCAAGTGTTTAAGTCTGATCAAGGATTTATGTGTCAATTTGGCACAAATTCCTGCTAAGGGTCTATTATGGACATAGTTTTTTCCGACATTCCCCCAAAGTATGGCATTATTTTATTCATATCATGGGGAGCCAAACTTCGGGGGAGCCTTCAAATGGACATGTCTTATGCTACCATTCTAGTATTTAACCAGACAAGAAGGTTATACAGGGAATCTCATATGAAATATATGGTAAACAACATAGATTGGCCAAGAAAAACTCCTGTTATTCAATCCATTCAGACCTTGATTCATTTATCTTGTTCAATGAAGATGAAATCAACACACAAGAAAATGAAAATAAAAAATGGTTAAGCCCATTTAAACAACCAAATATTCCCTCAAATGAAAAACATAATAGCCCAAACTTTAGCATCCTTGAACAGCAAAATAAGGATGAAAATGAGATAGAAACACTTTGGAACATGAGATTTGATGGCTCTTGTGGAAAAGCTAGTTCTGGAGCTGGTGTATGGATACATAATACAAACAAAGGACATTCCTACAAACTTGATTTCCAATGCACTAATAACATTGCAGAATATGAAGCTCTCCTTCTTGGCCTACATTTGCTCAAAGATTTATGAGCCAAGAAAATATTAGTCCAAGGAGATTCAAAGCTGATTATTAGGAAAATAAAAGGGGAGTATTCAACCAAAAACTCGAGATTAAGAAAATATAGGAATGCTGCCCTAGATCTCCTGAAATTTTTTGAAAAATATGAACTCTCTTTCATCCCCAGAGCTCAAAATAACCTTGCAAATGAGCTTGCCTTTGCTACTAACAATTGTCAAGTACCCCATGTAAATGAACTATTCACTGTCAAAGTAAAAAATAGGCCTACAATCCTTGACAATGAAAACTATTGGTAAGTGTTTGAGGGAGATAAACACATTGATGATTTTCTGCAGCCTAAAAATGACTTTTCTGTAACAACTCCTAGCTCAACCATAAAGAAGATTGTTTTGATGAAAAACAAGTCCCTAAAATAGAGTTGTCCTCTACTGCTGATATAAACCAATTTGAACATATTTATAAGGCATAATTACTTGACAACTTAGACCAAAAAGACATTGAGGTTTTACAATGCAAAGATGATTCAATACCAAGGGGCCTTACACCATTAGAGGAGCTTTTTGATTTAAATGATATAGCTAAAAAAACAAAGATGGAGCCTACATAAAATAATGTGGAAGAAAATAACATAGACAGCATGAATGAACCCAAAATGATCAAATTATCTAGAACTCTTCCTACTCATATTAAAAAAGAATATGTTTAACTTTTCAAAGAGTTTGGAGATGTGCTTGCATGGGCATACAAAGATCTAAAATCATATGATACCAACATTACTCAACACAAAATTCCTCTTAAGGAAAATCAGAAACCTTTCAAACAAAAATTGAGAAGGATAAACCCTGTTTTATTACCTTTAGTTGAGAAAGAGATAAAAAATATGTATGATTCTGGGATCATAGCTCCCCTTAGATATTCAAAATGGGTTTCCAACCTTGTATCTGTTAGAAAGAAGACCGGGGAGATTTGGCTTTGCATTGAATTTAGAAATCTGAAAAAATCCTCCCTAAGAGATAATTAGTCGTTGCCTAAAATGGATCACATACTCCAAAAGGTGGCTAGATCTAAGATAATATCACTCTTGGATGATTTTTCAGGCTACAACCAAGTGCTAGTACTCCCAAGTGATCAACACAAAACTGCTTTCACCACACCTTGGGGTACATTCATGTATGTTAAAATTCCATTTGGTTTGATGAATGCAAGGACCACCTTCCAAAGGGCCATGGACATAGCTTTTTCAGAAGACATAGGCTATTTCATAATCATTTACCTTGATGACATCATTGTTTTCTCCAAAACTGACAAAGAACACTTAGTCGACTTGAGGGAAGTTCTTAAGAAATGTAGGAAATATGGCTTGTCCTTAAATCCCAAGAAAAAACTCTTTGGTCTCCAGAAAGGAAAAATCCTAGGCCACATAATCTTTGAAGAAGGAATCAAATTAGATCCCAAAAGGATTGAAGGCATATTGAAAATTAGCCATCCTAGAAACCTCAAAAAATTGCAATCTTTCATTGGGAAGATCAACTTTTTGAGAAGGTTCATCCCTAACCTTGCTAAACTTTTGAGGAATATCACAAACATGCTCAAAAAGGAGACAAGAGTTAAATGGACCTTATAATTCAAACAAATATTTTTGAGCTAGTGAAGCAAGCTCTCACTCGAACACTAGTTCTTATCAGTCCTGATTTCACCAAGGATTTCTACATTTTTTCATTTGCATCTGAACACACCATAGCTACAGTGTTGTTGCAAAAGAATAACATGGGCCAAGAACAACCAATATCCTTCTTCAGTAAAGCCTTAAGATATGCTCCACTCAAATATAACATCATGGAGAAACAAGCCTTAGCCTTGATAAAAGCATTGAAAGATTTCTGAGTCTACATTTTACACTCACATATCATTGCTTTTGTCCCACATAAAGTTGTCAAGGACATTCTAAATCAAGACCTTGATGGAAAAAGGGGAAAATGGATTTTTTATTTATTTTATAGTACGATTTATAAATCGGGCCTACTAAGCTGATTAAAGGATAAGGATTAGAAAAACTCATGGAAGAATTAAATTTCCAAGCTTTAGATATGAATATGGTTGATGTTTTAGAAGAAGAGGAAGAATTCACTACTCCATACATTGAAGAAATGTTTCTAAATTCATCTTGGTATGTTGATATCATATATGTGCTTCTTTATCTCAATACCCCTCCCTCCTTATCAAAGACTAAATCTAGATTCTTGAAACAAAAATCTTTAAATTACTGCATTTTAGATGGAGTGTTGTATTAGAAAAATGTTGTTGGCATATTTCTTAAATGTTTGCTTGAGAATGATGCGGGAAAGATCATGCATGAATTACATGAGGGAGAGTGTGGAGGACACCTTTACTGGAAAGCAACAGAAAAAAAAAATTCTTAGATCTGGCTATTACTGGCCCACCCTTTTCCTTGATACTACAAAAAAAGTCATGACTTGCCATAAGTGCCAATTTTTTTATGGCAAGATAAAACTCCTACCTTTACCTTTGCATCCCATCAGTATTGAGGCTCCCTTTCAGTAATGGGGTTTAGAATTCATTGGATAAATTCATCCAACCTCATCTTCCCAAAACAAGTGGATCCTTACTGCCACTGATAATTTTACCAAGTGGATAGAGGGCATTCCTTCTAGGAATGCTACTAAATCAGTCATTATCAAGTTCCTTGATACCAACATATTATCTAGATTTCGTTTTCCTAGAAATATCATTACAGATAATGTTGTTTCCTTCAAATCCAAAAGAATGGTTGATTTCTGCTATAAAAATCATATCACATTAGGGCATTCCATAGCTTACTACCCTCAGGGAAATGGAATTTCTAAATCCTCCAACAAAAGCCTGATCAACATTATCAAAAGACTGCAAGAACAAAATAAAAAATCATGGCATAGTAAGCTAGTTCATGCTTTATGGCTTGATAGATTAACCATAAAGAAATCAGTTAATGTGTCCCCCTATCAGTTGGTATATGGCATGGATTTAGTGTTCCCAACATCCTTGGGAGTCCCAGTTATGAAACTTCTCCAAGAAGTGCAATCAAAATAAAATGACATGCAGAGAAGGCTGAATCAAACTATTCATTTACAGCAGTCAAGAGAGGAACTTTATAAAAGGACAAAAGTAGTTCAAGAGAGCATCAAGAAGATCTTTGATAGAAGAACTAAAGCTAATAATTTCTAGGTTGGAGACACAGTCTTGAAATGGGATTCTAGAAGGGAAGACAAAGGTAAACATGGAAAATCTGAGAATTTGTGGAAAGGACCTTATATCATTCATTCAATTAGGGGTCATAATGCTTTATTTTTAGAAGGGCTGAATGGAGAAGATTTATTTGAAGGTCCTATCAATGGCAGGATGCTCAAACATTATTTCTGTCAAGAGTTCTAGCTTCAAAAATTTCATTCATTATACATAAAACATTTCAAGAGAAAATCACGAAAAAATACAAAAACAATGAAAAAAGAGAAAAAAGAGGGCAAATTCAAAAGAGGTACATCCCCATACCCAAAAAAAAAAAAACAATACTGCTGAAAGTGTGCAAGACTAAATGCCACTACTGATTCAAAATGATATCTTTTTCAGTAATCTAGTTTAATCATGGCTGAACATGCTTTAAATTTATGTTGATAAGTTAGTGAAAACAATGATCTAGATTATTTCAAACTTGACTTATCAAGAAAGTTAGATTAGGGAATATAAGATATTGGTTCCTCATGCTCAAAATAGAACCAAAGAGGAAGATAAGGATGCATTACAAATGATAGATCACAGCCTTATCTTTCTAAGTTACTTTTTATGCCAAAACAATGTTTGTGTGGAGTTTGTTCCAATGCCACAACCATGGTGAGTCTGACTACCTAATCTTGATTTGAACCATGCTTTAAATTTCATGTCAATAGTTTAGATAATCAAGCCTGCCAAAAAGCTTAATATTGGCAATCAAATAGTTCAGGTATAGAATAAAAGAGTTCACTAAGTTTAATTTGAGATCTTGTAAGAAATAAGAATAGAGGTAGATAGTTTATTTTTGTTTTCAAAAATAAAATGTCAAGATTTTTCCAGTTCATGTGCACTCAAAGAAGAATTTTTTTTAGGAAAAGTAGGATTGGGTAGGTAGAAAGTTTTTTGGGAGAAATCATCTGTTGCAAATTATTAATATCATCACTTCAAAAGAAATATCAGCAAGTGAAAAGAAGGAAAAAATCTGCCCAATGGAAAAGACATTGGTCTTCTAAAACTCAGATATTGATAAACTGAAAGTTTTGGACACCTCCAGAAGGGAGCTACCCTCCCCAAGTGGAGGCACTATTAGTCATCAGTCACTTTTACTGATATCAAAATATGACTAAATGATGATTTTAGATTCCTAGAAACAATATTTGAGAAAAATATTGTGAATTCTAGAAATCTCACTACCTTCATTATCCTAAGTCAAAATGCTTCACTAAATCTTCTCCTCCCTCTGCCTCCTAAAAACTCTACCCCACTGCTACAAAGAATACTTCATTATTAGGCTTGTTTGCCTCCTTTAATCACCTCACTCTCACTCTCATTCATAACCTTTCTTTCTCTGAAAAAACCCTCATAAAACCCCTTCGTTTGTCATTTCTCCTTTGACATATTAAACAATGTAAAAGGCTCCCTTTTACATTGTTTAAAAGTTAATTTTTAGCCTATCGTGTTCTTTGTCATTTGCATTAAACCTTGTTTTTGTATAAAGTCAGCCTTTTTGATGAAATAGGCCTTAAGCCCTTCTTCTCTTAAGCCCCATCCCCCTTTCTCGCATAATACCTCAGCCTCTTCTATCTATTTATCCCCCTCCCATTTGGAATATATTCATGCCCCTTTCATTTTATTTAATCCCCCAAACATTTTATAAAGCCCCAAACCTTTGAAAAATTAAAATTCGGCCCCCCTCATTTCCATTACACACCCGCACCCTTGATTGACTCATTTTCACCATCGATCTGGAGCCCTGGACCCCGATCCAACGGTTATCATTCCCCGCATGATTAATCTGAATTTCCCATCAAACCTTAGAAAAGGTCGCATCCACCCTTTATTTATTTAAAAATCCAGGCCCCACATTCCACTATACCCCGTAATCGATTCATATTATGCCACCTGTCCCCGAGCCTCACTCCTGAAACCTACTCACCACTCCCATGAGCCATTTCGCACCGTTGATCTCCAAACCTGAGATCCCATGGCCCAAAACACATATCACATTTTTAATGGTGTTGGATTTAAAGTTTTGAGACCCACGTGAAATAGGTGGTTTCCACTATCCACATGTCATTCTCTAAACCGTATCACGTCCATTTGGACAAAAACATTTACCACCTTCTATCCACACGATAAACCACTTGTGGTTTTTGAAAACCACCTTTTCCCTTCGTACCATAAATCGACTTTCTCCCGCCTTCATTCGAATTTCCGCCTGGTTCCACCTTTGGAACCCTACCTCCTCCACCCTCTCCTCCTCTGCAATCACCTCTCGACAACTCCAAACCCCGAAAAACATAGTGAAACCCTCTCTCGCATGATTTTAACTAATAATCTGTGTTTTGTGTAGGTTTAATGGTGGAAAGGCCCACCAAGCTTTTCCCACCAGAACAAGATCATTCGAATTAAAATATGGATGACGATCTAGAGGTTGATTTTATTAATTGAAGGGCCAGAGGCCAAAATTTAAACTCCAACACCAGTGAACCATGATCATTGGAGATCATAAACCCTCCAGCACACTAGAAATGCATCCTTGCACAAAGAAAAAACACAGACAGTAAGCTCGATGGAAAGAGAAACAGTCAGAGGACTGTGATAAAGAAAAAAGGATTAAAGGTATAATCAGGTATCAAAAAAAAATTATAAAGATTCACCACGTGGTAGATATTAAAGAAAAATTAAGACAAGCGGGCTAAGAACAGAAGATTAAAAGTAAAAGCAGAGGGTTATCTAGTCAAATCAACAATCAAAGAAAGAAAGAAGACAATGGAAGGACAAAAGAATAAAAGCAAAGGATCAAAAGAAATAAATCAGAAGACCAAAAGAACAGAACAAAGATCAAACAGATTTAAATAATAAAAGCAGGCAGTCAAAGCTTAAAGAGAGAGTTTAAAAAGCTTAAAGACAGAGATTAAAAGATAAACATAAGGCAGATTTTCTCAAGACAAATTCGAAAGAATCAACTTGTGGAAATTATTCCTTTCATAAGATATTTGTGCCACCTAGTGCTTTGTTCCCTTCAATAAAGCATTTAGCAGTTATTAGGCTGTGTCAAAGATATTTTTATCTGTCAAAAAGTTATTGTAAAGTTATGAGTAGGCCTTAAAGTCAAACATTTTACCTATTTCTCCTTAGGAAGTTAAGATAGAAGTTATTAAATAGAGAAGTAGAAACATATATTCCTGCCTTGAGCATTGCATGGTATTTAAGGTTAAGAACTCATTAACTCTGTAATAAATGACACTCAAACCCTATCTTAGGCTTCACCTCCTCATTTTCAGCATAAATACTGCATCTAAACTCATTATGTTGTTGGCAGTTGATGATTCTTTGAAGTAATAGATAGTCTCTTGGAAGTTGAAAAGAAATTGAAGTCTTGGAACTTGTGGATGCCCTCATTTGTTTGTTGATGAAGGAGGCTAGATCACTGCATCTTTGAGCTTGGTTGTTGGTGAAGTGCTTCTAATATTTTATTTTTATTTCATGTTTCATTATGTTTCCACCTTTCTGTGTTGCAGTAGAATAAAATTTTTAGGCTAAGAAATGTCTTTTGAAAGTACCTTAGTTCTGTTTATTCTTCATTTCCTTAATGTTTTCTTCTATTAGGAAATTTTAGAGAATTCTTAATTTCTCTCTAGACCCCCTAAGCTTGTTTATTTCATAGATACTTGAATACATTTGGTATCAAGCATGATTTATGGTTTTCCCTACTTACTTACTACCACTTAAACACTATATTTGAAGTCTCTCCCTAAAGTACCATTCTTTTAAGTCTGCCAAAGAGGTTTTGTTTCGATCATACCTTTTGTACTTTCTTAACTTATTGTTTTAGAGATCTTCATAACTATAATCAAGGATTTTTATGAGTTACTTCTTCTTTTATTACAATTATATGGCTATCTAAAGTGTTTTCTATCCTTGAAAGTGAAATCAGTAGAAGTTAAATTAGTTTCTCACCTTCTATATTTCATTGGAAAAGTTTGTTTTGAATTATTATCTTCTGAAGTGTGGATTGCAGAATTTATGGTTTTCCCTATCTATTGATTGCCTCTTTATTTCTTATGATGTTTAAGTCCCTTTATTGAGAAGTACATATTATAAAGGATTCTTGATTTCCCTTTACCCTACTTTTCATTCTTACAATTAATGTCCATCTCATAACCCCTAAAACTTGAAGATCAACTAGCCAAGTTAGATTTGCCCTATGATGCTCCCCAATCCTTTGATGAACTTATCATGACTTCCATTTGACTCCATTACCCAATGACTTAGATATTTCCTCATTCTACCTATGCTTCTTGATCATTATACCCAACCAAAATAATCAAATAAACCTTTTACTTACTAACTAGCCTAAAATCAACCATACAAAGCAAACAAATTCATATCCTTTGCAAAAAAATAGAGAGATCCCTCTCTAAGTCCAAGAAGGATAGGTCCTAGGACTCCAAATACTGGTTCCATGTTACCCTATCATTTGGTATACCAATTTTCCAAATCACAGTACTCCAATAGGTACAGAAATAACAATAAGGGGGATACACTAACAAAAATATGGGATACTCTAGTATTATAGGGACCCAACACCCAATTTGGGCGTGATCCACACAAGAGGATCCCTCCTCCTCAACTAGTGGCCTACCAAACAAGTAGTAGGACACCTTACTAAACCAACATCTACAAAAGAATCCAAAAAACAATATCAGTGTCACCATCGAAGAAATATAGATATATATATATACAATAGAACCCTAAAAATGCAGAAAACATAAAAGGTCATACCTGATGGACCCCATACATAGCCAAGAGGGAGACCCATGTGTAGATCCCCCTATAAATCCATCCCTGAATTTGGAAACTCAAGGAACACCTGTGGGTTCGACTTGAACCATGCCTCGACCGTTGGATCCTAGTAGCAGCCTTCCTCTCGCCTGCCACCACGAGCCGTCATAAGTGTCCATCGGCCCATTCGAGGATCCCTAAGAGGAATTAGGGGCACCACCACAAAGGGTCATAACATCACAACCTGCTCATACATAATGCTACAAAGGATGCTCGCATAAGAAAAGGTCTTGATAGCAACCCTCTGGGCATTGGCAAGCTGAGTGACCATGCCCTAGTAGACATAGTGGGCCAAATAAAAAAAGTGACCGGCCTGAAGCTGAAATTCAGCCACAATCTATGGAACTGACACTCGATGGGTCACCGTCGACCCACACAGGTGAACTATCATCACCAAAGGAGCCATCTCAGCCAAGTCCATGATAGAACTCACACGGATACAACCTCAGGTAATAGGGGACCACAATGTCTTTCCTCCTCAGCCCAGTGATGAATGTTCACTCCCCCTAGGGGAAGTGGATAAGGAAGTGCATTACCCTAAGCCAAGAGACCTGTCACAAAATAAATGTCGGTCTTTGGTAGGATCACGACATATCTATGGTGTAGACCATAACATGTCGTCTTCTATTCCAGCATCAGACCAGGTAATGCACGAACCCATCCTGGGACCTCAATATGTTGTTCTATAATAACTTCAGTAAACCATATCAAGCTAGGGTCTCTCGAGCATGGGGATCTTGGGCCATTACTATGCGGAGATCAGGCTAGTCTCACTCTCACCACAACTTCCTGCCACCAAGAAAAAACACCAGAAATCAGTTTTTGATAAAAAATAATTAAAAAATAAAAAGAATGGGCATCACCATGCCGGTAAAAAAATTATGCGTGCTGGCCGCACTATTGTAACAGAAATAGGTGCGTAGTGTAATGTGCATAATCTTCCCCAACCATGAGGTCCTTGTGCAAAAATCACCCTTTGTACAAGGACCGTGTGGTCCATCCTTGATCACCTGCGCGGTCCTACCCAAAAATGGGAATAAAATATGTACAAATTCAAATTTGTACGGACCACTCGCTCATGAAAATGAAAAAAATAAAAAGCAGAATTTTTAAGGTCCTACTTGGTACTAACAGCATGAATCCTGGGTGCTCAAGCTGACCACAATGGGAAGAGAAGCTCAGGGAGGTAGCTTTGATCTAACCTCAGACCCTCAAAAAACACAAATGATTTGAAAATGGACCCTATAAATCGCCCTTTTCTCATTTTTCAACACACCATAACTTGAGCTCAGAGTACCTAATCACACAACAGCGAGAAACATAGTGATCAACACTTCATCATGTTCAAGCAAGGCCCCATAGATCCAAGTTTCTGAAAAATTCATTTTCAAGCACAACACCTACCGTACTTTAGTTCAGGTACACCCTCTATTTTCATTTACAACTTCAAGTTATTTCCAAAATATCTGTATAAAAAATATGATTTTACTTCAGGTATTAGTTGTAGGTATTAAAAATACACTAGATCCCCACCTGTCTGAACCAACAAGAGTACAAAAGCAAGAATCATTCTACCCTCAACATGATAGTCTTCCCTAAAAATATTTGCATATCCTGACATCATTTCTCTAGAATAATAAAACCCTAGGTTCATTCACCCAGAAATGTTTATCATCACCCCATCTTGCACATTATAAGCACCATTGTAGGTTGGTAGAGCCTCACCACCAATGCCATCCATCACTCATATAGACCACACACCAAGGTTTGGAACCATGGCCATAAAATTCAGCCCGGGAACTACTTCATGTTCACACACCCACCATCAAACATCAAGTCAAAGTTTTACCTATTACATGTTAAAACCCCTGTTCCCGGTCCACCACTCTCTACAAGGTGGATCAACAAAAAACACATCACTCTGTGTCACTTTTGGCTTATCACACCCCCATGAACATAGGCCATCTACGACATTTCATCCGCCTCATCACTCTCGCACCTAAACCAACCAATGGGGCCCCCATGCTCAGCAAAATACACTCCTCACATCATCATGTAGGATTATTCATGGTAATGGAGCACCTGTCTTTGCACTTGTACATCAAAACCACTTTCATATTATTTTGGAAAGTGTACAAAATTATTTTTTAGTTAGAAGAAGGCTCCCACCCATCCATTTACATTTCTTACCTAACAGAAGTCCCTAATCACCCTTGGTCAAAGCTACACATTCTTTACCACAACCAACCATGAAAATCATAACAATAATACACCCAGCCTGGGCTTCCTACCGACCCCAGGGGTTTCCCCATCAGAAATTGTTATGACTACTGCCACTCGCATTGATAGCTCTGACCTTGAGCCACTTAGCCACCATCATCAGTTATATCCATTTCTCACTACCATGCATAGTTAACCCATCACATTACACCTTGCTACATCGGAAACCCTAGTCCCTTGCATCAAAACTCATTTCGATAATTTGATGCTTCTTGTTATCACCCTAGTAATTCTTAGGTCGTGGGATTTGAGTTTATAGTTAAAGAAAACCAGGGGTAACTAAGAACCTCTTTTAGAATTTAGGATCTAGCCTTCCTGAGTTCTGGAGAGGCATCTCTCCTTAAGATTTAGCTTTGTTTTGTAATGGATTTTAAGCTAGCTATGAGTGGACAATTTGGTTTGATTTTTTGAATGTTGATAGGAATAAAGGACTAAAAGAGAAACCATAGAAATATCTACCTAACCATTGGGAAATGGAGTCAAATTTATAGCAAACAAGACTAGAAAACTAAGATCAAAAGAACAAATATACTAAGGGCAAGATAGATGATCTTCAGAGGGTTTGAAAAGGATATTTTGATGAAGTGGTATGATCTGGACTAAGGGAAATTAAGAATCCTTAGATCACATAAAAGGAAGAGGGAAATTGAGTTGGTTATAGAAAGTAGGTACAAATTAGATCGTGAAAACATAAACATGAAAACTAGTAAGAACAGAGAGCTTTTACACTGATTCTGTAATACCTTTCCTAGTTATTCACTTAATATGGAAAATAACACAATATGTATGAATAAAAATTAAAGAAATAAACAATGAAAATTGGAAGATACAATATTCATCTGATCAGCACGAGGATCATTATTTATGATGTCTATTTGCTTCAGTTTCCAGCCTGCTGTTTCATCTTAACTCACATAGAATCCCAATGTTTTCAAAAAAAAAATTTGTAGTAGTCTTGATAATTTTATTCCACCCAAAATACTTCGAAGAATAAAGTATTTATACAAGTAAATTGTTTACAAAATATCTCAAAAGTTTGAGAGAATATCTCAAGAGAAAATAGGAACTATTAAATAAGAAGAAGGATAACTGCAAAACAGATGAACAAGATGTCCTCTTTTATAAGAAAAATAGAACATTTTATCTAATCATACTAATTGTTTGTCTTGCTTGAAGTATTGTTGGCACATGGGATAATATATTGTGGAATATGTCTTGTAGTATACTCCTCCTCTTTCACGTTCTGCTCTGATACTCTTTAACTGTTTTTCTTCACTGTTTACTACTGTAAATTGAAAATAACCAGTAGTAAATTTTGTTTTCACTGATACACTTTGACCACTCATACTCTTTTACCACTGATTTTTCATCTTGAGGTAATCGTAAAGTTTTGCTTTCATATGTAATTTTATGCACTGGTTTGCCAAATTCACATCAGATCTATGAATTCTTGCCACTGCTCAGCTGTAGGAATCTTCATATTCTTCACCTTTCTATAACTTTCATCTACTTCCATATACTTTGAAAATTTTAGTTTCACAATGAATATATGCTTGATTTCATTCTGCAGAAAAAACAAATTCTCAAAATATTGCAAAACTACTTTACCACTTGGAGATCCTTGTGGTAAATCCATGAATATTTGAAAGTCCTGATTTTTGTAGCAGGTCATATTTGGTGTTGAATTTAGCAATTGATATGTTCATAGTATCAAACTTTTCTTCCAGATTATTCATAATGTTTCTTTTGGTGAGGACTTTTCTGATTTGCAAGATGGCCTGTGTTCTGTCAACAATTTTCAACTCTTCTAATTCTTCCCTGTTCTTACTATTCAAGAATTCTATGAGTTGGACTGCTTGTGGTGGCTTATTTTCAAGTTCTTTCTTTGTTTTATCAATTTCTGTAATTTCAGCCTGTAGCAACTCTTTTTGCTTTTAAATGATCTGAATAGAAGGCCATTGTGAGTGAATTCCTTCAATGATATTGGTCCATAAATAATTTTTAATGTAGGCAACTTGATCAGTGAGATTCACTTCCTTTTGGAGGGTTATCACTCTTTATTCTAAATATTTGACTCTTTGCTCATGACTCTTGGAAGTTATCACAACATCTTTATAGGCAAATTCCAAGTTTTGATTTTATGTTTAAAAAATTTTAATCTCATCATTCTTTAAATTCATTTCCTTCATAGCTTTTACTAAATCTATAGCTCTTGTTTTTGTGCCTGTTTGTACCTGTGAGTTAGAAGATGCAGTAGAAAAAATATCTTTTGATGAAATTGACACTGCAGTTGTCAATTTTCCTTTAGGTGCTAGATGTTTTGCTAAGGTGGATGGTACAGCAGTAGTCACTAGTGGAATGACTGTGGGAATGACTTCCTTAGCCTTTTTCAAAGCTTCATTTTCTTTCATTAAAGCTTTAGTCTAGTTTTCCATTTCTTTAAGTTGAGCAGTCATCTTTAGAACCAGTTGACTTAATTCATCATTCTCTGTCTTTTGCTGAAGGATCTCCTTTGCCTAGGGATGTTCACTCTGAGGTAATTTGAGTTGACTTCTTAGGGCAACAATATCGTCATTTTTCTGTTTTATCAAAGCCTTTGCAATTTCAACATTAGTTGGATCTGCTCCAGCTTCAATTACTAAATCCTCTAAAGCTTTGATTCTCAACCCTTTGGCATGTAGAGATGCTTTGTCCAATTTCATTTGTGTTTGCAGATTTGTCACAATTTTCTGTAGCATGCTAGCACTCATTGTTTTGTTGACTATTTTTTAATATAACATTTCTGTATTGCTTCTATGGAACTCAATTTGATCAAGTTCATGAATTTCCTCAGCATCTACCTCCAAATCTGTCTTTGAATAATCTGCAACTGTCTTGGGATTAGCCACTATAGGCTTTAAGAATGACATTATCATTTTGTTGGAAGAATAGTCAAATGCAGTGCGAAGTTTATCCCTATTTCCTGGTTTCTCTTTGAGAAATTTGGAATAGACTTCATTTTTTATTTCTTCATTCCTTTCCCTAATTTGTCTAAATTTTATCTGAATGTTTGAATCTTTGTTATCAGTTGCCTTTGGGGAAGAAGGAATTTCTACATCAGTTAGTTTTTCAACCATCACTGTATCTTTATCCTCTGTTTCAATTTGGATCTTTTGAAGTTCTTTGAGTGTTTCATTTACTATTGTTGTTGCCTCATCATCAGTTTCCTGACCATTATTATCCTCAATTTCTATTGCTTTATCCTTCTCTTTAGTAGTCAATTTGGTTCTCTTGCTATATGGGGTTATAAATTTCTTGTTTGTAATGGTTTCTGCAGTATATTTGACCTCTTATCTGCTTCTTTTGTGAGACACCTATGCTTATTTATCAGTTGTAGTCACCTATGTTCCCTGTGTATCAAAATTCTTCATTCCCTGTGCATCATCATCAATCAAAGTATTTGTCTCCCATTCAATCTGATTGGAAAATTTCTCAATCTATGGCTTTGAATCATGTAGGAAAGGAGTGAACTTGAAATTTATCCTGATAGTGCTCAAAATACCCTAAGGGTCATAATTCCACATGAAGCTTTCTTGGAACTTGTACTCTTTTAATTTAATAGTTATCTCTTTCATAGCTTCCCTATTGTTAACTATAAATGGACCAAACTGATTCTTGAGTTTGAATTGGGTTTTCTTCTTGGAAACCATGAGATTTACTGCGTCTGCATTTAATATCTATCTTAAGTATTCCAGGGAAAATATTCTAGTGGTAACAAATTTTGGTAATTTGTATGGAGCCAAGAGTGCACCATATACTCTTATCTTTGTATGTTTCTTATATAAATACCAATCCCCTACTTTACAGTTCTCAGACAACTATAAAATCTTTCTGGTTTCTTCATTTATTCTTGGAGTTTCTGCCTTATTCAATAATTTCATAGCTAGTATTATGAACAGATCATTGAAATTTGTATATGTGTATTCATCGTTGTCTTTCCTTAAAAGAGATTAGCAGAACACTACTGAAAGTAATTTCCCTTCTACATCCACTTTCTGTAAATCAACAGGGAATTTTTCTGCCTGATAGTATAAGAAAATATGGAATAGATATGATGTATATCTAAATACCCCCTCCTCTAGTAACTTTTTCAATTGATAGCGCATGTTTTCTGCAATGAGCTTAGCAAAATTGAAGATTATTGATGGAGGTTGGCCAGGAGACAATGTAGATAGGAAACCCAAAATGGAAACATCAGTAAATTCATCATTATCATATCCCAGAATAAATGATAGCGTAGAGATAATATTTCTTGTACCTTCAGGGAAATCAAAGGTATCATAGGGTGGACTTACTTTGGTGATATCAACATGAGTTGGCCAAAAGGTCTGAAAAGTATTCAATCTGGTAGGAAAATCTAAATCCAAATAGAGCTGGGTCAAATCTCCAATTGACAGAGAAACTGCTCTGGGGTCATGGCTCATTTGCAACATGGAATTAATGGAATCAACATTAATATAAAACAAGAATTCCCTATCTTTATTAACCATACACCTCTGATCTGGAAGATAATGAAACTGACATAATCTGATGAAATCTGGAGCCTGATAAGTGATAGGGACTATATACCTTGGAAAATTGGAATCCCAAATGGGTACATCATTTTTAACCTTCTCCAAAAACCTTTCAAAACACCAATTGTGAGATTTAAGCAAGTTTAATTCTACTGATGGATCAAAGATTCTATAATCCACATCAATCAATGAGCTACTTTCTTCATTGGTTATGGGTGGTTGAACTGGTCTGACTACTTTAGTTGTTTCAGTAGTAAGCGTAGGATTTGGCTTATTAATTTTGGAAGGTTCAGGCTGTCGCAACTTTCTAGAGGTATTTCTCTGAGATTTAGGACCTCCAAACTTTGGGTTGACTTGTTCTTTAGTCATTTTGAATGAACAGAGCAAGATTATACAGTTTGCTGAGTTCTTTTGAGAAACAAGAGGAAATTGAAAGGATTTTTAGGCAAAGATCAGACTCTGGGCAGGCTTTTAGGATGACAGAAAAGGTTTATAAAGCACAGAGGGCTAGAGGATTACTTTCAAAATATTTCAAGATAATTTTTTCAGTGAAAGTAGCTTTGGAATAGATAAAAACTCTTAAAAACTGAAACAGTGATTTCTAGGAAAAATTTGATATGGTTTCCCCTGTATTTTGAAGGTTTAGGGAATTCTCAGATGGATAATTTGGGCTTATTTCAGTACTCACACTTCAATTGGTGTATTTTTCTTTTAAATTGAGAACTTTGCAGGTCGGCTTAATGAAAAATACCTTTGATAGTTATAGTTGCGGTCGAGGAAGGTCACAGTTTTGTAACAGTCTTCAATTCAGTTGCAATTCGGCTGACAGAAGGTGTGGAGATTCTCCGGGGATGAATTTCATCAAGAAAATGTCTTTTAGAATCACAAGCAGGTTTAGAAAAGGCTCAAAAATGGCATCAGAAGGCTCTGCAAACTGTATTCAAGGGTTCTCTATGGTGAATGGGCGAAATATGATGAAAATAGTGAAAAAACGAAGGAAAAGCCTTAAGTCTAATCGCAATTCATTACATTTATTGCAGGATTAATGGCGGGAGCAGTTTTATTTTTAGAGTAGGTGGTTTTCGCATTGCATTGGGGCGATAAGCTGTATTTACCTTTTTGAACGCGATCGAATGAAAAAGGGACACGTAGCATTCCGCGGTATATGAAAACAGCTTTTATCGCACGATTTTTCCAAAACTTTGGTCGATCATTTTAGTCACGCGATATTGGATCTACATCGTCGCATCTGACTCCGTGATGCAAACGGTGGGGATTTAATTTAAAGTTGTGGAGTAAGTGCAGTGGGGTCAGGGCTTTTATCGTGAGCCATAGATATGGTAAGTGGAGATCTACAGTTGTAGTTCAACTTGATGAGAATGGTGGGGACAGGGGAAGGATTTCTCGGATTGTATTTGGGCCGTAGGATTTAAAAGGGTGTTGATGATCGAACAGGTATCATTCAACACGATGGGGAAGGATGGGAATAAAATATGGTTATCACGTTTGATGAGAATCATTAGATTTCAAATGGAATGATGATCAGACAGTTGTAATGTGATGCAACAGGGAAGGATGGGGCCAGGGGATTGAATTTATTATGTTCATTCTAAACCATAGGATCAATGGGTTAGGAAGATCGGAAGGCTGAGATTAAACCCGAGGGTGAGGAGGGATTTTTTAAGGTTTGTGTATAAACAGACTTTATACATTGAATAAAGTGGACAGGGAGGGGCTTATGAAAGTTTAACCAAGGTCAGGACTTTGGTAAAGGGGTATGTATCAGGAAAAAAGGATATGTTAAGGTTTTACCCTTAGGTTAAGGGTAATTGGGAAAGGGAAAAAATGATGTTAACAATGGTATAGGAGTTCTTGAATTTTAGCTTAAATTAAACTTCAGGATTCACATTTTTTGTTTTAAACATATATGAACTATGTTTAAATATTTTGTTTATATTTTTATTATATAGTTAATTAAACCAAATAGGCTTTAATAACAATAAGGGGGCAAGATATTTAAATAAAGTTATTTTTAGCCTAAGGGGGTTTATTTTGGGCATTATTAAAACATGTGGGGATAATAAAATTTGGCTAAAGTTATAATAATGGGTTTTTGGGGATATTTAATAAAAAGGGAGTTATATTAATATGAGAAGGTTATTTTTCTAAGGAATTAGTAAATAAGTTAGATTTAATATGACAAGGGGAAAATGTATACTCAAAAAATATTAATATAACTAAGAAAAGTGAAGTTTAAAGACAAGTTTACATTATAATAACTTCATCACTTCAACTTAGGATAAAATGTCATTTTGAGGGTTTTATGCTTTCATGAAATGTGGGAAATTAATCAAATGGGTATTAGAGTATCATTGAATAAAAATGAGGTTTTTACTTATGATTTTTCATGGAAATGAATGCATGAATGGAAAATGATGTGATTTGTGGGATTAATATAGACATTTAACACTTTCAACTAATCAACCATAGAGCCTTGGGTCTGGTTCCAACAGAAGTCAAGGAAATGCCTTGAGCCTTTCTGACTGATATTTTAGAATGATAAATGGATATGGGGAAGGGAAGTTAGTTATTTGTAGCACTGGTGAATAATATTTACAATGATGCTTCTCACCTTCTTCTACCTACCCAATTTAACTACTAACATTGTTTCTTCCATTTTGATTAGGTGCATTTGAGATAGCAACCTTTACAACGTTTATTCTTTCTGAAAGCAATAAAAATATCTAATTCTACACTTATTTCATCCAGGAATCCAGATTAAACTGTTGGATTCACTTATTATCTACCTAACTACTGAATTGTCATGATTAAATTGTATGACAATTCTTTATTCTCTATCTACAACAAGTGAAATTGAAACATGACAAGTCAAGATTAAACTGTTTAACTCATCATGGATTATGGAATTTATTGACACTCTACCATAATCAATTGCAAAAGGTAAAAGTAGTGGCATTTAGACTTGCACACTTTCATGTTTTATTCATCTTTTTCTTTTGGGGTCTATTATTTTTTCTAAGTCCTTTGATTTTTCTTTTAGGACTTTTTACCATCTTTTTGATTTTTTTATTTTTATATATTTTTTTTGTTACAAAATATGAGAATACAACTTGCAGAAGGGAGAATATGTACATATTTACAAGATTACCATCAGTCAAGTCAAAATTATGAATCCTATATTTATAGGTCACTAACATCGGCTTCACTTTGGGATGGCTTTTCCTGGTGGAATGTCAAGAACTCTAAGATTAGTAGCCTTCATCTTTAACTTTGGTAATCCTGTAATTGTGCTCTGTTTTCTGCAACAATTCATATTTATGAAATTTTATACTTCAAAGTTTAGGGCCTTCTCTTCGGGCTTCAAATTTTTAGATAAAATCTCTAATCCAATCTACACTCTTGCAATGAATATTTACAATGATAAAGTAAATTAATCTAATTGTTGAGTGAATCTGAAGAATGGTAGTGTTTCAACATCCTACCATTCGCTAGTCCTTCTTGAAGTTCAGTTCCATCCAAATTCCTGATGAAAAAGGAATTATTACCTTTGTAACCATATATCACATAGGGTCCTTACCATAGAAAGTCAAATTTTCCATGTTTGTCTTTATCCTCTCTTCGTGAGTCCCATCTCAAAACTTGATCTCCTATGAAAAAATCATCTTCTTTAACCCTTTTATCAAAAATATTTTTGATTTTGTCATGTAAAACTTGTGATTTTTCATAAACTTCTTCCCTAGTTTGTTGGATATGTATGGTTTCATTGATTCTTCGTTGAATATCATTTGTTTCCACCTGTGATTCCTGGATAATCTTCAAGACTAGAACACCCAAGGAAGAGGGGAAAACTACATCTATTCCATAAACAATCTGATAAGGTGAAGTTCCAATAGAATTTTTTGTGGTAAGTCTATCAGCCCATAGGGCATAGACTAGCTTTTTGTTCCAGGTCTTTTTGTTTTCTTGGAGTAATTTTTTAATGATATTGATTAAGCTTTTGTTTGATGATTCGGCTAAACCATTACCTTGGGGATAATATGTTGTGGAATGACCTAAGGTAATATGGTATTTATGACAAAAAGAAATCATTTTCTTGGATTTGAATGTCGTTGCATTGTCAGTAATAATCTTCTGTGAGCATCCAAATCTTGATAAAATATTACTTTCTATAAATGAGATTATAACTGAATCAGTGGCTTTCCTAGTAGGAATGGCTTCTATCCACTTGGTAAAGTAATCTGTAGCAATTAAAATCCATTTATGTTGGCCTAAAGATGGAGGATGGATTTCACCAATGAAGTCTAACCCCCATAGTTGAAATGGATTTTCAGTTGATATAGGCTTAAGAGGTAAAGGCAATAGTTTCTTTTATTCCCTTCAAAAATTTGGCATTTGTGGCAAGAGGTAACAAATTTTTTAACATCAGAGAATAAAGTTGGCCAGTAAAAACCAACTCTTAATATTTTGGCTGCTGCACTCTTCCAGTATAGGTGGCCTCCGCAGTCACCTGCATGAAATTCCTCAAGAATTTTGTCAGCCTCAGATTTTAATAAACAATTTAGTAAAATCCCACTATTTTCTTTCCAGTAAAGTGCATTGTTTAAGATACAAAACCTCATTGCTTTCTATTTGATGAATCTTGCTTTGGTTTTAGTTAGCCCAGGAGGAGCTTGTAAATGTGTTATTACAAAGATAATATCATATTACCATGGTGAGTCTAGATAGGCCTCACTGTTCAATGGAGTCACCATCTCCTCTTGGTCATCTATTTGTGCAATGAAATTAATGTCTAAAGCATTGCAATTTGATCCAACCATTAATCTGGCTAAACCATGTCCTTTAATGAGCTTTTTTGGTTTGATTTCTAGATTGTACTCAAGTATAGTGGCTATCCACTTTCCTCTCCTATTATCAGGTCCATCTTGTGTCAAAATATCTTTAATTACTGCATTGGGGACATATGCAATGATGTGGGAATGAAGTATGTATACGTTGAAATCCTTGATGGCTTTAACCAAGGCTAAAGCCTATTTTTCCATTATATTGTACTTCAGAGGTGCATCTCTGAGGGCTTTACTAAAGAATGCAATTGGCAGAAGCACTATAGCTATGGTGTGTTCAGGTGCAAAGGAAAATATTATGAAATCTTTTGTATAATCTGGGCTGATGAGGACTGGTGCTTTTGTCAAGGCCTGTTCTATGGATTTGAAAGATTTTTTGGCCTTTATTTTCCATTTTATTGTAGAGTCCTTTTTAAACATATTGTTGAGATATTTTATGATTTAAGCTAGATTAGAGATAAATCTTCTTAGAAAATTGATTTTACCCAAGAATGCTTGAAGTTCCTTTATATTTCTTGGTGGTTGAATTTCAAAATAGCTTCAATTCTTGTTGTGTCTATTCTAATGCCTTCTTTGGAGATTATGTGACCTAATAGTTTTCCTTCTTCTAGTCAGAAAATAGTCTTTTTATGATTAAGGGATATACCATATTTTCACATTTGATAAAGACTTGTCTCAGGTGATCTAAGTGTTCATCATTTGTTTTTGAAAAGACAGTAATATCATCAAGATAGATAACTAAAAATTCATGGATCTCCTTAGAAAAGGTAATATCCATTGCCCTCTGAAAAGTAGCTCTTGCATTTTTCAATCCAAAAGCCATTTTCACATACATGAAAGTGCCCCAAGGAGTGGTAAATGAAGTTTTAGTTTGATCATCTTTATGAACTAGAATTTGATTATAACTAGAGAAACCATCTAGTAAAGAAATTCTTGAAGAACCTGCCACCCTTTGCAAAATATGATCCATTTTAGGCAAGGGGTAATTGTCTTTCAAGGAAGCTTTATTGAGATTTCTAAAGTCTATACACAGTCAAATTTCTCCTGTTTTCTTTCTGGTGGGCACTAAATTAGATACCCAGTCAGAATACCTTAATGGTGTAATTATTTGAGCGTCAAAAATTATTTTAACTTCTTTCTCGATTAAAGGTAACAAGATTGGATTAATCCTTCTTAGTTTTTGTTGAAAAAGGTTTTTGATTTTCTTTCAAAGGAATCTTATGTTGAATTATATCTTTGTCGTAATTTTTCAAATCTTCGTAACTCCATGCAAAAACATCCTGATATTCTTTCAAAAGTTCTATGTATTTAACGTTTTCTTTTGATGACAAGGATTTTGATAGCTTAATCATTTTTGGTTTTTCATTTGTTCCTAAGTTATACTCTTCTATATCAGACCTGACTGGTTCCATTTTTGACCTTTTGGGCACATCATTGGAATCAAACAAATCTTCTAGGGGAGTTAAACCTCTGGGTAAAATGTTATGTTTTAAATCAATTAAATCTGGTTCATCTTCCATCATTTCCTCTATATCTACTTTTTCCAATTCATCTATGTCACTCTGAGTAAATATAGTAGGTCTATCAAAATTATGTACATATAAATCTTCTAAATCATCTATTTGAAAAAAATTTGAATCTATGTTACAAGGTGAATCTATATTACAATCATTATCTATTTGGAAATTTTGAAACTCTCGTTCATTGTTCAAAAAGTGATAGATTTGTTCATCTTCAGAGAAAATTTTCTAGTATTTTACATTATCTGGGACAATAGGTCTGTGTTGATTTTAGTAGTGTATTTTCGTAATGGTGAAAATGGAAATTTGCAAGTGCTGGCAAAGGTTTCCAAATAATGGGCTTGCATGTTCCTTTTTCTGGGGATGATAGCAAACTTGCTTTCTAATAAATCTTCAACCAAATCATGTGTTTTGTCCCTGTATCTAGCTAGTCTGGGATTGTGAACTGAGTATTCTACATTTATTTGCTTGATAAATAACTCTGAATCTCCCATAACCAATATTCTTTGCCCTCCTAATTTTCTAATGATTTGAAGACCTAGGATTAAAGCCTAATATTCAGCCATGTTATTAGTAAATTTGAAATTCAATCTAAAGGCATGTCCTTGGGAATGGCTTGTTTCAATGTTGGTAATCCATACACCAGCTCCATCTCCTTATTTATTCACTGATCCATCAAAATCCAAATGCCATAAAGCCTCATGACCAATGTAATCATCCATTATTTTATGTTTCTTATCAATGAGTTCAGTTGGCTATTATTATGATCAGAGTTATAGAGAATAAAGGAATCAAGATCAGTAGGAGTTGAATATATTGGGTAATTAGTAGGTCTGTTAGCACTACTGATCATAAAATTCATTAAGGTTTCTCTGTAAAGCTTTTTGGGCTATCCAAATACTGAGATAGTGGCATAACTCATGTCAAGTTGTAGTGATCCCTGCAACTTTTCTCCCCATGAGCGAGAAAGAAGCATGCCATACTTTGGCGGGATATCAGCTACCACAACATCCATGATCATGCTTTTACTAGGATATTGGACTAAGTTTACACACAGATCTTTAATCAATCCTATGCATTGGACTTTAGATGAATCAAATGAAAACAGATCTTTATATGGCTGGGTTATGTCTAGATTCAGGGTTTCCATTATTTCTCTCGGTATTAGGTTATGGGAAGCTCCAGTATCTAGCATAGCATTGTGTAATATCTGATCATGTACAGTAAGACTTAAATAAAATGGAGGTACTGACCCATCTGAATGCTTACGATCTACATTTTGACCAAAGATAAATTCAGGTCTATCCTCACTCATACTAATTGTATCCTCATTTTCATTTACATTCAATGTTTCAATAATAATAGATCTATACAAGTCATTTTTAGCCAATTTTACTAAGGGAACAACTATCTTTAACTTGGATATTTCAGATTGCATGTTAAATGTTGACTGAGATTTGATGGCTTGAATTATTTCATCTTTTGGAACTGTGGTTTGGGATGATTTTTCTTGTGTTTCAACAGTTTTACCTTTGGCTTGAGATTTTCTTTTGTCTTCTATTTGAGTTTCTTGATTTATGCTATCTTTGATTGTTTTTCAGGAATAGTTTGAGTGTTAGCAAATGTTTTATCAGTTTTGGAATTCTCAGTAGAAAATTAAGGATTTGATGATTTTGAGTTAGCTAGATTCTTTTTTGGGTCATTAACTATTGTTGAATTGGTGGTCTTTTTGGTGTTAGCCTTTTGGGCATATTTAGAGGATTGAGCCACCTCAATAGTGATATCTACAATATTTGGACTATGTTGTTTTTTAAGACTGGGTGGGTTTGAACTTTGTTTATTTTCTCTGGGAAGAATCTGCAAATATTTCATTTTGAGAGCCTCAATATTATTTTTGTTTTGGCTTTTTTGGGTTGGAGAATTGTTCTTTGTAGTAGGCTCATTAGTTTTCTTGCTCCTAAGGTTATATTGGATGTGAATTTCATTGATTACGAAGTCATAACCTTGCTTATAATCGAAGGATTACGAGATTCCACTTTGAACTGTTATAGCTAAAAGGGTTCCTGTTCCTCTTTTGTGAGGAAAATTGTATTGTTTTCATCTATCCCCATAACTATGTTGATGTCTTCCTCATCATCAACATTGTTTTTTGAACTTTCTGCAAAGTTTTCTTGGAATGGGGGTCTTATGTTCTGATACAGGGAGGGTTCTTTACCTTTCCCAGTATTGTTTTTTTTCCTGTAGTTGGGATTTCTGATTTGGGATTGATTCTCCCATTGTGGTTTTATTTCAATGTGGTCTAGTCTCTCAACTACTTTTTCTAATGTTTTGTTAATAAAATCAAATTTACCATCTAAGTTTGAAGCTTCTTCTTTGATAGTAACCCTCCTCTTGTTTCTCATTCTAGATTTTTTGGCAAGGGTATTGATTTCTACTCCAACAACATTTAGTTGCATTTGTTCTAGGGTGTCTACATCCATTTCTCTAAGTTGATAGGCCATGTCTACATCAAAACAATCAGAGAATTTGAGCAGCATGGAATATGGAGTGGGCTTAAGTTTTGTAGGAATAGAATTGTAAATAATGTTGTATCTGGTGCAAAAATCTTGGATAGACTCATTGGGGCCTCTCTTAACATCATCAAACTCAGATAATATTTGTAGGGGATTTTTCTTCTTTTCCCATTTATTTAGGAAAGCTCTATGGAATGAAACTAAGTCTGCTATAGTACCAGCACCTAAATTTCTAAGCCATGTTTTTACTTCTCCAGATAAGCTTTGTGAAAATAACCTCATTCTGACATCAGACTCATCTATCTCATAAATTTCCCAAAAATCATTCATTCTAGTGATATGTTGTTGTGCAGTAATTTGTGAAAAAATATCAAACAATGGGATGTCCTTTTGGTAATTTTGGGGCATGTCATGGATATTTTGAGGTAAGACCAAGGGAGCATATCTGGCTGCCATGGCTTGGATTTTTGCTAAACTAGGAGGTACAATGGTATTGGCAGGGATAGTGCTGGTTACAATAGTAGAAGTGCTAAAGGCTGAACTTGAAGAGCTTGGAAAAGGAGATGAAAAAGAAGGGGTATGACTAGTGCTTAAGGTGGGGGTGGTTATGGATTTAGTGAATGATGGAAATACTACATTAGGCTGCAAGGACAGCTCAGGGATGAATGCTTTTGTGGATGAACTAGTGGTGGATTGAGGATATGATGAATATATGATCCTAGGCTGCAAAGGCAACTCAGGACTAATAGGCTCCAAGGGTGAACTGATAGTGGAATCTGTAAATGAAGTAGAGCATACAGAGTAGAATCTGCTGCTGGAAATATGGTGGTGTATAATTGAGAAACTGGAGGTTTGAATTGAGACAAGAAATTTGCTAACTTTATAGCTTCATCGATGTCTTTAAATTTTGTGACACTTACCCTTTTTCCTGGACTTTGACTTTCAGTTTTTTCTGATTTAATAGGTGTCGAAATAACTTTATGTTTCTCATTCACAAAAGAAGTAAAAACAAGATCTAAAATAGTTTCCTTTAAATCAGTTTTAGACTTGGTTCTAAATAATTATTTTGCAAATTTCAAATCAAATTCAATATCTGATAAGCTTATTAATTCTTTGGATAAAGAATCAGCTCTTTTCAGGGGTACTTCAGTTTCTGAACTAACAGTATGTTTTTTCTTTTTTCCTATCTGGTTTAGATTGTCTACTATATCTGCAGGGTTAGGATTAGGGTTGGATCTAGTATAATAGCCTTTCTTTGGAGCCATAATGATCATTGTATAAATACCCACAACCTTTAAACTTAATCTTAAAGTAGAAAAGATATGTTTAAAAATCTTCCTCCAAGATTAAACTTAAAACTAGAGAGTGGTTAGATCCCCAGTATGGTTGCCAGTATGTTATCACCCTAGTAATTCTTAGGTCATGGGATTTGAGTTTATAGTTAAAGAAAACTAGGGGTAACCAAGAACCTCTTTTATAATTTAGGATCTAACCTTCCTAAGTTCCAGAGAGGGATCTCTCCTTAAGATTTAGCTTTGTTTTGAAATGGATTTTAGGCTAGCTATGAGTGGAAAATTTGGTTTGATTTTTTGAATGTTGGTAGCAATAAAGGACTAAAAAGGAAACCATAGAAATATATACCTAACCATTGGGCAATGGGGTCAAATTTATAGCAAACAAGACTAGAAAAATAAGGTCAAAAGAACAAATATACTAAGGGCAAGATAGATGATATTCAGAGGGTTTGAAAAGGCTATTTTGATGAAGTGGTATGATCTAGACTAAAGGAAGTTAAGAATCCTTAGATCACAGAAAAGGAAGAGGGAAATTGAGGTCAAATGAGACTAAAGAGAAATTAAGAATTATAAAGTCTGGAAATCAACGGAAAACATAAACATGAAAACTAGTAAGAACAAAGAGCTTTTTACACTGATTTTGTAATACCTTTCCTAGTTATTCACTTAAGATGGAAAATAACACAATATGTATGAATGAAACTTAAAGAAATAAACAATGAAAAATGGAAGATACAATGCTCATCTGATTAGCATGAGAACCATTAATTATGATGTCTATTTTCTTCAGTTTCTGGCCTGCTGCTTCAGCTTAACTCACATAAAATCCCAATGTTTTCAACAAAAAAGTCTATAGTAGTATTCATAATTTTATTCCACCCAAAATACTTCGAAGAATGAAGTATTTATACAAGTAAATTTTTTACAAAATATCTCAAAAGTTTGAGAGAATATCTCAAGAGAAAATAGGAACTATTAAATAAGAAGAGGGACAACTACTAAACAGATGAGCAAGCTGTCCTCTTTTACAAAAAAAATAGAACATTTTATCTAATCAAAATGATTATTTGTCTTGCTGGAAGTATTGCTAGAACTTGGGACAATATATTGTGGAAGATGACTTGTAGTATACTCCTCCTCTTTCATGTTCTGCTATGATACTCTTTAACTCTTTTTCTTCACTATTTACTGCTGTAAATTGAAAATAACCAGCACCAACTTTTGTTTTCACTGATACACTTTGACCACTGATACTCTTTAACCACTGATTTTTCATCTTGAGGTAACAGTAAAGTTTTTCTTTCATATGTAATTTTCTGCACTGGTTTGCCAAATTCACATCAGATCTGTGAATTTTTTCCACTGCTCAGCTGTAGGAATCTTCATATTCTTCAGCTTTCTATAACTTTCATTTGATTTCGTATACTTTGAAGATTTTGGTTTCATAATGAATATATGCTTGATTTCATTTTGCAGAAAAAAAAAATTCTCAAAATATTGCAAAAATACTTTACCACTTGGAGATCCTTGTGGTAAAGGTTTATTCACCTGCTCTTTAGTATAAGCTCTGATTTTCTGGTCATAGTCCTTTGGCACCATTAATTTCTCATTAAATCCATGAATATATGGAAGTCCTGATTTTTACAACAGGTCATTTTTGGTCTTGAATTTAGCAATTGATATGTTCATAGTACCACACTTTTCTTCTAGATTATTCATAATGTCTCTTTTGGTGAGGACTTTTCTGATTTGCAGGATGGCCTCTGTTCTGTCAGCAATTTTCAGCTCTTCTAATTTTTCCCTGTTCTTGCTGTTCAAGAATGCTATGAGTTGGACTTCTTGTGGTGGCTTATTTTCAAGTTCTTTCTTTGTTTTATCAATTTCTGTAATTGTAGCCTGTAGCAACTCTTTCTTCTCATAAATGAACTCAATAGAATGCCATTGTGAGTGAATGCATTCAATGATATTGGTCCATAAATAATTTTTAATGTAGGCAACTTGATAAGTGAGATTCACTTCCTTTTTTAGGATTATCACTCTTTATTCTAAAGATTTGACTCTTTGCTCATGACCCTTGGAAGTTATTACAACATGTTTATAGGAAGATTCCAAGTTTTGATTTTCTTTTTTCAAATTTTTAATCTCATCATTCTTTAAAGTCATTTCCTTCATGGCTTTTACTAAATCTGTAGCTTCTGTTTCTGTCCCTATTTGTACCTGTGTGTTAGAAGATGCAGCAACAGAAAGATATTTTGATTAAATTGACACTGCAGTTGTCAATTTTCCTTTAGGTGCTAGATGTTCTGCTAAGGTGGATGTTACAACAGTAGTCACTAGTGGAATCACTGTGCGAATGGCTTCCTTAGCCTTTTTTAAATCTTCATTTTCCTTCATTAAAGCTTTAGTCTAGTTTTCCATTTCTTTAAGTTGAGCAGTCATATTTAGAACCAACTGACTTAATTGATCATTCTCTGTCTTTTTCTGAAGGATCTCTTTTTCTTGGGGATGTTCACTTTGAAGTAATTTGAGTTTCCTTCTTAGGGCAACAATATCTTCATTTTTATTTTTTTATCAAAGCCTTTGCAATTTCAACATTAGCTGGATCTGCTCCAGCTTCAATTACTAAATCCTCTAAAGCTTTGATTCTCAACTCTTTGGCATGCAGAGATGCTTTGTCCAGTTTCATTTGTGTTTGCAGATTTGTCACAATTTTCTGTAGCATGCTAATAATCATTGTTTTGTTGACTATTTTTGAATATAAAATTTCTGTATTGCTTCTATGGAACTCAATTTGATCAATTTAATGAATTGCCTCAGCATCTACCTCCAAATCTGTCTTTGAATAATCTGCAACTATCTTGGGATCAACCACTATAGGCTTCAAGAATGACATTATCATTTTGCTGGAAGAATAGTCAAATGCAATGAGAAGTCTATCCTTATTTCCTAGTTTCTCTTTGAGAAATTTGGAATACACTTCATTTTTTATTTCTTCATTCCTTTCCCTAATTTTCCTGAATTTTATCTGAATGTTTGAATCTCTGTTATCAGTTGCCTTTGGGGAAGAAAGAATTTATACATCAGTTAGTTTTTCAACCATCACTGTATCTTTATCCTATGTCTCAATTTGGACATTTTGAAGTTCTTTGAGTGTTTCATTTACTATCATTGTTGCCTCATCATCAGTTTCCTGACCATTATTATCCTCAATTTCTATTTCTTTATCCTTCTCTTCAGTATTCAATTTGGTTCTCTTGCTATAGGGGGTTTTAAATTTCTTGTTTGTAATGGTTTGTGTAGTATATTTGAGCTCTTCTCTACTTCTTTTGTGAGATACCTCTACTTCTTTATCATTTGTAGACACCTGTGCATTATTCACCTGTGTTCCCTGTGTATCAACATTCTGCATTCCCTGTGCATCATCATAAATCGAAGTATTTGGCTCCCATTCAATCTGATTGGTGTTATAGCCCAAATCCACCTCAGGCTGAAAGAAGGCGAGATTCAGGGTAACACCAAACCATGCTCAGTCTAGTAGCTAGCCCTACCAGAACAGGAGAGGGCTCTCTCCGAGTCAATCTCAGGAAAAATGTATCAATAGGCCTTGAGATGACTGAAATGAGTGCTAATTTTAGGCTAGGTATATTAATCAAGGAGTTTGGAATGATTTTTAGGGGTTTTTGTTGGAAAAAAGGAAAAGGCAGTTTTGGGCTTGGGGATGAGGCCAAATTCTTGTAGAGTTCAAGTTGGGGCAGGGAAGGCAATGGCTTTGATGTCTTAGATTCAATGAATGGATAGAAAAGACTGCTGAGGAGCTGAAGAGGGCAGGAAGGTGCAAGGATCCTCTTCAAACGGAGGAAAACATATAAAACTAAACAAAATTTTAAGGCAGAGCACCAGCAAACTAATGAATTCTACCTTAGTTACTCATTTGTTTAATTCAGAAGCAAAGAGAAGGGAAATGGCATAAATATAACATTAATGAAACTTACAGATACATGGAGAAAAACATCATCAAAACTCAGAGCCACAAGGATCCCAACAAGTGCTGCAAAACCCTGGTCTTTCCTTTGCCAAAAAATGCAGAAGTGTATGTACAATGAAGTGCCAAACTTTTCCCAAGTATCCAACCCTGAAAATGTCTCAGAAAATATAATATATAGACCATCCTAACCCATCCCCATGCCTCTAGGGTTTGAGCTCATCCTTCTAGGAGCTATTTCAACCAATTCTAAACAAGGAACTGAAATCTAGGCAATCAAACAACTTGCCTCTATATGGAAGGAAACTGATTCATTCATTTAATTTTCACTTTTTAGTGAATGAATCCTCTAGAACAAGTAAATAAGAGGAAAAATTACATCATAATCATCAAATTACATCAATATATATCAATAGTTACATTAAAAAGTAGAACTAGTCAAAACTGGGCGAATTTCTGAGCTGAAGAGTCAAAATGAGGCCAAATTTCTCTATGCGCCGTGCCCAAAAACTCAATGCGTTGCGCCACTTTGATCTTGTTTTTGAGGAACTTCCAAAATTCAAAATTGAGCTCCTGATAGCTTTTTGGAAAGCCCTATCTGTCTACTATCCAACCCAAGTGGAATTTTTTAATTTGGAGTTCATTTTCCCCTCCAAAACTTCAATCTCCCAAAACTAGTTCCTGTGTGTGAAAAAGGTGGCAGAAATGCCATTTTCAAGGTGTTTTTGACCCTTTAAACCACCCAAAACTTGATGAAATCTCTCAGCCATTATTGAGCATGTATACTTTATCATAAAAAACCCAAAAATATCAAGTTTTCCTCCAGAAGATCTCTCAAACGTAAGCGCGTGCCAAGTGGCGCGGCGCGTCGGGCGAAAAAATCTGTTTTGCGACCAAAATTTAAAAAATGACAAAATTTACTCCAAATTTGCTGAAACTTGGAGTGAATTCCCCCCATCATGTGCCATGCTCATCCAAAGAAGCTTCGGCCAAGATTTGGAGTGGATCAGGCCTTTTCCGACGTTTCAGTGCTCTCTTCAGCCTCGCGTTCAGGATCTTCATCTTCGCTTTGCAAACATGTGTGCGAGCTCAATAGTGGTTCTTCATATGTCTAAGCATGTCTTTGTCCCTATTGGCCTTCGCCAATAGTTTCTCAAGATTAATGTTGACTCTCGTAAGGCAAGTCTCCCGCTCAAACGGTGTCATGTCACCTGGTCTTTTTCAGGCCAATTCCCAATCTTCACGGATTTTCTGCAACTCCATGAGTGTCTGCTGATCCTCTAGTTGTTTATTCCGCTGCTCCAAGTAATTTATAACCCACTGAGATCTCTGAAATTTCTCGGTCAATGTGTCGATCTCAGCTTTCTGCTCCTGGATGATTTCTTTCAGCTTTCAGCTGGGAGAACTCAAATCAACATCAATGAGTGTAAAATCAATGTCTTGCATAGGCCTCTTGCCTCTGTCCTGTCCTTGTATATGTGCTGATGTCAAAGGCGAGACCCCTTCCACCCCAAGTGGAGATAGTACTCGTGCTACTGATGAAGGTAACGAGACCCCTTCCACCTCGGATGGAGATAGTACTCGTTGTGCTGCTGCAAATAATGCTCTGGTACCTCTCTGATAGGTAACACACACTGGAACACTGATAGGCTCTATCTCAAGACCCTGAAACTGATGTGAAGGCTCACCCTCATCATGAAAAATATCTGGAGGAGGCTGAGGGGCTATGAAGAAGTCACGGGAAATGAACTCCTCCCATGCAATGCCCTGCAATCCAAGCTGATGTACCACAATCATCTTGATGAGCGCATAATGATAAATGCTGTTATGCTGCTGCTCTGGATTCTTCTTCTACACAAGAGTAGTCATCCGCTCTATGTTTCGGCAATGAAGTATGGAATGTTCATCATCCTCACTCTCGTGAAATGCATCAAAAGTCTGATGTGGTATGCATAAAGGCGTGAGAACTGGCCCTCACAGCTAAAGTATCTAATGATGAGTTTCATTAATGGCGCATAGGACTCCTTCAAGAATCTGAAAGGAAACACCCTGCTAAGCTGCCTCATATAACCAGGCCTGATGTAAGGTTCATAATATGCTCTATCCAGCTGCTGTCTCTTATTCCACTCTTCACCTATATTCGGTATCCCGGTTGCCTAAGAAATGGTTTCTGGTGTCAAGGTGAAGTTCACTCCAGCAAGGTTTACATGACCATCATGCAAATGTAAAACAAACAAGCGAACCAACTCCTGATGATGTTGAATCTGAGAAATCATCTCACAATACTGAAAACATGAATGTTGCTGAAAGCATGCCATTGCAAGCGGGCAGGCCTGCAATTGAGTTAAGGAAGTGGGCTCTTCTCTGACGTGCTTGCCACTTTTATGAGGCCTTCTCGGTACATTAAGCTCGGTGGTTGAGTCACTGTCCTGCTCATATTTTTTCTCATATGAAAAATCTGTCTCTGTCATGGTGCTGAAAGCAAGGTGTATGTTTGGTGTGTTGAAAATGAGAAATTGGACTTAGTGTCTTTGTTTTCAATGCCAAATGTGCTAAATAGGAAATAGGGACTATGAGGAAATATGAACAGTGGGAAAAGTGGGGATTTTCCAAGTGAATTTAATGCAATAACAGTCACTTGACTGTTTGGGGAACTTCAAAATTTAGGGATTTTATAAGTGATATGAAAGGAGGAGGGCTAGTAGGGTTTAGTGATAGGGAAAATGGGAACAAGGGATATGATTGGTTTTGGGACAGAGGGAATAGGAGAGGGGCCTTATGATAACATAACAGTGATGGGAAACACAGATGAACAATGGAGTGGGAGTGTTTGGCACCAAAGTCAAATTTTAACACTTCAATTTCAAACCCCAAAGGAGCAGATTTTGATACAAATATAGGGTTTATGTTTCACCAATCAAAACTCTCATATCTTGCCTCCAATCAACACCAAAAATAACCTAAAATCAATGGGAAAAAACGCACAACTTACTTGGATCAAAAGAATTGATTCGTTTTGAAATTTAGATGAAGAATTGATGAAATTAAGCCTGTCAGATGTGTGCGCCGCGCGCACACCCAGTCCATCGCGATCAACGTATGTGTCGTGCCAATTGCAAATTACACTGTGAAATCGGCCCTATGCGCCGCGCACACTCCAAACACACAGTCGGTCTTCAAAAACACAATTTCACCTTCCACGATTTTCTCTTGAGTGTTTTGACAACTTCTTGTTTGCAAATTACATTAAAATGGTGAAAATATCTCTTATAGTCATGGCTTTGATTTTTTCTTTGCAAAGACCCACTTTTGTAATGTTTTGAAATTGGCATTTTTTTTTAATAAAAACTCTGTTCTGCTTGTTTCCACTTGAATTTTTGGCTGAAATGATGAAGCTCTTGGCCATTTTTTGCAGGGATGGTTGGCATTGTATTTCAGCAAAGGAGGACCAGGGCTGCCTCTGAATTCTTCATAATGGAAAACTTTAAAAATTACATATTTATTACAAACAATAAATTTGAAGATTTCTTCTTCAAAACAGAGTTTTGAAGAAGAATCATTTTTAAGCATTAATGATAATGAAAAATTGGCTTGCTGGTATCATTGGACACTCTGAAACAAAAAATTTGAGAAACCCTAGACCTAATGACTGAGATGACTCTTAGTTAACCAAGAGACCAAAACAAGACTATGAATGACTTTTAAAATTTGATTTTGACGAACAGAACTGAGCCAACAGGTACAAGGCATGAGGGGAATGAGTGACAAAGCCCTTCTGTCAGATGATGGCATGCCCCTAACGGAATGCAGATGAATGAGCTGAATGAGACACCTAAAAATGAAATGCAATCAGATAAATGATCTCTGACGGAGGGATGTAAAGACTGACTCTAACATTTGGCAAATTTCTCAATCTATGGCTTTAACTCATGTAGGAAAGGAGTCAACTTGCACTTTACCCTGATATTGCTCAAAATACCCTGAGGGTAATAATTCCACATGAAGCTTTCCTGGAACTTGTACTCTTTTAATTTGATAGTTATCTCTTTCATTGCTTCCCTATTGTTAACTATAAATGGACCAATCTGATTCTTGGGTTTGAATTGGTTTTCTTCTTGGAAGCCATGAATTTACTGCATCTGCATTTAATATCTGTCTTAATTATTCCAAGGCAAAGATTCTAGTAGTAACAAATTTTGGTAGTTTTTATGGAGCCAAGAGTGCACCATATACTCTTATCTCTGTATGTTTCTTATAGAAATACCAATCCCTTACTTTACAGTTCTCAGACAACTGTAAAATCCTTTTGTTTTCTTCATTTATTCTTGGAGTTTCTACCTTATTCAATAAGTTCATAGCTGGTATTATGAACAAACCACTGAAATCTGTATATGTGTATTCACCACTGTCTTTCCTTAAAAGAGATGTCCAGAACACTACTAAAAGTAATTTCCCTTCTACATCCACTTTCTGTAAATCAATAGGAAATTCTTTTGCCTGATAGTATAAGAAAAGATGTAATAGATATGATGTATATCTAAATACCCCCTCCTCTATTAACTTTGTCAATTGACAATGCATGTTTTCTGCAATGAGCTTAGAAAAATTGAAGATTGTTGATGGAGGCTAGCCAGGAGACAATGTAGATAGGAAACCCAAAATGGAAACATCAGTATATTCATCATTATCATGTCCCAGAATAAATGATAGCATAGAGATAATATTTCTTGTACCTTCAGGGAAATCAAAGGTATCATAAGGTGGATTTACTTTGGTGACATCAACGAGTTGGAAAAAAGGTCTGAAAAGTATTGCATTTGGTAGGAAAATCTAAATCCAAATAAAGTTGGGTCAAAACTTCAATTGATAGAGAAACTGCTCTGGGGTCATGGCTCATTTGCAGCATGGAATTAATGGAATTAGCATTGATATAAAACAATAATTCCCTATCTTTATTAACCATACACCTCTGTTCTGGAAGAAAATGAAACTGACATAATCTGATGAAATCCAGAGCCTCATAAGTGATAGGGACTATGTACTTTGGAAAATTGGAATCCCAAATGGGGACATCATCTTTAACCTTCTCCACAAATTTTTCAAAACACCAATTGTGAGCTTTAAGCAAGTTGAATTCTACTGATGGATCAAATATTCGATAAACCACATCAATCAATGAGCTACTTTCTTCATTGGTTATGGGTGGTTGAACTAGTCTGACTACTTCAGTTGTTTCAGCAGTAAGGGTAGGAGTTGGCTTATTAATTTTGGAAGGTTCAGGCCGTGGCAACTTGCTAGAGGTATTTCTCTCAGATTTAGGACCTCCAAACTTTTGGGTGACTTTTTTTTTGGTCATTTTGAATGAATAGATCAATATTGTATAGTTTGTTGAGTTCTTTTGAGAAACAGGAAGCAATTTAAAGGATTTTTAGGCAAAGATTAGACTCTGGGAAGGGTTTTAGGGTGACAGAAAAGGTTTATAAAGCACATAGGGCTAGAGGATGACTTTCGAAAGCTTTCAAGCTAATTTTATCAGTGAAATTATCTTTGGAATGGATAAAAACTCTTAAAAACTGAAATAGTGATTTCCAAGAAAAATTTGATAGGGTTTCCCCTGTATTTTGAAGGTTTAGGGAATTCTCAGATGGATAATTTGGGCTTATTTTAGTACTGGAACTTCAATTGGTGTATTTTTATTTTAAATTGAGAACTTTGCAGGTCAGGTTGATGAAAAATACCTTTGATAGGTATAGTTGTGGTCGAGGAAGGTTGTATTTTTGTAACAGTCTTCAATTCAGTTGCAATTTGGCTGACAGAAGGTGTGGAGATTCTTTGGGGATGAATTTCAACAAGAAAATGGATTTTAGAATGACAAGTAGGTTCATAAAAGGCTTAGAAATGCCATCATATAGCTCTGCAAACTGTATTCAAGGGTTCTCTATGGTGAATGGGCGAAATATGATGAAAATAGTGAAAAACCCAAGGCAAAACCTTAAGTCTAATCGCAATTCATTACATTTATTGCAGGATTAATGGCGGGAGCAGTTTTATTTTTAGAGCAAGTGGTTTTCATGTTGCATTGGGGCAGTAAGCTATATTTACCTTTTTGAATGCGATCGAATGAAAAATGGACATGTGGCATTGGGCGGTATATGAAAACAACTTTTATCGCGCGATTTTTCCAAAACTTTGGTCGATCATTTTAGTCATGCGATATTGGATTTGCATCGTCGGATTTGACTTCACGATGCAAACGGTGGGGATTTAATTTAAATTTGCGGAGTAAGTGTAGTGGGGCCGGGGCCTTTAACGTGAGCCGTAGATATGGTAAGTGGAGATCTACGGTTGTAGTTCAACCCGATGAGAATGGTGGGGACATGGGAAGGATTTCTCGGATTGCATTTGGGCCATAGGATTTAAAAAGGTGTTGAAAATCGAACGGATATTATTCAACGTGATGGGGAAGGATGGGAATGAAATATGGTTATCGCATTTGATGAGAATCATTATATTTCAAATGGAATGATGATCGAACGGTTGTAATGTGATGCGACACGGAAGGATGGGGCCAGGGGATTGATTTTATTACGTTCATTATAAACCGTAGGATCAATGGGTTAGGAAGATCGGAAGGCTAAGATTAAACCCAAGGGTGAGGATGGATTTGTTAAGGTTTGTGTATAAATAGACTTTATACATTGAATAAAGTGGACGGGGAGGGGCTTATGAAAGTTTAACCAAGGTTAGGACTTTGTTAAAGGGGTATGTATCGGGAAAAAAGGATAGGTTAAGGTTTTACCCTTGTTTAAAGTGTAATTGGGAAAGGGAAAAAATGATGTTAACAATGGTATAGGAGTTCTTGAAGTTTAGCTTAAATTAAACTTCGGGATTCACATTTTTTGTTTTAAACATATATAAACTATGTTTAAAGATTTTCTTTATATTTTTATTATGTAGTTAATTAAACCAAATAGGCTTTAATAACCATAAGGGGGCGGGATATTTAAACAAAGTTATTTTTAGCCAAAGCGGGTTTATTTTGGGTATTATCGAAACATGTGGGGATAATAAACTTTGGCTAAAGTTATAATAATGGGTTTTTGGGGCTATTTAATAAAAAGGGAGTTATATTGATATGAGAAGGTTATTTTTCTAAGGATTTAGTAAATAAGTTAGAGTTAATATGACAAGGGGAAAATGTATACTCAAAACACATTAATATAACTAAGAAAAGTGAAGTTTAAAGACAAGTTTACATTACAATAACTTCATCACTTCAACTTAGGATAAAATGTCATTTTTAGGGTTTTATGCTTTCATGAAATGTGGGAAATTAATCAAATGGGGATTAGAGCATCATTAAGTAAAAATGAGGTTTTTACTTATGATTTTTCATGGAAATGAATGCATGAATGGAAAATGATGTGATTTGTGGGATTAATATAGACATTTAACACTTTCAACTAATCAGCCATAGAGCCTTGGGTCTGGTCCCAACTGAAGTCAAGGAAATGCATTGAGCCTTTCTGATTGATAGTTTAGAATGATAAATAGCTATGGGGAAGGGAAGTTATTTATTTGCAGCACTGGTGAATAATATTTACAATGATGATTCTCACCTTCTTCTACCTACCAAATTTAACTGCTAACATTTTTTCTTCCATTTTGATTAGGTGCATTTGAGCTAGCAACCTTTAAAACATTTATTCTTTCTGAAAGCAATAAAACTATCTAATTCTACACTTATTTCATCCAGGAATCCAGATTAAACTTTTTGATTCACTTACTCTCTACCTAACTACTAAATTGTCATGATTAAACTGTATGAAAAATTTTTATTATCTATCTACAACAAGTGAAATTGAAACATGACAAGTCAAGATTAAACTATTTAACTCATAATGGATTATGGCATTTATTGACACTCTGCCATAATCAACTTCAAAAGGTAAAAGTAGTGGCATTTAGACTTGCACACTTTCATGTTTTATTCATCTTTTTCTTTTGGGGTCTATTATTTTTTCTAAGTTCTTTGATTGTTCTTTTAGGACTTTTTACCCTCTTTTTGATTTTTATATATGTATTTTTTTTTTTACAAAATATGAGAATAAAACTTGCAGAAGGAAAAGTATGTACATATTTACAAGATTACCATCAGTCAAGTCAAAATTATGAATCCTATATTTATATGTCACTAACACTTCCTTCTTGTCGACTTCAACAACTTTTTTCTAGGAAGGAAGTGGTACGTTGGATGACTCCTCACCTCAATCAGGGCATCCTCGGATGGCACGATAGGATAAAGCATTTCCCATTAATGTCATTGATCCTCTAGAAATTAGACATCAACATAATTTTTCATGCCTAAGATGGTATCATACTTCATAACCGTTGCACTCTGTCTAGATTTGTCGAAGACTCGTATACTAATAAGCATCTCTTTCCTGAAGAAAAATGTGTGATGGCACCTAGGGTTTATACTGAACTAAGCTTCCATGACGCCACCCTGTCCTCACTTAGCCCTGCTCAATCATGCAGATGTGGATTGACGAATTCTTCCATCAATGTTGAACCTCGAGTATTTTGTGCCCTTCTGGGCACTCACCTCTCCCTACACCGCTTCTCTCTAGAAAATGGCAAAGCTAGAACTAGGCCCTCTGTAGCTGTGATTTGTAACATCTACCCCCTTCAAGCAGAAGATGCACGGGTTAAGAACGACACTGTAGCAAATACTTCGTCTTCTCCTCAGGCTGCGGCTCTAGGGAAGTATGACTACGTGCAGAAAGGCTGCTCAACCCCTTTCGTACTGCATGTGCCTTCCCAGAACCGTCAATCCTCTGTTTTTCAGATTCAGAATTCTTTGAGCTATCTGGATTTTCCTGGCGGGCACACTTGGGATTTCTGAAGGGCGAAAAAATATACCCAACTCTATGGCTATTGGACTCACCCCACAACTTCTCACAAGCCCCAGCTGCAAGTTCTGGAAAAGGTGGATTACCAGAGTACCAGCTTCCTCTCTTCTCAGATATGCAGAGGCAAGCAGAAGTTTGATCACTCTGCCTCGTTTCAGATCCAGATCTTGCTCCTTTGTGGAAAAACTATGCTGCAATGGGTGAGCTCTTTGGATCTAGTGCAGGACCTCAAGCAAATCCTTGAATATAGGCTAGGGATTCCTTATACATCACAGAGACTCCTCCACGAAGGTTAAAAACTTGAAGATCTTTATCCCCTCTCTTTTTACAATATTAAAAGAAATTCATCCATCATTTTCACCCTTCATTTGAGAGGGGAAGTTGTTGGACAGTCATCTACAGCTCCAGCTTTTTCATACAAAGATGTTGTCCATGCTCAGATAACCAAGAAAATAGCTCCACCAGCTCAGGCTCCCAAGCCTTTTTTGGTGGACAAACTGGAGGAACCCCCCCCCCCCCATTGAAATAATGCATCCAACGCTGGATGAGAAAATCCAAAAGTATGCAGACCATGCCATTATTTACAGATTTAATGGACTATGGCCATGTATGGCAGGCCTCTACCAATGGATTCACTCCAACTAGACCAACAATTGCAAGGTTCTATTCTGCTCAAAGTGCTTCTTCATTGTAGTGTTTGCTTTCAGTGAGGACTAACAAAAATATCTTACAGATGGCCCATGGTTCTGAGGCTCAGCAGGTTTATTCCTCACACCCTGGTTCCCAGATTTCGATCCATCTACAACAGTCATCACCAAGCTCCCCATTTGGGTCAGACTTCTTAATCTCCCAGTGCATCTATGGCACTTTGTTGTATTCCAAGGGATTGGAAATACTCTAGGCCACTTTCTTGCCACAGACACCTTGAGGTGGGAAAAGGGCATATACACCTTCACCAGAATCTATGCAGAAATAGACATGAGCAAAGGTCTACCTGATCAAATTAATCTCAAAATTGGAGACTTCCATTGGACTCAGACCCTGGATTATGAGAAAATAGCCCTTCGCTACTGGCATTTCCATCAAAAAGGGCATCTTTAGAGCTCTTGTCCCTCGATGCCTGCCCAAAAGAAGAAATCCAATCATAAGCCGCAATCCAAAAGCTGGAAACTTCATGATCCTCCCCCCATGGATGATATTGATTTCAGCTCAGATGAAGAGGAAGGGGAAGCTGAAGGAGTGGATCCGCTAGAGGATCTGCCTTCGGCAAGCCCTGAGGAATCCAATGTTCCACCAAACTCATAGAAAAGAACTCATGAGTCCTCTCCCTCGGATTCAAACAAGGAGACCTCTCCGACAGCCCAGCTTAGTCTGTAAATTGTGCCAGCTCAACTGCATCATCTTGGCTGGGTCAAATTTGGTAAAAAGAAAGGGAAAAAATGCTGAATGTTTGATTCTACCCACGTTGGGTATAATCCCTTGTTCAACTCTTGTTACTTTGTTTTTTCTTGTTCCTTTTCGCTTTTGCAATGCTCTCTTCATGGTTTCTCTTAGGGGCCAAGGTGGATAGTTTATCCTTTCCAGCTACCCGTTTTCTTGCTTCTCTTGGTTGTATATTCATATTGTACCATACGTTCTCTTAATAGAATTAGTTTTACGGAGAAAAAAAAATAAGCATCTCTTTCAACAATTCTTACACGAGAAGGTCCCAAATAGTCAAAGACCCATGCATTCATTTAACGTGTTCTCTAAAAGTGCCATGCATGTGGATACCACATTCAAAAAAAAAAAATCAAAGAAAAAAAGCCCCCGAGGGTGTCAACAACCATCGTCATCAAGTAGGAGCAGGTCACCAACTACAAAATATGACATGACAAAAACCAGTATCTGTGAAATTAGATTAACTAGTCAAACATCATGAGCATGGGAAATTATCGACTAGTAGAAATATTACTAATTTTATCTCTTGCAAGTTTCCTACAGAGCATGGTGTATTTCTTACTTAAGATAAGGGGTCTCTCAACTCAGTTCCAAATTAAGTTACCCTCTCTCTCTCCCTCAAAACAATCACACATAAAAGAAAACATAATGTATTTTGGCTATACAGTTCATCCTAGACCTCATACATTAGGGGGAAATTGTTAACACCAAAAAATCATATAGGAAAAAGACATTAAAAATGTCAAGCAGAAGGTACAAATGAATATTTTAAAATAAGGAATACATTACGGAAGACCAAAATTTAACTTTTCCTAAGGTTCAGATGGCAATTAATGGACTATGCACCTGCATCAAAGAATTTTTTCACAGAGTGCGGTTATTCCTTCGATAGTCACACACTCCTGAAATGGAAAAATTTCACCATCTGGGATCACTTGGCATGCTTGGTTAAGATGATTCTCCACCTATTACTATCAATGATAAGCAAATTTGAGCCACCTTAAGGAGTAAATGCAACCCACAAAGGAATCCCTCCTCCACTCTTGTGTCACTATCCATCTTGGGGTAAGAGAAGAGGAAGGAATTCAAAAAATGTCTATATAACACAACCTTTTGAAGAAGAGTTGGGGACACATTGTTATGCTAGAAAAATTCCTTCATAGAAAACCAGCTTGCATAGTCCAGCAAGAGAGGGATTAGAAGGACTCATATGTTGGCCAACCAAAATCTCAGTCCAAGAGAGAGATGTACACTAGTTGATCTTGATCTACCATCATTTGAGAGAGGGAAGAGATGCTTGTAAGAACTCAAGAGAAGGATACCTTCTTGTTTTGGATATTTGAGCTTCATATCTCAAAGGACCCTCTTCAAGTGTTTAGCATTGTATCTTTTTTACCACCAACACATAATAAAGGGAATTCTCCATTTGTGTTATTAGGTTGTTTTCTCCATTGAGGTTTTGTATTTTTCATCTTTTTTTTTTTTTTCTTAGTGTTGTATGCTTGGTTTTCTCTCAAAATTATTTTACGTTGTGTCAAATCTGTTCCATTAACAAAATAAAATCACTTTTCTTTTGTAATATTCCAAAATTGGGACTGTCAGCAATACATGTTTGAAAAATGCATTTTTTAGAAATGTATGCTACAACAATCAAAATTAGCCCTTGGATACCTTATATTTGGAAATATAAGACCTAAATCCAAGAGGATATTAGAAAAAAATCCTTCTAGGTGAGGTAAACAAGTCGCCCACACCTAGTATGGCTGAAATTGCCCAAGAATGGGACTGCAGCAGTACAAAACAATACTACTAAGAAAATAACGTAGTTTAGCAGAGTAAGAGTAGGAGGCCAATATGGAGGCTCAAAAATTACATGTACATCTGCAAATCAGATTTACAATGTGGCCCATACAATGTACAAGAGAAAAATAGAAGACTTATATGAAGAAATCCCTCAAAAATAGGTGCTACAACACATGCATTGACTGCAAAAGGGCTTGACAACGTTATTTTAAAGAGCTGCAGCAGCTGTATATTACACTTCAGATATGGAGCATACCTGTGTACAAAATATTAGATCTATATCAGATCTGTACACTAGAAGAGCTCCTTTACAAATTCCCCTTAGGTTTTTGAGCAAAACATGACATACAAAGAGTAGATATGAGATCTAAGTTGCAGATCTGCAGTAATATTCAGGAATTTCTGAAAGTAAATACATTAATAAGCAGATCATATTTGAACAGAACATGGATCATATCTGTAATCCATGGATCACCACAATGAAGGGCAGAACCCCAACACTAGATATCTCTCCTCCAAAAGTGTGTCAAAACACCCTGCAACTGTACACTTGCAAATAATGCAATCCTGGAAGGAAAAATGTGTTGTAGGCTCTAGTACTAGTTTGGACTGATGCCAAGATCTGAAAATGCAGCTCCAAAGGTCTAATCCTCTCTTTTCAATGGGATAGAAGGCTTTCCCACTGAAAAGAGGCACTAGATTAGCCTAGATCTGAGAAGATCTAGCCTCCACTTGTTGCAACTTACAAGGACAACCAAACCCTAAACAGGATCTGCGTTGTAGTTGGAATATGAGCTTGGCCAAATGCCTGATAGTGGACAATATCAGCAAGAATCCTCCAAGATCTACTCAATGGAAGAGATGGGATTCCCAATCAAGAACACCCTAGTGCTAAGCAACACTATTCTCAGCTAAACAACAAGAGAATAATATATGTCTAAACAAGTAATATATTCAGAAATATACATAATCAAAACCTTATTCTGTTGTCCTCCTCTTCCTTTATAAGATGAAATTCCTACCAAACCCTAAACCATCTCAATGATTTAGCTCCTTTCACATGTGTAGCCTCCAACTAAAACTGCGATGTGCATCTAGGAGATTCACTGTATCTAGACAACGCTATTGATTTGGTCCTCGTTGACTTGGTCAAATGATCCAGCCTCTTTCATAACTAAGTGTGCTTATGTGAATAGCCCAAATTTATCTTTGTTCACATGTGGCATTGATTTATTTTGCAGTTTATGAGTTTAATTGATCCTCCTTTACAATTTTATTCATGAAACAGAAAATTGAAACATAATTGTATATTCCCATTAGCTTGGGCTAATTGGGAATATTACAGCCCTCCCCTCCAAAATGTTGCTTGTACTCAAGCAACTTTTAGGGTGAGTGCCGCAACACTTCTCCTCCTCCATTGGTGACACTATCAAGGATCAAGCTTTCTTCAAAAGCTAAGTGTTCAACAATCCAACCCTCCATGAATTATTCCTCCAAATTCATTATGAGATGTACATAATCCATCCCACAAGGAGTCAAGAACTCAACTGAAACAAAAATCGTTGAACCAATACTCTCTCTAAAACATGTAGCATAAGGTACATAGAGATTTTCCATCCCATGTGGTACATACAAGCTTCCCATCCTCCCTCCATACAATCCCATAAAAAATACAACTATATCATCAAGGTATGGAAGCAAGATTACATATATACAAACAGAAATTAGAGCATGAGGGCGTGGGTCATAGTCCCACATATGATGCCAACGCATTGCATCTCCTTCCTGCATCAGATCAAGGTATGGTAAGTGGTCTCCCCACCACTTAATTGCTACACATGTCATCTCACCATGGCTAAAAATGTGAGATATGTTTTGTGCATTCGGGAAGCATCCATCATGAAAGAAAATCTCCCTTTGTACAACGAGTGGCCAAATTTAGAAATTTTAGTGGCCCAATGTTTTCCATGAGATTTACATGATGCATCAATCCTCATTGGAGTCATGGCCTACATAAACATGGTGAAATAATGTGAAAAATTAGAAAATGAAACTTGCATTACATGATCAGATTCTTCACCAACAATGTCTCTCCTACATATGGAGTTGTGCATGGATATTTCTCCTCTTTCAAAACAAGGAAGAAATAGCTGAAATGACTCTTGCATAGAGTCCCTTGGCTGCCCCAACTCCACATAGCTCATGCATTCTAGAAAATTTTTATGTAGCTCTCCTCCAAAGCCTTCCCATTCAAAGCATCTCATGATAGTTTTGTAGATCTTCATGGAATAGGTAGGGTTGAAACAGAACTCTTTGTAGGCCCTTTGTAGCATCCTCTCCTTGAGCTTGGAGGATATAGGTAAGAATATCCTATCATGATGATAGATGACTCCCTCATGGGCTATATATCCCTCTTCATGTAGATGGTCATCAAGCATCATACAAGTATGAAAATATTTGGAATAATCCACCAACAACTGGGATTTCCAGTATAGATCTACACTCCCCAACAATGATAGTGCTAATGATGCATCAATATGAATTTATGTCATGTTTTTATCTCCTCTTTGACATCTCCTATGCCAAAGGTACATGTAGGAATGACATACCTTCCCTTCTTCTCCTCCAACAGCGCAAAATAAAAAATGAAGGTGGGTGATGGTGACGAGAGAAGAAAATATCCCTCCTTCTTGTGCTTTCCCAAGACTTCCAGTGCTGTAGCTGTGTCTTCTAATGCTCCCATCCCCCATGGATCTGATCTTGGAGCCTAATTTAGTGATAGATCTCTCACCAAAACTGAATTTAGTGGCCTTGTTGGCCGGATAAATCGTTCTTGTGGACAAGACCGATCTCCCTAGTGTCAGAAGACAATCTAGCAACAAATGAACAACTAAGTTTGTATTTCTCTAAATATATTTGTTTAACAAATAAATTTTATAAAGGTGTCGATCCTACCTTAGATCCAAATGCTTATTTGCGGTTGTAGTGCTTCCGTCGCATCAAAAATCCTTCCGTCGCAACAAGAGATCTTCCGTCGCAACAAGAGTTCTTTCATCGCAAGAAATTGTCGTCTTTCGTCGACCTGCAATCACAAACAAGAAAATATTAAATAGCACCTGTATAAAAAATAATAATAAAACATACCTATCATAGTGATCAAGGAATCTATGAAATAAACGATCAAACGACAGCTTATTGAAATAAACAATCGAACGAAAATTTATTGAGAAAAACAGAACTTGATTGTATTAATATTAAAATATACAGAAGAACCTTACAACCTTAGCCTTGATGTTCGAAAGGCCTTCCCGGGGTCCGAAGCAAGAGTCTCCTCTACTTTGATAAGTCTTGCACTCTTCCTCCAGGAGCATAAAGAGGTATGTGATATTTCCTCCCAAAAGCTCAACAGAAAGAAGACTAAATCTCAACAGCACTTTGACTCAATCACACATAAAGCTTGAACTCTAATCCTCAATATCCAAAAGCTTAATCTCCAAAACCTTCTAAACCCAAAAATCTTAACCATTTGAGGCTACCCAATGCCTCCTTTTATAGAGCAGATGAGGAGGTTAGGATTCCACCTTTGTAGGGATAGAATCCTCCTTCAAAGGGATAGACTCCTCACATCAAGGTATTAGTTCCTTAAGGTGAGGGATACATGCACCTTATCAAAGCGTACTCATCCCCAAAAATTCTCATCTAGAACCTTCTAGAATTGACCTCAAATCAGTTTTTTGACTTTACTTTCTCGCCTTTTTGACTTTGAGGAGGGTACGCAGGAATTACAAAGGAAAACTACGTTCTAAAATGCAGGTAAGCAGTGTATTACATGCGTACCCAAGCTAGGAACGTAGGCAGGCCTCATGTTACCTGCGTACCCAAAGTTTCATAGATTTTTAGGGTTTTTCCTCCTGTTTCAGGGCTTGACATGAGGAGTAAAGGTTGTAAGACTTTCAGAGGAGGCATGTATGAGTGTTAATGAGCTCATACAGTCAGCAGAATTTCAAGGTGACAATTTTTAGTGTAACAAATTGCCCCCTAAAGTGCGAAGTCTGGAATAGATGAAGATGAAGTCTGTCATATATGAAGAGTGAAGTACTTTATCATTTCAAGGATCATCCTGTGGACACCCCAGTCGGAACCTGTAAAAAAATTCAATGCAAAATATATATATGTAATCATATCATCGCTGATGTAGGCATTCCCATACTCAGATAAAAAACTAACTAAACTTGGTCTGATACAGAAATGATTTTAATATTACATCAATAGTGTAGACACAGCATGGGCGCATCCATCTATAATGAATAGTATACTGTATAATAATAAAAATCCTCGCAGCCTAGATGGTGGAAACTAGATCAAGGGTCTTGATTTCCACTTCTCGAACCAGTACGATTCTATCCATGCGATTAAATGTATTGAAGTCGAACATGGTAGAAACCACTTGATTACCAGTCAATGATGTGAACTGTTAACAAGTGTGAGAGAAACCACCAGTAATGTCAATGGCTCTCAAAGTACTCAGTACAATTCATGAAATGTGAATAAATGAGCTAAAGTCGAACATGTCATGGAATCATTCGATCGAAGGTCAATGATGCAACCTGTCGTCGAAGGCGAGAAACCTGCCATTAAGGCATGCAGATTCCAAGGTACTGATGACTTTTAGATCAACTTCCTAGATAATTAGTTGTCGTTGATAGAAAGTGATCGGTCGTAGGCAAGCCCACAACACGAAATCATAGATCAAGTTTTGAAGAAATATATTAGCAAGGACTGACTCAGGGATGGTCAAAATGGAAGAAAAATATTTCGCAAATGAATGGTTTATTTGAACTGTCCTCTTGAACACATAACGACACTGCAGATGGATTGGTGACAATTGACCCAAAGCTAATACCCAGAAACTGGCTGAAGACTTTCAATGTGGTTTGATTAACTGTTAGGCAAAGGATTTCCCAACCTAGGTGATTGAAAAGTGTCGTGTTCAAGAGTGGTTAACTGGTTTTCTGAATAATCAAAATACAACAAACAGGTTCGTTTTTCTCTCTTCTCCCCACCATTTCTGGCAAGTACCTCTTTATTTTTGACAAGCTTGAGGAGGATAACATTTGCTTGTTTATAAGCTCATCCTTTGGATGAGTCCAACTTAGTTTAAGATTTGAACCCTAAGAAGGAGTGGTTCGTTCCTGTTGGAATTAAACAGGTCCTTTATTGTTAAATTTTAACGAGTCCAGTATAGGAGAAACTCGGTGTTTTTCATTTTTAGGGAGTCAGAAGAAAAACTTAAGAAAACTCTGTGGGTGTACTTTTTCGTAAATTTAGTCTCTCGAGCCCGAAAAAGGATAAAATAATGTGGGAGAGAAATCTATTGACCGTAATTAGTCAATGTATACCTTTTTCGTAAATAGTCCATTTCAGTCAGAAAAAGGGGTAAACTTATACTGAAGGGACGATTATTCATCTACTTTAACGAGTTCAAAAAATCAAGTACTCGGTAATCTTTTCATATTTAGAGAGTCTGAAAAGGGCTTAAAAGAGAACTCTAATATTTCACTTTTTCATAAGTTTTAACGAGTTCGAAAAAGGGATAAAAATGTACTCATGGTTTCGCTTTTTCTGTAAATTTTAACGAGTTTGAAAAAGGGATAAAAATGTACTCAGTAGTTTCGCTTTTTCTGTAATTTTTAACGAGTTTTAAAAAGGGATAAAAATTTACTCATGGTTTTCACTTTTTCATAAGTTTTAAAGAGTTCAAAAAAGGGATAAAAATATACTCCTGTGGCCGAATTTCAATTTAATTTACGAGCAGGAAAAGACGGAAAGAACTCGGTATTTTCATGTGTTTTATGAGAATGAAAGATAGAAAAATAATTTCAGGATTTTCATGAGTTTAACGAGTCTTGAAAATAACCTAAATTGACTGAAGATAGGTTTCATTTTTACAAAAGCTTGAAACAGAGAAAAACTATGCTTTAGAGTGGTTTCATTTTTACACAAGATTGAAACAGAGAAAAAACTGTGCTTGATGCCCCCTAAGCGTAACTTCTAGAGCGCATGCCCCCCCAGCTTCATTTCATTCAACTAAGTACACTTCTGGTAATTAATAGCTTGATGGAATGAAGGTTCATTTACGAGATCATATGAAAGACCCGACCAAAAACTGTAAGAAAATTATGCAAAAACTAGCCTAAATATATGAATTAACATTTACAAGATCTAATCAAAGACTCGACTCGATTAGGGGAGGATTTGTTTCATTTTTTAACGAGCTTGACACAGGAAAAGAACTATGCTCATGGCAACGTGTTTCATTTTTTAATGAGGTTTACACAGTAAAAGGAACTTTCCTCCTCTACATGTTTCATTTTTTTTAACGAGGTTGACACCATAAAAGAAACTATCCTCGTATCTACTCTCTAAAATCTACCTATATAACCTACTGATTCATTTTTTAATGAGGTTGACACAGGAAAAGAACTTTCCTCATACCTGATTCATTTTTTAACGAGGTTGACTCAGTAACAAGAACTATCCTCTGACCAACTGATTCATTTTTTAACGAGGTTGACACAGGAAAAGAACTGTCCTCATACCTGATTCATTTTTTAACGAGGTTGACACAGTAAAAGGAACTATCCTCAAAGACATGTTTCATTTTTTAAAGAGGTTGACACAGTAATAAGAACTATCCTCAAACTCACTGATTCATTTTTTAACAAGGTTGACACAGTAAAAGGAACTTTCCTCAGACTCACTGATTCATTTTTTAATGAGTTTGACACAGTAAAAGGAACTATCCTCAGACCAACTGATCATGGCTTCCAACAGGAAGAAACACATGTCAATGGACACACCTTGATCATGGCTTCCAAGAGGTCTTCATCAGAAGGAAGAATAGTTCTCTGGAAGGAACACATGTCAAGGGACTCAAAAGGGATAAGAACATCGCGTTCAAATAATCCCATAGATTTTTGCATGTCAATTACTGGATCTAAGTCAAAGGAAGACGAGCAAATAGTGACAGGCTTGCTTACATCGGTAACTGAAAACATGGGACTAGTTGCCACATAATTAACCCGTGGTGGGGTAGATACCACTTGCATATGAGGAACATTCAGGGATGTCGAATTATTGGTAGTCGAATCACAATATTTCCATTGTGAGGGAAATACATCACACGAAAGAGTGTCGATACGACAACTTTCATTGCGTAAACATAGTCTCGCCCAAGGAGTAAATTGAAATGCAAGGGGCCTCGAACTACCATAAGATCAATACAGACAGTTTTACCTTCCAAAGTAATAGAAAACTTAGGAAGGATCCCTAAAGGTTCACTAATGGTTCTATTAAAAGCTTTCAGATTCTGCGTAATAGGCACAAGCTGAGGGGAACCCAAAGCTTTCCAAACAGTTGAGGATAAAATACTAATAGAAGCACCTTCATCTACCTGTGTGCGGTGTATGTACCTTCCACCCAACTTCACAATGATTTGGAAAGGGATGGATGAAGGAAGACGAGGTTCTATCAGTCTATTCCAATCAAAGGAAAAGACCTCAGTACTTGGAGGGGGTTCTGTAGAAACAGGTGAAATGCCCCCCGACGTAGAAGAATCTGATGTAACAAGAAGAACCTGAGCAGTATGAAGTTCACTCTCTACAGGGAGAATGGGATCGACCGAATGTGAAATCAAATCGACCACTTGATCAACTGATGGATCATCAACCTCAGTGATATGAGTTTCACTCTCCAATGGAAGAGTGGGATCGACTGTACTTGAAATTAGATCAATCACTCCGTCAGTTGACGGTAGGTTGGGAGAAAGTTTACGGTAACCAGTCGGAAATTATTGCTGTGGAACAGTAAGTTTTTCCAACAATTTTGAGGCTTCATCCATGTGAGGGAAAATGTGAGTTTGATGACTCCCTTTGCATAACTTACAAGGAAACCTAACTTTACTCTTTTTTCCAGGAACCTGACTATCACTGGTTGATGGATCAATGGAAAGTTGATGAGATTTTTTTGACCATACTTCCAAGACCTTTGGAATACCAGGAAAATTGATAAGGAAGTGGTAACCCTTACAAAGCTTGCAAGGGTATTTGGGTTTACGATGCATGTTGGAGGTTTCCTCAACACAACTAACATTTACAGCCATGGCTGGTTGGTTGACTTCTTTCTTATCTTGCTTCTTCTTCTTCTTCTTCTTCCCTTTCTTCTTCTTATTAGCCACTTGGTTACTAGCGTCAAGGCTTTTACCAAGTGATGAGGAAGAAATGGAGGAAGAAATATTAGGCGAAGAAGGTAAAGGGTCAACAAAAGGTTGGTGATGTTGAGATGGTGAACTCTGTTGATGTGAAGCATCTGGTTGAGGTGGAACAATTGGAGCATTCGGGGCCAACGAAGTTGAAAATAACCATATTGGTAAACCTATTGTAAATCCAGGTAATGAAAAAGTAGCCATATAAGGAGGACCAACATTTCCAAAACAAGGAAAAGTACTAGGATTCTCATTAAGAGGGGTTCCTTGGTTGGTAAATTCCAGAACAGTTGCCATTATATTCAACTTCAGTGAATTTTATTAGCAATTTAAAACTAAAATTAACACTTAACAATTCACACCTACAATTAAAATTCACAATTCACACCTATGGTCTCTAAAATTAAAAACAAACAAATTAACACGCGCTATCAAATCTAGGAGTCAAACCACACACAAACAGTAACTTCCTGTACTAAAAAAACTAGTTGGTGACGAAATCCAACATCGTAGAATTTAATACAGAAAGGGCGGTTGGAACAGTTACTCCGACAACCTACTTAATGAAACAGACTGGCACAAGTTTCTTCACAAAACCATCTCGCATGAAGAAAACCCCCCAGAGAGTCCAAGTGAGTCTAGTCGATGTATGCTCCAGGTACAGTGAGATCTTTCCTTCACCATCACCTTAGGAAATAATCTTAAGCTTATGGACACTAAGGTTACCAAAAATAACAAATAAAACTGGGGGAACAGTCTACGATCCAATCCCACGCGCAAGGGCAGAGTAACAAAGCTCAATCCCCTTGAAGGTTCCTCGACATGGTTAATCTGAGGTTTACCGACAAGTGACCCCAGGCTCCTCGACAATGGTTAATCCGAGGTTTACCGTTTGTAATGCGTGCAAAATCTTCTATCTTCCCCAATGAAACAAAATTGATTGTCTCAAAGGTTCAGACATCGTCTCGTGATTGACTTCTTTAAGAGAAGCTTCCCAGATTATACAAATTACAATTGGATTTATTTCCTACCGCAAGATTTATCTACTGTTTGTTTTTGTTGCTTTGGAAAGTTAACTACAACCTATTCCAAAGCACTAATCCTGATCTAGATTGGTGGAAAGAGCCCTAAAAATGTAAAAATTACTAAATGAATTTTAATTAAGCGCTGTGTTATTTAGGCTGTTATTACTCAAAAGGGTAAATGGATATGAAACCAATGGTGTTATGACCCGACCCAAAACTAAATGCAATCGAATATGATAATGTAATCTTTTCAATTCGATGAATCCTAACTAAAGTAAGGAGAGAGTTTCCATTCACTTCCAACAATGCCAATAATTGATCACTAAGAGAAATTATAACAAATTCTCTAATGCACTAATTTCATCAAGAAACTAATGCAAATCAATCCCAAAACAATTTTTTATTTTTGTGTTTTTAAAACAAGCATAAAAACATCTAAATTCAAATCAAAGAAAATTGATTTAAATCTACGATAATTTTTTCAGAATGTAAACTATGCAGTTGTAATCTATGCACAATTCACATTTATATTCTGAAAATGAGAATTCTAACTATGCAAATGTGATCTATGCAAGAGAATTCTCAAACACAATATGATTCTAATGTGATCTAAGAACCAATCAAGTGCAAGTCAAGAAAATCGGGTGAGAGTTCCAAAGATCAAAAAGAAAAACACTCAAAGGTGATTAACACTCATACACAATTGTGAAAAGATGCAAAATTGTGAAAATACTGAGACAAACCTCCAAGTAATGAACAAAGGAAATCAAATTAATAATTTCTCAAAAAAGATACTCAAAACACCCTATTAACTTAATGGAGATTGATGAGATGAAAAATTGCTGAAAGAAATTTAGAAACAAGAGATTTTTGACAGAAAAATACAGATCTGGGTAGATGCTAAGAATCCAAAATCAAATCTAAAATAAAATAGAAAAAATAAATCTAGATTTTTTCCAAAATTTAACAGGGTCTGCAGGCTTCCAGAAGTAACAAGTGCGGTCCCGCACTGTTTACTGAAGGAAAGTGCGAAACTGCTCGCACTGTGCAAAAGAACAAAGTGCGGTCCCCAGAAAAGTTCAAGAAAAATGTAAAAGATTTCAAAATTTTCAAAAACAAAGAAAACCTAAGCTACCCAGGCAGATATCCATCAATCAAAAACCAGGAAAAATGTTTCCTCAAATCAAAATAAAAGAGAACAAAAAAAAACAAGTTTCCTTCCCCAGTATGGTCGCCAATTTGTTGGCCGGATAAATCGTTCTTGCGGACAAGACCGATATCCCTAGTGTCAGAAGACAATCTAGCAACAAACGAACAACTAAGTTTGTCTTTCTCTAAATATATTTGTTTTACAAATAAATGTTATAAAGGTGTCGATCCTACCTTAGATCCAAATGCTTATTTGCAGTCATAGTGCTTCCGTCGCATCAAAAATCCTTCAGTCGCAACAAGAGATCTTCCGTCGCAACAAGAGTTATTTCATCGCAAGAAAGTGTCGTCTTTCATCGACCTGCAATCACAAACAAGAAAATATTAAATAGCACTTGTATAACAAATAATCATAAAACATACCTATCATAGTGATCAAGGAATCTATGAAATAAACGATCAAACGACAGCTTATTGAAATAAACAATCGAACGAAAATTTATTGAGAAAAACAAAACTTGATTGTATTAATCTTAATATATACAGAAGAACCTTACAACCTTAGCCTTGATGTTTGAAAGGCCTTCCCGGGGTCCGAAGCAGGAGTCTCCTCTACTTTGATAAGTCTTGCACTCTTCCTCCAGGAGCATAAAGAGGTATGTGATCTTTCCTCCCAAAAGCTCAGCTGAAAGAAGAATAAATCTCAATAGCACTTCGACTCAATCACACATAAGCCTTGAACTCTAATCCTCAATCTCCAAAAGCTTAATCTCCGAAAACTTCTTAACCCAAAAATCTTAACCATTTGAGGCTACCCAATGCCTCCTTTTATAGAGCAGATGAGGAGGTTAGGATTCCACCTTTGTAGGGATAGAATCCTCCTTCAAAGGGATATAATCCTCACATCAAGGGATTAGTTACTTAAGGTGAGGGATACATGCACCTTATCAAAGCGTACTCATCCCCAAAAATTCTCATCTAGAACCTTCTAGAATTGACCTGAAATCAGTTTTTTGACTTTACTTTCTCGCCTTTTTTACTTTGAGGAGGGTACGCAGGCATTGCAAAGGAAAACTGTGTTTTAAAACACAGGTAAGCAGTGTATTACATCCGTACCCAAGCTAGGAATGCAGGCAGGCCTCATGTTACCTGTGTACCCAAAGTTTCAGAGATTTTTAGTGTTTTTCCTCCTGTTTCAGGGCTTGACATGAGGAGTAAAGGTTGTAAGACTTGTAGAGGAGGCATGTATGAGTGTTAATGAGCTCATACAGTCAGCAAAATTTCAAGGTGATAATTTTTAGTGTAACAGGCCTCCCAAGTGGTTTGCCACTAGACAAGAGTGTCCCTTGCATAAATCTCATGAACATAATATATGGGACAGTGAGGTCCTTGCTTCCACTACTCAAAACCATATTTATTTTCTGTGTGGAAGTGTTGTGAGAGGGGTAAGTATGCATGCCTTTGATCATTTGAGGTGCACCACTCTTCTTTTCCACCCATTCCATTTTCAAAGCCTCCAAATCAGTGGTGACTTTCCCCAATGTAATCAACCATTGAACACCCAAAGTAACATTGGTGTCTGGTATGTCAACTAAAAATAAGTGATCCACCAAAGTGTAGGATACCATGGTGACTAAAAGTGATGGGACATAATGCATGCATTGCATTTTTCTATCTCCTGGGAAAAAAACAAAGAATCCCTCGAACGTATCAGCGGGTATTTACCTCCTTTGCACAAGACGGGCATCAATGAAATTGTGGGTAGCCCCACTGTCAATCAATACAGAAACCCTCTGTTTCATGATTGAAACTTGAACTCTTCAGGTCAAGTACTTAGGTACTCCCCTCAAAGATGCAATAGTTCCTCCAATAGGAGCAAATTCTCCATTCCCATCTCCCGATGGTGATGGATATCGTTCAACATTGTCAGTGCTGTGACCCCTTCTTGGTTCATCATATTCATCTTCTTCAAGATCTAAGAAGACCACTATATAATGTGCTTTACTAGCAGCACATCTATGTCTAGGTACCCATGGTTCTTAGCAAGTGAATCATAGCTTCTTCATTCTTATATATCTTCAGACTTCATCATCGAGAGGCTTCTTGTATGAGCTCTCTTTTGAAGGAGCAGCTTTCTCTTCCTTTCTTTTAGAAGGAAAAGAGGGCTTATTCTGAATGTTTGCCTTTGATTTTGGCAAGGCATCTTGAAGGTCTCTAGCCCTCTCAATGGCATCATGCAAGGTAGTGGGCTTGGTAGATTTAACCAAGCCATGTAGAGGTTCATCTAAGCCATCGATGAACATGTACACCCTTATTGCTGCAGAAAAGTCAGGAACCATAACAGATAATCTTAAAAATTCAGAAATATAAGACTCTATATTACCTGACTGCTTCAACTTTTCAAGGCTCATGAAAGGTGCTTCTGGATCCTTTATCTCAAACCTCTCCACCAGTCTTCTAGTGAACTCAGAATAGGTAGTCACATTGGCATGAACCAATGTAGACAAGCCATGGAACCACCAGTTGTGTGCTTCACCTTCAAAGTGCAGCATTGCAATCTTGATAGCTTCCATCTCAGGGACTTTGTTAAACTGAAAGTAGATATCCAGTTTTTCTACCCATGCTTTGGCAGAACAAGTGGATGACCCATCAAACTTGGGTAAAAATAATCTTCCCATAGAGTGATGTCGATCATGATTCTGAGTGAATCCACCATCTCTATGTTGATGCCTTGGTCTTCTTCTTTTGTCCCTAAGGTGAAAAAACTCTTGAAAAATCAAGTGATCCTTGAATCTCTGATTCTAAGACTCATATTCTTCAAGTTAGTATTCAAGGGATGCTTTCTCTTGAGGCCCTTCATTTTCCACTGCCAAAAAAGTAGGCATGGTAGAGCATTGTGGAACTTGTGGCTGGTTCATTGGTTGATCATTCCAGTGATGAGACATGCCAGAGCTTTCTCCAAGATGAAATATCTTAGGAGATTCATTGATTCTGTCCATTCTCATCTCTTTTATCTCTCTAGCAAAATTTTTCATGGCGCTCAAAAGGGTTTTTGAAATCTCCTTTCCATCTTCATCACTTCCAGATTCAGGGGCTTTTCCCTTGTCTTTATCATCATTGGTGTAATCAAATTTATTTTGTCTTATTTTTTGATACCTCTTCTCTCTGTTAGTGAGAGGCTCATATTATTCTGAAGACATATTTGATCTTTAAGAAATAAAATCATGGGCTATGCCAAGATGATTGCTCTGATACCATTGTAATATTCCAAAATTGTGATTGTCAGCAATACATGTCTGAAAAATGCCTTTTTCAGAAATGCATGCTACAACAATCGAAATCAGCCCTTGGATCCATTATATTTGACAATATAAGACCTAAATCGAAGAGGAGATTAGAAACAAATCCTTCTAGGTGAGGTAAACAAGTCTTCCACACCTAGTATGGTTGAAATTTCCCAAGATTGGGACTGCAGTAGTACAAAAAAATACTGCTCAGAAAATAAAGTAGTTTAGCAGAGTAAGAGTAGGAGGCCAATATGGAGGTTCAAAAATTACATGTACATCAGCAAATCAGATTGCAATGTGGCCCATACAATGTACAAGAGAAAAATAGAAGACTTATATAAAGAAATCCCTCAAAAAGAGGTGTTGCAAAACATGTATTGACTACAAAAAGGCTTGAAAATGTTATCTTAAAGAGATGTAGCAACTGTATATTACACTTTAGATCTGGAGCATATATATGTACAAAATATTAGATCTTTACACTAGAAGAGCTCCTTTTAAAATTACCCATGGGGTTTTGAGAAAAACATGACATACAAAGAGTAGATCTGAGATCTAAGTTGCATATATGCAGTAATATTCAGGTATTTATAAATGTAAATACATTAATAAGAAAATCAGATCTGAACAGAACATTGATTATATCTGTAATCCACAGATCACCACAGTGAAGGGTAGAACCCCAACACTAGAGATCTCTCCTCCAAAAGTGTTTAAAAACACCTTGCAACTGTACACTTGCAAATAATGCAATCCTGGAAGGGAAACTGTGTTTTAGGCTCTATTACTAGTTTGGCCTGATGCCAAGATCTGAAAATGAAGCTCCAAAGGTCTAATCTTCTCTTGTCAAGGGGATAGAAGGATTTCCCACTGAAAAGAGGCACTATATTGGCCTAGATCTGAGTAGATCTAGCCTCCACTTGTTGCAAATTACAAGGACAAGAAAACCCTCAAAAGGATCTGTGTTGTAGTTGGAGGATGAGCTTGGCCAAATGCATGATAGTGGACAAGATCAGAAAGAATCCTCCAAGAGCTACTCAATGGAAGAGGTGGGATTCCCGATTAGGAACACCCTAGTGCTAAATAGAAATATTCTTAGCTAAAAAATAAGAGAATAATATATGTCTAAACAGAAAATATATTTAGAAATATACATAATCAACAACCTTCTTCTGTTTTCCTCCTCTTCCTTTTATAAGATGAAAGCCCTGCCAAACCCTAAACCATATCAATGATTTAGCTCCTTTCACATGTGTAGCCTCCAACTAAAACTGTGCTATGCATCTAGGAGATTCATTGCATCTAGGCAGCACTATTGATTTGGTCATGGTTGACTTGTTCAAATGATCTAGCCTCTTTCACACCTAAGTGTGCTTATGTAAATAGCCCAAATTTAGCTTTGTTCACATGTGGCATTGATTTATTTTGCAGTTTAGGAGTTTTATTGATCCTCCTTTACAATTTTATTCATGAAACAAAAAATTGAAACAAAATTGTATATTCCCATTAGCTTGGGCTAATTGGGAATATTACACTTTGTGACCTTGTGCAGGTAGCATTCAGCTTTATAAATAAGTGTATTTCGTACACAGTTGCACCAAATACACTACCACAGTGATTATGAGTTGATATATCTCTATTGATGATGTTATTATGTGTTTATTATGGTGTATGTAAATATTTGGGTTTGAATGATGTTCTATCACAAAGAAAATTTATGATTCAATAGTTACAGATCTATATGCAGGTTGGTCTCATGAATATCACATGCATACATAAATATTATTCTGTTAAGTCGCGTATTGTTTCTACAGTATGGAAAAATATGTAGGTGGATATGCTCCATGAGAAGCGCATAAATACACTAAAGTACTTCATAATAAACACATATATATGCTAGGGTTTCTGAAGTATGAGAAGATAATGATGTATGATTAGTCATGTTTTTATTAATCAGTATCTATCGATGATGTCTTATTCATGATAATATATATGTGATAGTTCTAGTTGAGTTGAATACTTTGTGAATGAAGTGTTTAATTATATTGATACTGGTATGTAGTGATGTGTAAGTGGTTCAAAGATCTGTGATGGAGGATAAATTTCTTTCTATGATTGATTTCAGTAGTGCATTGATTTAGTCTAAGGGTTTTGTGTTTTGAGATCTGTACATAGGTTTAATTAAGTAAAAGCACATGTATACATGGGTATTATTCATAACAGTAGCATATACATTTTTAAATATTGTTTATTAGGGTCTATAGTGGAAGCAGTGGGTTTCAGTGATGGATAAAAATGTATGCATTGATGGTTTAAAGTGCATTGACATGATATGTTTTTGTTTAGTTTGACTGGTTGCAATGGTTAATTGAAATTCAATGATTTATTTTCTGATTCGGTGATTTGATGATGGTAGTGGGTCTAGTATGGAAATTTTATGAAAGGTGGCCTACAGGTTGTAATTTTTTGATAAGGTGGATCCAGTTTGAAACATTCTAAGAAGTGATCCACAAACAACCAAATATATGGTGGTTGTATTTCCCTTTCAGTAGGTGATGGAGAACGACATAAGATTGTAGCCTTATGCAAGTGGTTGGATGCATACTAGTATGAGTATGGGCTAATACAATATTGTAAATAATATTTTTCTTAATTAAATAAGAAGACAATGACTACAACAACATGGGTTTTTTCCCACATTGGGTTTCCACCTAAAAATATTGGTTTTCATATGTGTTGACTATGTGTGATGATTTATTCTATTCTTACTACAATTTACTGTTTAATTAATTCCTAATGAATTAATGATACATTGGTTTAAGTTGAATATATGAAGAATTAATTGAAAATTTAGTTAACTGGATATACGCTGGTTGTATTCATAATAGTAGCATACATACACAAGTTTACCTCATTAAATTCGTGTACATAAATATAAATAGAAAATGAGAAGGTCAAGTAAGGTTTAAAATACTGATTCACCCCCCCACTTATTATTTTACTTAAAAATTGGTATTAGAGAATGTCCTTCAGAAGAATCTTGATCTCTTAAAGGAAGATTCATCAAGATGAGAAACCAAGAGGGATAAAATCTACTAGGGCACCATTATTCAATGAATCCAATCTAGTTTTCTAGAAAGTTAGAACAAGAGCTTACCCACAATCACTTGGAGTAGATGTTTTGGGAATTATTGAAGGATGTTATTAATATTCATCCTCCATTCCCATAGAGGAAGAATAAAAGAAGAAATATGAGACCAATGAAAAGGCTGCCAATGCCTTGTTAGGAAGTTTGGAAAAATCATAATTTATAAAATTCATGAAGTTGAATACTGCAAAGGCTATATGGGACAAGATCATCCAAATTTATGAAGGTGACACCAAGGTAAAAATTTCCAAACTTAAAAATCTTAGAATTCAATATGAAACTCTCAGAATGCATAATGATGAAAATAACGCAAGTTTATTTCTTAGGGTAGATCAAATCGTGAATTATATGAAAAATCTTGGTGACAAAATAAAAGAATCATCACTGATTGAGAAAATATTAAGATCTATAACCCAAACGTTTGATTTGAAAAATTACCTGCCATTGAATAAATGCAAGATTTGAAGAACCTTACCATTGACCAACTTCATGGGATTTTAAGAGACTATGAAATGAGTAAAGGGGGTCCCTTAGATACTAGATAAGCTACATTCAAAGCTACTTCTAAAGGAAAGGGAAAGGAGGAACTTAAAGAATCGGGTTATGTATCATGTGAATAAGAGAAAAAATTAATGATGAAACTTCAAGTAGGTATTGGATGATTCAGAGGTAATTTTCCTTTCAAATGTTTTTCTTGTGGAAGAGTTGGTCACTATGCTACTAAATGTCCTTACAGAGAAAATCATGAGAAAGGGAAGAATTTAGCAAAAGTAAATTTTAGAGGAAGGTTCGAAAACAAAAGAAGCTTCTATACTCACAAAGAGAGTGGTGGTCTCTCAAATGAGGAAGAAGGTGAGTCTGATCAGGAATATCAAATACTTATCACATTTGAAGATCAATGTATTAATGATTCTGATGATTTTTTATGGATGCCCTAGAACAAAAGGATAGTTTCATCGAAGAAATAACTCAGCTTAAAATGAATTTAGAAGAAGCTAAATTAGTAGATGAATCTCTAAAGAAACAAATACAAGAAAAGGATAAGCATAATGAAATGCTAGAAGTAGAAATAGTAAGTGTAAGGAAGTAACTTTGGAAAACAAAAAGTCTGAATCATAGGTTTGCTAAAGGATTTGAAACCTTAGACGAAATATTCGAAGTGAAGTGCTCTCCTCTTATAAAAAAAGGTCTTGGATACAATGGAGAATCATCAAAGACTGTAAATTCTTCTGAAATAGGTACCTGAAGCTATCTCAATGTAGTAAAAGGAATCAGTCAACAAAAATCTAGCTATCAACAAAAGAATAAAGGATCAAATGCTTCCCAGGTAAATATCCCTTACTACAATCGAATGGAAAATTACACAAGAAGGTAATATACTCCCATAAACTTATATTTTAATGGTCAATGATTCACTTGTCATAATTTTGATCATAAGGTTGCTCAGTGTGTTGCTTACAAAACTGTCATAACTAGAGAAGCAAGAAAGAAAAATAATGAGATTGGGGTAAATGAATTGTTACACAGCAATTTGTCACCGTCCCTACAATCCACATCCCGCACATTGGAGGGCTCATTCCATGACCTGTGGGCAGAGTTAAGACTTGAAAATACTTTCATTGCATCCCTCTGAAGATGAGCTTTAATTGCCCTAAAGACATCTCCCTGCCAAAAACCCTAAAAATAGCTCTTTTTCCATTGGCGCGGTTCCATAGTTCAGCCCTCGCACCAAGAGGGAAATCCTCCAAAGAGGGTGCGCCAATTGGCGCTCTGTCATAGAGCCGCACCCGTGCCAACCATATTAAGAGGTTTTTAAAAAAAAATAAAAGGCGGAAGTTTCATCCTAACAAATTCCTGGATTGATTTCTATCTTGAGTTGGGAGGTTTGGCTACGAATTTCCATAGAGAGGAAGTGGTTTGCCACCTCTCATGGAAGCTTCCTTGATGATAGGGCCAATCCCATAATTATAGGGATCCCAAATCCCCTTCCTCCTTCTATAAAAGCTTGCCCATTTCCATTGCAAGCTAGTTCCAAAGAGTGGCAGAATTTCTAAGTTCCCAAGAGCTTTCCTGCTGCAAAAGCCTTCTTGATTCCCTAAGGCCAAATCCAAGCAAGGAGACTATTGCCAAGTATCCGGAGAGAGAGGCTTTTCCCATCCCTGATAGGCTTTATCGAGACATGTTGTGCTGACGACCCGCTAAAGGAGAGTGCTGCGTCGAAGCTATGGTTGTATTCTTCTTTTAACTCTTTAATGATAAGCGACTATCGGTTATGGTTCCACTCTTGTTCTTGATCATGTTCATGAGTTATATCCTCTTCGATTGATATATAGTTGTATGTACTGGATTTTATGCTTGCGTTTGTGTTGTTTCTTGCATGTGCAGGTGTCCGATCACGAAGATCGTGAGGGCTGTGATCTGCCAGGGCGAAGGAACGAGAGCACCACCTCTTCTACAAACGACAGCGTTGGATTCCAGGTAAGCCTTCCTCACAAGTCAGTTTATTTACAATTAGGAACCTGCACTGTAGCATGTTTGATTGTTGCTAGACCCGATCTGGGCTAGTAGGGATCGTCTTTGTCTGCAGAGGGGATTTACCTCCTCAACAATTTGGCGACTCCGCTGGGGAATCAGCTTATTGTTTGATTTGTAAACTATAGATGGAGTCTGAAGCACAACCAGATAGCCTTTGAAATGATTTTGCTCTGCATTAGTGGAGTAGATCAACGCTGCTTCAGTCGATCTCCAGTTTGGTTTACGGACTGAACAACTTAGAGTTTTGTCTTCTCTTTCCGGTTAACTTCTTGGTCTTGCTTGCTTGGTCAACTCCTTGGACTGGATTTTCCTGTTTGTTTGGCTTTGTTTTAGCCTTGTTTTCACTTGTCTATGTCTGAGATTGCTTGTTTTTATTTTTTCCATAGTAAACTTGGCTGGTGCGCTTTTTAGCGTAACAGTCACGCCCATTGGCATAGGTTTCCTGTGTATCACCCGCGCCATTGCCTTTCTGGCGCTAATTTCAAGCTCACAGTCGCGCCAATCCTGTGAGCTATTAGGGTTTGCTATGTTTCAAGCTTTCTGAGGCTGACTTGTGATTTTGATCTTGTTTTTTCGGCTGTTTGAGTGCACTAGAGCCTGGTTTGACTGGATGGAGCCTCCTTCCTTTGGTTGTTTGCCTATTTCTTTCGATTTTTCATACGAGCCCTAGGGCATCTAGGTGCCTTTGTGAGTCGAGCCTCCCTTGGGAGTTTTTGGTTTATGTTCGTTCACTCGGTTGTGGGATTGCTTCCTTGCATTCGTTTGACAGTTGTCTATCATATTGTTTCGTTTTTTGAGTGACTGATTTCGTTTTCATTCGAATTTTGCCTCGCTTCATTTTGGGCCTAGATCACACAGCTCATTGGTGTCTTTGGGATTTTTCTTGGTTTTGAGAGACTTTTTGTCGATTTGAGATCTGATTGTTTTTTCCATTGAGTGAAATTTGTTGGTTTTGCTCTCTTGATATCATTTCTCGAATTTCTTCTTATTTGTTTTCAGTTTTTTTAGTGCATCTAGCTATCAAACATTGAAAATAAAGAAAATCTCTTTTGCTTATTGGTTGATTAGTGCAAATTGAAATATTTTCGATTTTACTAGTATTTAGTGAATTTGAAAGAAAAGTTTTTAGTTTCATTAGTTGCATTAGAGATATCATTGATTGTCTTTTGATCATTTTGTTTGTGTAAAAAACTCTCAACTCTTCTGTAGCTAGTTTTCATCGAACGAAATGATGAACTGTGGCATGTAGTTTTGCATTTAAGAGATTTTTGAGACAACACATTCGTTAGGGCCTAAAAACTGAAACGTAATTGAAGATCAACTTTAAAATTCACTCAATTTACACTAAGGCAGCATTGAAATCTAACAAAACACATTTAGATGTCTAGGCTAGAGACGTGTTCCGGCGTCTTTAAACCTAGTAGCTGTCGTTCACCTTTTGGCTTTAGACAACACTAGTACGGACTTGTGCTCCCCGTACCGTCGCGTATATAAAGGGAGACCCCTCTAGGTTTCAATCCTCTATCCACAGGAAGCTGAGTCTGCCCCCCTATACCCATGATACACCGAACACAGCATTCGTGGAGATTTCCTGCATGTACGGAAATTCCTTGGTTGATTTCTCTTTCATTATTGAAACCAAGGTGTATATTGTAGTTCACGGTTATTTGGTACACCCTTTTGCCTAGTATTCCTGAGCAGTCATTTGATCTTTTCTGACTCCCTAAATTTGAAAGGATCACCAAGTGCTTGTCCTTTCACGCTTGTGTCAAATCTGAAAGAGATAGAGTCACCTTTTTTACCGTTTCTCGACTCTTAAAACATGAAACGGTGAAGTTTCTTATTTTTCAATGTGGTAAAAAATTAATCACCCACGATTACACGCCCTGTTAGATTTTGCTTGTTGGTTGTTTGATTGTGTTTCTTGACTCTTTTTCAGCCCGTGTGCGGTCTTGAGTTTTGATGGAAACTTTTTCAGAGTTTACCAACCAAGGAATCCCCTCAGATGGGAATCCTGGTCATTTTCCTCCTTTTGGGAATGTTGGTGCTCCCTACATGGCAACATTATCCCTCCCTGGGTTAACTGTTGGGTTGCCTGTTTGGTTGTTTTCAACCTCTGTGGTCCCGAATATCTTCGCTACTGTTCAATAAATTCCTTCTCCTGAACAACATCATGTTGATTCCAAGGTGGAACTCTCCCCTTCTTCACCTGTTTCTGCGTCCTCCTCTTCTACTTCACCTAGTGAAAGTCTGGATTCGAGTAACCAGGTGGATAAGAAGAAGAAGAAGAAGACAAAGAAGAAGAAGTTCGATAAAAAAGAGGCTAAAGCTACCATTACTGTTTCTGAAATATCTCCTCTTGATATACCTCCCAACACTCCATGGAAAGTCAAGTTCCCCTGCATGTTGTGCACAGGAGACCATCTTCTTCAAGACTGCCCTGGCATTCCCAAGGTGCTTGAAGCATGGTCAAACGGCCATCCACCGTTGCCTTTGACTTCCAAGAGCCAGGGGGGGCACGTCTTCAATTGGCGCTGGTAAGGCTCCTGAGAAGTAGGGTAAGATTACCAATCCCTGTAAGTTGTGTGAAGGGCATCATGCCATTCACCTTTGTCCTTATATGGATGAAGCCAAGAGAGTTTTGGACAACTCAAATGTTTCTACACCACGCCTCCCGGCTAGTTATAAACATATTTCTTTGAGTCCTCCACTAGTGGATCCTACGATTGGTCAAGAATCATGCTTGGTCAATCCCACTCCCTCAGAAATTCAAATTCATGAATCTGTCCTAGACCAACCATTGGTCGTGGGATTGGTTGAGCTGGCCCTAGCCACGGTGCACCAGGCATTTTCTGTCGAGAGTGGATCTCACATCCCTCATGTTCTTCTGGTTTCCTCAGATTCTTTGGACTTGGAGAAAGAGTCTCCTGTCCCTAAACCTCAACAAGCAGCTCCTCCACCCCCCGTGATGGAGGTTCCGGAGGATAATCCTTCCGCCTTTGAGATGGAGGTCATGGAGGAGGCTCCTGCTTCCATAACATCAGGGGAAGACCTTCTCCGTTCAATGGTAGCCCCTCCGAGTAGTTTGGTTGCTTCCTTTGATTAGATTCGATTTGCAGGATTCCGCCTTCCGTCTTATGTGCCTTTCAAGATCATAGTACAGGCTCTTGGTCTGGTCGTACCCAACACCATTATAGACAAAGGCGCCTCTATTAGTATTCTATCCTCAACTACCTGGAAAGCTTTTGGTTCACCGCCGCTTGCGCCCGTTACACAGAATCTGTTGACATTCAATAGAAGAACGAGTCAACCATTAGGGATCCTTCCAAGGCTACCTATTACTTTGGGAGGTAAAACCGTCCATATGGACGTGATGGTTGTTCCAGGCCCCTTGGATTTCAATTTTCTTTTGGGGCGAGATTACACCTATGCCATGGGCGCGCTTGTCTCCTCTCTTTTTCATGTGGTCTGTTTTCCACATGACGGATGGATCGTGACCATTGATCAGCTGTCGTTCTTTGGTCCTGACATGGCAACTGGCCCGCCATCACCCCCTCCTGGTTTTTATCCACCCGTTGTATCTGCCCCACCGCAGGTCAACTATGTGGCTACTTACCCCGTGCCTGTGCTCAGTGATGATGCCGTTGTACATAATGTGTTGGTGGCATTGGGTCCTGACTTCCAGGATGTTTTCCTTCCACCAGGGGTGGAACTCTTGGAAGCACTGCCTTCTTGTTCATTTTGATGTAAGTCAGTTAGAGCACGGTTTCCTCCCTGTGTCAAGCTCTTTAAAAAATGAAACCAGGTTGTCAGAGCATAGTTCCTCCACTTGTGTCAAACTCCTAAAAAACAATGAAACAAGTTGTTTGAGGATAGTTCTTTTAAGTGTGTCAACCTCATTAAAATAATGAAACACGAGCCTCTTCAATTCGAGTTTTGTTAACTTTAGATCAAATCTCTTATGTTGAACCTTCACTCCATTTTCAGTGGACTGAAGCTTGGAGGGCATGTTCCTCAAATTGAGACATCATGCTAGGGGGCATGCCCGTTTCCTTATTTCAAGCATAGTTTGTGTTTTAAGCTTGCATAAAAATAAAACTCATTTCCAAGCATAGTTTGCATATGTGTGTCCATGTGTGCTTTTAAGCTTGCGTAAAAATGAAATGTGTGATTAGATACATTGTGTGAACTTTTCATTTGGGTCGTTTGTTATGCAACTAATACATTAGATAACATTGTATTAGATATCTGCATGACATATAAAAACATCATCACATGTAAAGAAAGATCCATCTGGAAATAGTCATATGTATATATATATATATATATATATATATATATATATATATGTATGTATCGAAATGATTTCATAGTGTGCATCACATAGATCAAAAAATATATATGTTCGTCTTAATACATCCAGAGATGACATGTCTCTCAAAAAATATGCATGATAAAAGTCCTAGGAGTCTAATCTGCATGGTGCTCATGTTAACAAGTAACTGCACGCACTAAGCATCTCAGAATTCGGTGGAGGCGACTGGGCACTCCCACCGTGTGTCTCTGGTACGCCATCGGTACATCTGCCAGCTGGGCGTAGTCTGGGATCCCTCGGGCGATGCCCTCGAGATTCTGGATTAACTCCCCCCCCTCTGCACCCTCTGCCTGAGGATCAGGTGCGGGAAGAGTCCTCCGTGCAATAGGAGACATACCGGCTGGTCTCTTTGGACCCACGTCTGCATACATATAAAATGTGTCAGCAAGAACATGTATTAACAAAAAACATATAACAATATAAAATCAAAAAGAGAAGGGGTCATACCCAAATCCTCGTCCCAATCATCTCCCTCCGGCAGTGGGAGATCTGGATCACCAGTGAAATCGGTACCGGCATATGGCCAGTCTTCCACTACGATCAACTGACGCCGCAACCACCCAAAAAACTCCGGCCTCCAGGACATCTGTTGGCCCCCTCCAGCTCTGGGCATCAGTTCTGCCCAGCGAGCCATTCTTGGCTCTCGTGGAATAGGCTCAGCTACTATGGCCCCTTGGCCCTGGAATATTGGTAATCGTTCCAGAATGAACGATACTAGGATAGAACCATAGCCAAACTGTTTCAGCTTGGCTTGTTTTCATTTGGTCAGTTGCCTCTTTATGTTTATCGTCACTGCTGTGGCCCAGTCGAACAATAGAGGAGTCATACACTCTGAGGCCAACAAAATTTGGGCTTTTGTGGCCTCGTGCGGTGCCTGTGACCCCGCAGCCCGCATGATGGTATGCAGCACCACTCTCAGTGCCAGATCAAGAATGGTATGGATGTCCACCTTTCCACTTCCGGATCCCAGTTGTGCCCCTCGACACACTCGTGCCATCACTTGCTCCATTTTCTCACCAGATGGTCCGCTCCCGGTCAATATGGGCACCGGACCTCTACGTAATAATCCGGTTATGAAGTACACGTCAGGAACCTCCAGTTCTAACACTTGGTCTCGCAGTTTGAATACTTGTTCATCTGCGTCCCACATATTGATCAAGTACTGTAGAAGCTCGGTCTGAGCTCGTAAACAAGGTGTTAGGAAGAACTTTTCTAACCCACAGTTCCTGAGGGCGTTCATGCAAACTTCATTTTCCATGGCTTGTTCATCCTTTTCACCGTGCTCCCTTTCTTTCCACTCAATCACCATTTTTCTCGGTTCACTGCATCAACATGGTCAAAACCCTTAATTAGATCTCTGATGAGCTTCAAATTTCATTCAATTTGATTGAAATCTCAAATTTCTAGGCGAAAATTGAGCTTCTGCCACTGGCGTGGCTGTTTCCTGAACAGTCGCGCCAGCTGGCGCAAGCCCTTTGCATGTAAAAGCCCATTGGCACGGGTCCATGCCCGATACCCGCGCCAATGAGTGGAGCCCTAAAAATTTAAAAAGTGGCCTTGGAAGTCTAATGCATGATGGAAAAATATTAAAAAATGGATTGAAATGGAGTGCAAAGAAGCGCCTCTTACCTGGAACTGACGAAACTCTGAATGGTAGCCCGGATCGGTCGTGATCACTGTCAGAAGTTTGCACACCAAACTGGACCACTGCTGCTCTTCGGTGAGGTAAATAGTGAAAAGTAATTCTATTTTTACCATTTGACATATTTATAACTTTTTTAACTCAAAATAGGTTTTGAAAGTTATTTTTCTGAATATTTTAATGTATTTGTGTCGAAAATGGGTTTTACACTTGCCTTTTTGTGCAGCAACAGGTCTTTCACGCAACGGAAATGGTGAAACGAGTTGTATTTTATACTTTTTCGGACACGGTAAATACACGAAAAAGTCACTCTAGAGTCATCTTTCAGCTCTTTTCTGACTCTCTAAACATGAAAAGATTGCCGAGGCCCTTGTCGTTTCGATCTCGTTAAAGTGGACACGAATCGACATCTACCCAGTATACGTTTACCCCTTTTTCGGGCTGGGATGGATTATTTATGAAAAAGAAATACCCTAGCCTATCGCGACTAGGAGGTTTTCTCGGGCATTGTTTTCTACCTTTTCGGGTCCGGGGAACTATCTACGAAAAGGGACCGCTGGAGTTTACTTTTCTACTATCTTTTCAAACTCTCTAAATATGAAAAGACGTCGAGTTCTTCCTTTGTCAGACTTGTTAAACCCTGATGACATCGGATTCAGTCGAAATGACATTATTCGAGTCGCTCCTTCCTAGGGCTTTTTAAATGTACTAGGATGGATTCGCCCGAAGGGCGGACTTATATTACAAGCATATGCTATCCCCTTCAAGCTTGTTATAAAAAATAATTGGGGTACTCGCCAGAGATGGTGGGGGAAAATGGAACCAGCATCGTTGTTATGTCGGCAGTATGTCACTCTTGAACATGGCACTTATCTGCATTCGTGTTGGGTTGGGGACATCTCATCTCGTTCTTCACTTTGCCTTCGTGGGTTTGGATAATCCCTTTTGACCTCTCATCTGCTCATTGCCTCGTCACCATGACCTCTGATCCATTGATGTCAAATACTGCCAAGTCCACTGTCGTGTCGTTTACATGTTCAAGAGAAGTTGACCTCTGCAAATATCAACCTTCCTCTAATTCTCATATAACCCTGATTCACAAAAACATTATGTTCCTCTGTCTCGTGTTGATGATGTGGGAAACATTATGGCCCACCTTCAATCAAGGTCACTTCCTGTCGACTTCAACTCATTATCCAGGAAGATGGTCTAGAGACTCTTTCATGGTACCTTGGAGCTTGCATGCCTCAATGGCAGGTTCGTCGCATTCGACGTGAGGTTTTCATCATTGGCCTTCGATCGAGTGATTCTATCGGTGTTCGACACCAGCTCATTCATTCACACGCCGTAGATTGTACCTATAGTACCTTGAGGGCCATTGTCATTATTGGTGGTTCCTCTCGCGTCTGTTAACAGCTTTCATCATTGGCTGGTAATCAGACGATGTTCTTGCATGTTCGACTTCAACTCACTTATTCGCATGCTTGAACTTGTACTTTGTTCAGGTCGAGATGGAGCGCAAGACCCTGGATTGTGTCTGTTGTAATCTAGGCTATGACATTGTGGATTATTATGATTATTTACATGACTCACTGATTGGATGGCTGCGACCATACCTGATTCTATTTATCGATCTTCACTGGATGGCTGCGTCCATGCCTTGGATCTAGATTATTGTACACTCTGTTATGGATGGCTGCACCCATACCATGCATATATATCATGTATCTGAGATATCAGTTGTACTTCGCTCCACAGGTTTTCCGGTGGCAGTGTTTTCGGTCGGCATGTTCTCGTAAAGCATTTCACCCCTCTCTCTCTTTCGGGCCTCATGCTTTAGGGGGCATTTGTTACACAGCAATTTGTTACCGTCCCTACAATCCCCATCCCGCACATTGGAGGGCTCATTCCATGACTTGTGGGCAGAGTTAAGACTTGAAAATACTTTCATTGCATCCCTCTGAAGATGAGCTTTAATTGCCCTAAAGACATCTCCTTGCAAAAAACCCTAAAAATAGCTCTTTTTCCATTGGCGCGGTTCCATAGTTCAGCCCTCGCGCCAAGAGGGAAATCCTCCAAAGAGGGCATGCCAATTGGTGCTCTGTCATAGAGCCGTACCCGCGCCAACCATATTAAGAGGTGTTTTTAAAAAAATAAAAGGCGAAAGTTTCATCCTAACAAATTCCTGGATTGATTTCTATCTTAAGTTGGGAGGTTTGGCTACGGATTTCCATAGAGAGGAAGTGGTTTTCCATCTCTCATGGAAGCTTCCTTAATGATAGGGCCAATCCCATAATTATAGGGATCCCAACTTCCCTTCCTCCTTCTATAAAAGCTTGCCCATTTCCATTGCAAGCTAGTTCCAAAGAGTGGTAGAATTTCTAAGTTCCCAAGAGCTTTCATGCTGCAAAAGCCTTCTTGATTCCCTAAGGCCAAATCCAAGCAAGGAGACTATTGCCAAGTATCCGGAGAGAGAGGCTTGTCCCATCCCTGACAGGCTTTATCGAGACATGTTGTGCTGACGACCCGCTAAAGGAGAGTGCTGCGTCGAAGCTATGGTTGTATTCTTCTTTTAACTCTTTAATGATAAGCGACTATAGGTTATGGTTACACTCTTGTTCTTGATCATGTTCATGAGTTATATCCTCTTTGACTGATATATAGTTGTATGTACTAGATTTTATGCTTGCGTTTGTGTTGTTTCTTGCATGTGCAGGTGTCCGATCACGGAGATCGTGAGGGCTGTGATCTGCCAGGGCGAAGGAACGGGAGCACCACCTCTTCTACAAATGACAGTGTTGGATTCCAGGTAAGCCTTCATCACAAGTTGGTTTATTTACAATTAGGAACCTACACTGTAGCGTGTTTTATTGTTGCTAGACCCGATCTGGGCTAGTAGGGATCGCCTCTGTCCACAGAGGGGATTTACCTCCTCAACATAAATGTTCTTAAAATAGTTTCTCACCTCTTCAAGATGAAACTAAATTTTACTTTTGCAATAACTTTGGTCATAAATAATCTGAGTATAGGAGAAAAATATGATCAACACTTCAGAATGAACAAAAGGCAACAATGTCTAAGGTATGGAAAAAGAAGACCATGGAATCTGATAATTGTGGCCTAGATTTATATGCAAGAGAGAAATAAAATGTATGGTACATTGACAGTGGATGCTCAAAGCATATGACAAGTGATAAAGATAATTTTATGTCTGTTAACAAAATAATGAAAGAAAAGAATGTAACCTTTGGAAATAATCCACCTGCTGCTATCAAAGGAAAATGGAATTATTTGCTGAAAGAAAAGGTTAAAGCTAGAAGGGTTTTGTTTGTTGATGGATTAAAACATAACTTGTTGATTGTTAGTAAGATGTGTGACCAAGGTCATGAGGTTGTTTCTAGATCAAAGAATTGTGTGGTTCAGAATATTGATATAGGTAGGATCATAATAAATGGAACAAGAACTCTAGGTAATCTCTATGTCTTGGAAGGCGGTATAGAATAATGTCACTTGAGAAAAGTAGGAGAAATATGGATATGGAAAAAAATATTGGGACATCGAAGCTTCACTCAAATACATAAGTCAAGTAAGATAGGAGAAATTCGTGACTTCCCTAACATCTCTCTACTAGAAATTACGTTATGAAAATCATGTCAATTCGGTAAGAAAACTAGGGTACACATTGGCTTGAGGGTCCTGACCCACGTTCAGAATTTATGGATAAACCAGGAAACCCTCCAACTATAGGCCCTTTCGATAGTGATCTGCTTGTGCAGACTAAAGTCTCACCCGAAGAAGTATTGGAGGGTGGTAGAACTAGGTTTCCACACCCTGAGAGATAATTTAATGAAGTGGTCCTTAGCAAACCCTAATTGAAATTATACAGAGGCATGTAATAGCTTATAATAGAAACACAGAGAGAATATCACAAAAATAGTGTTTGATTCAGCGCAAACAATATATCAGAACCAAATCTAGATCTTAATCAAGGTAAAACACTCAAAAATTTATCAATAATCATCCATAATCATATCATATAACTTCATGCAAATAGTAATCAGTAAAAAGACAATGCGATCTGAGTCAAAGCATAAATAGTAAGCGTAAATTCATAACATAGAGAGTTAGCCAAAAATGTTCCTTCGATAAATTCTTCAAATCTATCAATACATCAACTTTCCTTCAAAATCCCTTACAAAACCCTTTAAATACCTTTTGCGCACAAAGCTAGAGGAGTCTGCACATAGCCAACTGGACCCTTTTACCCAGCCTAAAACCCTTACAGATGCATATACTATAATACCTTAGAGCACATGTATCACTTAACTTACTTGAACATAACTACTTAGCTTATAAACACTCTATTTCTAATACACATAGCGCGCAGATATTATGGTCTCAAACCATGTTTTGAGGCCCACAATTTATAGTTAAGCTTAATTACATCCAAAATTGGGGCTAAAATTCCTATGCATATACAAACATACAAAAATATCTTTGTAACTTCTGCCTTAAGGGACCGCACTCCAACAGGCCCCCAACACAAACATGTGACTTTTCCCAAGTCACTGAGGTGCTATTGGTGTATCCTTGGTTTTATCCTTGAGCGTCTTGACAGAAGTCTAGAGAGGGAGCACTAATTCGAGGCTCCATGCTGCTACATCCTACGATTGCGAAACCATTTTGTCTATTGTAGGCCCTTTAGGGGCCATCTCCACACTTCGCTGAGTCTACTAGATGATATTAAAAGTGTTGTCTGGTGTCTTGGATAGTTGCAACGCTTCCTCTTCCCACAGTTGCATGTGTTCTTAGATTACCTATTATTTACAACAAAATTATGCAATTTCCATCTGAAGTCTGTGACCTTATTGTAGACAAGAAATTCTCTGTGTGATGACCAACGTAGGTGTTGTTGTGTAGAAATATTCGAATAAAAACTCCTTTTCACTCAGTGTGTCACATAGCTACTGCACGAGCAGATCATTCTGGACAGAAGCCCAAATTTCCATGGCCTCATTCAAGGACTTGTCACACTGGGTGACTATGGCAGCAATGCTTTCATGTTCTTGTTTTACTTTTGATGCCCTTTTCGTGCAAACCTCCAGAGGTGTCTCTGGCTGCAATTTAGTTTGGAGATATGTGATTTGTTGCTTGTAATCTATCCAAATTTTGTAGACTTATACGTGTGCTCCTTTGACTGTAGTAGCCAATCCCTCTAACTTATCAGTAGGTGTAGTGCTGGCCAAGACAACTAGAATATCTCGACACACCTGGTTGATTTTTTCCTCTAGAGTAGTGTGTTGAGCCCCAAGATTGTGATTTCTTTCATATTACTTTACCTCATTTTAATTTGTCCATTGTTATCCCAGACCCAAATGATCAATGAAATTAGTTAAAATTACTTTTAGAATGATTAACATGGCTAACTTGCTAAGTTTTGTGATTTTGTCATTGTAATGCATTTTGACCGGAACTAGCTGCAGAATGCAGACATTTCGTAGCTAACAGGAAATTCTGCAGTTGTCTTCACATTCAAGCATGTTCCAGGTGTCCTCTCAGGAAAATCCACACATGGGTATATTCCACATTATGTCCTCATTGTTCGTTGCTCACCATGAAGACTGAACTGAATTCTGGACGTGGTTTTGGTACGTGGGAACTCATTCAAGGAGGCAGACTTCTAATAGGATTGTCCTAGTCCAGATGTCCTTTTTTCCTTTACGCTGCCATCTTTAGAGTCCTAGTACGATTTTGATAAGGAAAGACAATGATCCTCGTATTGTTGCAAGTTCTGTTATGTAAATTTGTTATAAAAGCACTCGGGAAACCGAGAGAGAAGATCTAGATTTTGCTTAGATTTTATGTATTGACTGCTATATTTTTGAAGACCGAGACTACTCTGTTTCAAGTTATTTTTCCTTTAATGAAGAAGACAGTATTGCTTTGAACACGTTGAGTTGATTTGGTGTTAGATTCCGTCTGGTGGTAGAGGGCCCCTGCCTCCTGCACGACTTTACTTTCGTAATCTAGATAAGTATTTTAGTCGTTTTCACGTTTTTGAAGTTTGAGTTCATAGTTAATTTCATTAGCCACTATAGCTATACTTGTTCTAAGAAACTCTTCCAAAAGATCATGATAATGAATGGGAAATGGCTGTAGTGTTGTAGGATTTATTTGTAATTTCTTTTGTTCATTATCACAGTTGAACTTATGTTAAGCAAACTCTTCCAAAAAATCCTTATGATGTCTAAGGCATGACTGTGATACTGAATGTTTCAGTTGTTTGTTTGCACTAAGTAGCATAGCTGATCTTACTCTTAAAACGCTCTTCCAAAATATCATAATGATGGGTAGGAGATAGCTGTGATGACTTAGTTTTTAATTTTCTTTCAGTCTTTATGTTTGCATTTGCACTGAATTGTACAGCCAAGATTGTTCTAAGAAGCTCTTCCAAAACACCATTCACGATGGACAAAACAGGTTGTCGAATCCCATAGATTAATGCATGATAACTTAGTTAGGGTACTCCGGAGTCAAATTGCATTCAATTCATGCTCTGTTATTTTTTTTTAAGTTTGATAATGGCTTGTTAGTTCAACATTATTTTAGACTAGTGACATCTTAGTTCAATTTTAGCTTAGCTCATTGTATTTTCATTCCACATTTAGTTGTCATCCATTGCATATTAGATTACATTAGTTGTTAAACTTAAACAATACGGCCTTCATTATTTACAAAATCTCTTTTTGTTCCAAATCCATAATTGTCTCATAACCATCTGAACAGAAGACAGTATCATCTCAAGGCCTGAAGTACTTTTGCAACTTCTTCATAAACAAAACCTTTCCTCAAAAGACTACTTTAAAAAGAAATCCATAACTTTTGAATAAGGTTTAGTGATGTTAAACTAAGTTGCAGAATAGAAGTAGGAGCTAGTCTTAGAGTAGAGATCTTATGATGTTAACAATATTTTTCTCCAACTATGTTTCAACAAATCTTTAATAATGGATAAAATGTTGTATCATTATAAGCTGATTGTTTAATTGTTCAGTTAGGAGAATTTGTATGCTTAGCTGACCATTTCTCAAGCTCTCCCAGAATACCTTTGATGAAAGAATTGGACAAGTTAAGTTTATGTTTCGATTCATTTTCTTGAAGTCATTATCAATATTTGTATTCTGCTTAGTCATATTTTAGGTTTGATTCTGTTTCAGTATTTTCATTTACATTTGTCATTTTTCATCAACCAATTAGGCTTCACTCTGTTTTTAACCAGTAGCTTCTTTCCACTAGCTTTTTAGTCATTTTCCTTGTGAACATAAAAAACCATCAAAAGACCAAAAACATCATAAATCATCATAAATCACTAAACACAATGCATTAGGAGACAAACACCTAGGCACATACAATGCACTTCACTTCAGCATTTTACCAACCCTGGTTGACAGTTAAATGAACTCAGTTTAGGAGACTAGGTTGAGCACAAACATTTTGGCGCCGTTGCCGGGGAAGTGAAAACTAGGTAACCTTTGTTTCTTAATTCCCAAAAACAATTATATGCATAGAGAGAGAGATTCAAGGGGTAGATTCATAAGCAGCAGAAATAGAAATTTGATTCCTAGAACACCACTTGTTTCACCTAGACCAAGAGCTGGTACACCTTCAACTCAGACCCATATTCCATCCTTTACTGATCCTGGACTTCTAGAAGACTTAAGATCAGATATCCCATTAGAGAAACCTTCCACTTCATCCACTGAACCTGCCTTAGAAGAAGATCTAAAGACTCTTGTTAGGGATACAAACTTTTCCACTTCCACAGGAGAGTCAAACATGGCAGAAGAAGGGGGAGGAGGAGTCTTTAGTGGAGAACACACATTATTTGGAGGTAGAGGTAGAGGTAGAGGAGAAGGAGGTAGAGGTGCAGATGGAGGAAGAGGTAGAAGAGAAATAGGAAACTCTTTTGGGTTCCCTATAATTGATGAAGAAACCAATACAACCATGAAAAAAATTTCACCCTCTCTCCTTCCAAACTTCTATGGACTTAAAAATGAAGATCCTGAAACCTTCCTATTTGAATTTGAGATCCTTTGTAGAACTTATGACTACTTACAAGATGCTCAAAAACTTAAATTATTTCCTTCAACATTGAAAGGAGCAACATTGAAGTGGTTTATGAGTTTGATCAACAGTTCTATTAGGACATGGGAAGACATGAAACAAGAATTTCTAGAGAGGTATTTGGATTATTGTATGTCGGTCAATCATAAGGAAGAAGTGTTTAAGATGGTACAAAAAGAAGATGAAAACTTGGAAGATTTGTTGGAGAGATTTCATTACAACATCAAAAGAGCAAAAATGGAAAACCTAGATCAAGACACCTTAAAAGCTCTTTTGTTGAAAACAATTAGGGATGAATGGTTGGATATTCTTAACATGATGGGAAAAGGGGATATATCACAGCTCACATTACTTGGAATATCTGAGTTATGTATCAACCTTTCAAGAGGGAAATCTAAAACTGTAAAAGGTCCAAGAGATCCTGCTCTTGCAAGGGCAAGTAAGTCTGCTTCTGGGATAGTAAGTAGATCAGAAATAGGACATATGCTTGATGATTTTAAATCTGACATCTTAGGGAGTCTTAGTGAACAAATAGACACCCTTAAGATACAAAACAAGCAAAAAGCTGAATTTGATGCCTTGGCAATCTTTTGTCCCAAATGTAGAAAGAAACATGCCTTGAGAGATTTTCCTTTGGATGTAAAAGTTGTAGAGACCTGTGTCATTTGTTCTGAAAAACATGAGACCAAGAATTTTCCTTCTCTTCCTGGTCTCAAAGCTGTCTTTCAGGAGGAAACTCCTACAGATCCCACAGAATCTCTTAATTTTGTCTCTAGAAGACCTTGGCAGGGACCTCAAACACAAGGATTCCATGATCAAATGTATAATCAACCTCCACCTTGGAATTCTTGGCAGCAACCTTGGCCTCGATTTCAAAATCAATCTCAAGCTTGGGCACAAGGAGCACAAAATCCCTTTGGAAGATACTCTCAGTACTATCAGTATCCACCATCCTATCCACCATACCCACATTTTTTTCCTCAAAATCCTCAATAAAATTTTCAACAAAATCCTCAACAACATCATCAGACCCTACCACATAAAAATCAACGACTTCCATTACGATTCCCTCAAAAATCAAATCAATTTCCTGCTCAACCCATACCAAACCCCAATAATAAAAATCCTCAGAACACATACATGATAGAAGGCCAACAGTTTCCAACTTATTTAATTACTCCTTTAGACCTTAGTAATGTTAAACTTAGGTCTGGAAGAATACTTGAAAAGAGGAAACCTTCTGTGATCATACAAGAACAAGATAACTCTGAGGAAGACTCTCTACGGGTGAATAAAAGTCTTGAGGAAGACACATATTTTCAAGACCCAAACACTGAAAAATTAAAGCAAAAAGATCCAATAATTTCAACTCCTATATTAGAGCAACCATCCACATCTACTTCTATAACTCCCTTTCCAGAAAGATTAAAAATTGATAGAGGTGTACAAAAAAAAATTATGGTGCCTAATTATGATTTCCTAGATGAGCTGAGAAATGTTTGCATTAAAATTCCATTATTACAAGCCATCAAGGAAATTTCAATTTTAGCCAAAACAATAAAGGAGTTGAGCATGAAGAAAACAAGAAAAAGAATCAGAGAAACAAAGAAAATTCAACTGGAAGGGAAAATAGCAGACATTATGATGGGCAAGATTTCTATTCCAAAGTATCTTGACCCAGGAAATCCAGTTGTTAAAATTCACATCAATGGAATTGAATTCCAAAAAACACTCATTGACTTAGGAGCAGCAATCAATATCATGAGTAGACAAATCATTGATAAACTGAAACTTCCTACTCTTCTCTTTACACCCACATTATTACAATTAGCAGAAAGATCTATGATCAAACCAGATGGGGTAATAGAAGACATTCCAATGTCCCTAGATTCTTGGGAGTACCCTGTGGATTTCATGATCCTAACTCCTAAGAATAATCTAGGAGGCCATCATGTTATATTAGGAAGACCTTGGTTGGCTACAGCTGATGCTTTTATTAGTTGTAGATCCGGTGATATGTATATCTCTGATGGTAGTTCAACTAATAAATTCACTTTATATCCTCCAGCTAGGACAATTACAGATCTAGATGACACTCAATGGATAGAGGATGAAGAATATTTACAACCTCTCTTCACAATTTCAGAAATTAGTGAAGATAATCAAATTCTGAATACTCTAGAAAACTTTGAATCCTCTCCAGAACACAAACATGAATCATTTCAAGAGGAATCCAATATTGAGTTTTTGTCATCAAGGCAGATGTCTCTTCATTCTATGGATAAATTTGGCAGCTCTACAAGTGAGATATTTCCAGGCAAAACTTTGAACATAAACAAGAACCTAGAAAAATCTCAACAAGAAGAGTTAGTCAAAGTATTACAGAGACATTCTTATGCATATGCATGGGAATACACTGACATGAAAGGGATAAGCCCCGAGACTTGCACTCATCACATCTATATAGAGGAAAATTGCAAACCAATCAGACAACCTCAAAGACGGATGAATCCAAATCTTAGGGAGATTGTTAAAGAAGAATTGCAAAAATTTTTAAATGTTAACTTCATCTATCCTATTTCAGATAGTCAGTGGGTTTCTCCTTTGGTAATTGTGCCAAAGAAAAATGGTAAATGGAGGGTATGTGTTGACTACTGGGAACTAAACAAAGCTACTCTTAAAGACCATTTTCCCTTACCTTTCATAGATCAAGTGTTAGATACATTAGCTGGCAAAAAGTACTTCTCATTCCTAGATGGGTTTAGTGGTTACATTAAAATCCAAGTAGCACTTGAAGATCAAGACAAAACCACATTTACCTGTCCTTGGGGTACCTATGCTTATCGAGTATTGCCACTTGGATTATGCAATGCACCTGCAACATTCCAAAGGGCAGTATTGGGAATTTTTTCAGATCTAATACATGATTGTGTAGAGGTATACATGGATGATTTCACAGTTTATGGAAACACATTTGAAGAAGCTTTAGCAAACTTGGAAAAAGTTTTAAAGAGATGTCAGGAAGAAAATCTTTCACTTAGTCATAAGAAATGTTTTATGATTTTTACTGAAGGTATTGTTTTGGGGCATCACATTTCAGGGGATGGGATTAGATTTGATGAGTCAAAAGTTGAAGTCATCTCTAACTTATCTATTCCAAGTTGTAAAAAATATGTTAGGAGTTTTCTAGGATTTATAGGATATTATCGAAGGTTTATAGAAAACTTCACCAAGATAGCATCTCCACTCTTCAAATTGCTTACCAAAGACTGTGAATTCAAGTGGAATTCTGATTGCTAGTTAGCCTTTGAGACCCTGAAAACCAAAATTTCTGAAGCACCTATTTTAAGGGGACCTAACTGGAAGTTACCTTTTCATATCTCAACAGATGCTTCTGATACAGCTCTAGGAGCAGTATTGGGACAAAAAGACATGATTCCTTATGCCATCTACTATACCAGTAAAAATTTGACTCCTGCAGAGTTAAACTATACTGTAACTGAAAAAGAGTTTTTAGTTGTTGTTCATGCCATAAACAAATTTAGACACTATATAATAGGCTATGAAACTTTTGTTCACACTGATCATTCTGCAATTAGATACTTAATGAACAAATCAATTACTAATGGCAGAGTCATAAGATGGTTATTGCTTTTACAAGAATTCAACATTACCATTCTAGATAGGCATGGAAAACAAAACACAATAGCTGATTTCCTATCTAGACTCCAAAACATCAAATATGACATTCCAGTTGAAGATCAATTTCTTTATGAATATCTTTTTGCAATTTCTACTCAAACTCCTTGGTTTGCTGACATTGCTAACTATTTAGTTTCAGGAAAATTTCCTTCAATAATGAATGCAAGGGATAAAAGAAAAATCATTTATGACAGTGAAAAATATTCATGGGTTGCTAATGAGTTGTACAATACAGGTCCAGATTTGATCAATAGGAGATGTGTTCGTGAAGATGAGATGCCTGAGATTCTCAAAGCATGTCATGATGAACCTTGTGGCAGACACTTTGCTGATAAGAGGACATCCTATAAGATCCTTAATTTAGGATATTATTGGCCATCCTTGTTTAAAGATGCTAAAGAGTATGTCAAAAGGTGTGACAGTTGCCAAAGGGTAGGGAAACCTTCTCCTTCAGGTGAGATGCCATTACAACCTCAGGTATATATTGAACCTTTTGAAAAATGGGCTTTGGATTTTGTAGGACCTATTAGTCCTCCATCAAGACAAAAGAGATATATATTAGTTTGCACTGATTATGTTACCAAATGGGTAGAAGCCAAGCCATTACTTTTTGCTAATGAAGCATCTGTAGTTACTTTTCTTTTTGAGGATATTTTTACTCGTTTTGGTGTCCCAAGGGAAATTTTTACAGATCAAGGAGCTCAATTTACATCAAGGCTAGTGGAATAGATGATGGAGAGATAGAAAATCAGGCATAGAAAATCTGCTCCTTATCATCCACAAGCAAATGGTCAAGTGGAATCTACTAATAAGGTCATTGAAGGAATCCTAACAAAGACTATTCATTTACATAGAAGAGATTGGGTAGATAGGCTTCCTGAGGCCTTGTGGGCCTATAGAACTACATGGAGAAACACAACAGGCCATACTCCTTATGAAATTGTTTATGGAAAGCAAGTTTTGTTTCCCATAGAGTTCCAGATTCAAACTTTCAAAATGGTAGTTCAGCTAGGACTTGATTTAACGGAGGCACAAAAGCATAGATTGGAGTAGATTAATGAATTGGATGAGATCAGACAAGATGCAGTTCAGAAAACAAGTCTAGTCCAACAACAAAGGACTAGATGGCATGATAAGTACATCAAAGAGAGGAAATTCAAAGAAGGTGATTGGGCTCTCTTGTTTGATTCAAAATTCAAGGATTTTCAAGGTAAATTTCAAACACATTGGCTTGGGCCATATGAAATTGTTGAAATTTTTGACAATGGAGCAGTAAAAATCAGGACAATAGATGAAGCAGAGGTCACTTTTCTTGTGAATGGTCATAGATTGAAGCTGTATCACAAACCACTCTCAAGAGAAGAATTTGTCAAGAAGTTCTAGGAAAACAATGATGTGAAGTTAATGAAGAAGAATCTTTCTTCTTCATCAACTTGATTGAATTTTCTGATGCATTTCTTTTGGAAAATAAAATAAAAAAAATAAAATAAAAATAAAGTATAAACATGAAAACCAATCATTGATTGGCATGTTTATACAGAAAAGATAGGGTGAAAATCAGAGTCTTTCTGACACTCTAACTTTTCCATTTTGTTTTTGCAAGCAGCTGTTACAAAATCATAAGTTCAGATTCATTGCACTTATGATCCATCTCATTTCTTTTCATTCCATTCACTTATCCATCCATACTCCATTTCATTCATTCATTCATACTTCACTTCATTCCATATTTCATTCATCTCATTCCATACTTCATCCACCTCATTTCCATATCAAAATTTAAAGTTTGATGTTTTTCTACAAAATGAATAACACATGTCATGGATTGCATGCCATTTCCTATATTCTTCCACTCCATTTCATAAATTGAATCCATCCCATTTCATCATTCACTTCATACATATTTCATTATACCATATTTCATCACCTACGCTCACTCATTCCATAAAATATTCTATGTCTATTCCAAACCACTCCATTCCATGATTAAAAATTGTCCACAGGTACATTCTGCAGCTAAACAGATATTTTGCAGCTAATCAGACTTTCCGCAGCCAGACAGTCATTCTGTAGCTACAGATCCTGAAGGCACTGATCAACAAAAAATTGAATTGCAACAAGATGATCCAGTATATCTATGAACAAGAAGAATCAAGAAGGATTATGAAGACTCTTCCAGAGGAGAATAAAGTATACAAAGACCACAAAAAGCAAATGAAAAGCAAAGGTAAAAAGTTCTGGTTATAATGGCATTTCATAAAAGCTATAGTATAGTCTAGTTATGAATCATTCAAAAAAGTTGTTTTGATTATTTTTATTGATCATACCAAATATACCCTCCGCAAAACCTTGGATAAAAATATTTCATTTCAAATTCTATACCCGACCATCATTTAAGCGGTTAAAAATGCTGAAGTGTTTGATTTCCTCACGTCACCCAGCCAAATCATTTAATGATGATTTTTTTGAATCCGTTGTAAAAAAAAAAATCTCCGCAGTCTTTTCACTCATTAATTTGTTTTCTTCACCTCACTTCATTAACTCATTTCGTAACTACCTCCATCACTCCATTCCATAGCCAGCCCTTCATCATTTTATTCCGCAAAACGGAGATATCCCTATCACTGTGAGCAGAGGTATATCAGTTTGAAATATCAAACCACTATCACCGTGAGCAGAGATTGAAGCATTATCACCGTGAGCAGAGATTAAAGCATTGTCACCGAAAAGCAGAGGTATATCAGTGTGGAATTTGAAGAATTGTCACCAAAAAGTAGAGGTATATCAGTGTGGAATTTGAAGTCATTGTCACCGGGAAGCAGAGATATATCAGTTTGAAGATTGAAGCACTATCTCCGTGAACCAGAGGTATATCAATTTGAAGGTTGAAGTTATTGTTTCCGTGAGCAGAAAGAGTACTAATATGAAGATTGAAGAAGGAATTATGGGCCTCATTGTAAGAACTGAACCAGTGGGCACAAAATACCTGGAAGGATACCCTCAAAGTAGAGAAATGTTGCAACAGGTAGGATGGCTACAATTTCTTGAGAAATTTAATGGCTTCCACAAAGAGTCACTAAAACATTTGCAAGGTCATTCAAAGGAGCCGAGGTCGAAGTTGGAGATGTTAAATTCGCTGTCACAGAGGTTTTTATTGCAGAGGCAACAGGATTGCTTAGACATGGAGAGAGATGGTTTAAAAATAGAGAATTTCACAATGAATCATGGAAGCAAATCCTAAAATCACCAGGTATGGATGTCACTGTGTTTAAAAAGTGAATTCCAAGTTCTGCATTAAAAAATAAATGGAGAAACATATTGCTTATTCTACAAAAATTTATCACATGTGAAGGTAGATATGGCACATTTTATGTTTACCATATTAGATTGATAATGCATTTTCTGGAGGAAGAGCTAAATTTGCCCTATTTCTTGCTTCAAAGTTTGAAAAAGATGGCTTATGGTGTTCAAAGGAGAGTCCAATTCCTAGAGACAACTCTATACCATCATGGCTTGGTTAAGATTTTAATTGAACACCATTTAGCCAAAACAAAAGACACTTGGGATAATTTCTCGGTAAGAAACCACTTTGAGGAACCAAAAGAGCCCTCACCTAAACATCAGCCTACAAGGAGAAGTAGAAAATGGAGAGCCTCTAAAATTGAAATTGACGAAACAGTACAGGAAAGTAGTGAAGAAATAATCTCTGAGAAGTTGACTCAAATTAAGAGACAACTTAAGAAAGAAAGGGTAATCAGGAAATCTGCCACAGAAAAAGGAGAGGGATCATCCCAGCCAAGAAGAAGCCATAGACTCAGGGGGGAAATAAGGAAAACACAGATCAAACAAACAGGGGTGATAAATATATAAGATGAGGAAACATATATTGAAGATGTTGAAGAAGATTTTAATGAAGAAACCCCTGAAATTGACCCTGCTCAGCAAGAATTTTATGACTATGTTGAAACATTGGAAAGGAAAGCTTCAGAGAGTAGAGATAGAACCCCTAGTCCTCTACTGTCTGAAATAGATGTGTTAAGAAGGAATAGGTATGAGCTGGAAGTACTTAATAGACACATCAAAAATGAGAATGATATTCTGAAGGAACAAGTCAAACAAAAAACCAGTATGAACTCAACCTTATCTCTACAAATGGACAAAGTGGAAAAGGCTAATGAAAAGTTGAAAAAGAGGAACAAGAAGCTAATCAGGGCACTTATCAACTTAAGGTTCAAACTGGTCATCAGGAAACCCAGAAGACCTTTAAATTCCAGGCAAAGAAGAAGGAGAGGATTAGATGTTCTTGCAGAAGTCTCTGAGTTTATGGAATAAGTTGCATGAGGACATGCAAGAAGTCAGCAGTGGGGGTATGTTGAGCCCCAAGATTGTGCTTTCTTTCATCTTACTTTACCTCATTTTCCTTTGTCCATTGTTATCCCAGACCCAAATGATCAATGAAATTAGTTAAAATTACTTTTAGAATGATTAACATGGCTAACTTGCTAAGTTTTGTGATTTTGTCATTGTAATGCATTTTGACCGAAACTAGCTGCAGAATGCAGGCATTCCATAGTTAACCGGAAATTCTGCAGCTGTCTTCACGTTCAAGCATGTTCCAGGTGTCCTCTCAGGAAAAGCCACACATGTTTATATTCCACATTATGTCCTCATTGTTCGTTGCTCACCATGAAGACTGAACCGAATTCTGGACGTGGTTTTGGTACGTGGGAACTCATTCAAGGAGGCAGACTTCTAATAGGACTGTCCTAGTCCAGATGTCCTTTTTCCCTTTACGCTGCCATCTTTAGAGTCCTAGTACGATTTTGATAAGGAAAGACAATGATCCTCGTATTTTTGCAAGTTATGTTATGTAGATTTGTTATAAAATCACTCGGGAAACCGAGAGAGAAGCTCTAGATTTTGCTTAGATTTTATGTATTGACTGCTATATTTCTGAAGACCGAGACTACTCTGTTTCAAGTTATTTTTCCTTTAATGAAGAAGACAATATTTCTTTGAATGCATTGAGTTGATTTGGAGTTAGATTCCGTCTGGTGGTAGAGGGCCCCTGCCTCCTGCATGGCTTTAATTTCGTAATCTAGATAAGTATTTTAGTCGTTTTCACGTTTTTTAAGTTTGAGTTCATAGTTAATTTCATTAGCCACTATAGCTATACTTGTTCTAAGAAACTCTTCCAAAAGAATAAAATCTTCCAAAAGATCATGATAATGAATGGGAAATGGCTGTAGTGTTGTAGGATTTATTTGTAATTTCTTTTGTTCATTATCACAGTTGAACTTATACTAAGCAAACTCTTCCAAAAAATCCTTATGATGTCTAAGGCATGACTGTGATACTGAATGTTTCAGTTTTTTGTTTGCACTAAGTAGCATAGCTGATATTACTCTTAAAACGCTCTTCCAAAATATCATAATGATGGGTAGGAGATAGCTGTGATGACTTAGTTTTTAATTTGTTTTCAGTCTTTATGTTTGCATTTGCACTGAATTGTACAGCCAGGATTGTTCTAAGAAGCTCTTCCAAAACACCATTCACGATGGACAAAACAGGCTGTAGAATCCCATAGATTAATGCATGATAACTTAGTTAGGGTACTCTGGAGTCAAATTGCATTCAATTCATGCTCTGTTATTTTGTTTTAAGTTTGATAATGGCTTGTTAGTTCAGCACTATTTTAGACTAGTGACATCTTAGTTCAATTTTAGCTTAGCTCATTGTATTTTCATTCCACATTTAGTTGTCATCCATTGCATATTAGATTACATTAGTTGTTAAACTTAAACAATACGGCCTTCATTATTTACAAAATCTCTTTTTGTTCCAAATCCATAATTGACTCATAACCATCTGAACAGAAGACAGTATCATCTCAAGGCCTGAAGTACTTTTGCAACTTCTTCATAAACAAAACCTTTCCTCAAAAGACTACTTTAAAAAAAAATCCATAACTTTTGAATAAGGTTTAGTGATGTTAAACTAAGTTGCAGAATAGAAGTAGGAGCTAGTCTTAGAGTAGAGATCTTATGATGTTAACAATATTTTTCTCTAACTATGTTTCAACAAATCTTTAATCATGGATAAAATGTTGTATCATTATAAGCTGATTGTTTAATTGTTCAGTTAGGAGAATTTGTATGCTTAGCTGACCATTTCTCAAGCTCTCCCAAAATACCTTTGATGAAAGAATTGGACAAGTTAAGTTTATGTTTTGATTCATTTTCTTGAAGTCATTATCAAGCTTTGTATTCTGCTTAGTCATAGTTTAGTTTTGATTTTGTTTCAGTATTTGCATTTGCATTTGTCATTTGTCATCAACCAATTAGGCTTCACTCTGTTTTTAACCAGTAGCTTGTTTCCACTAGCTTTTTAGTCATTTTCCTTGTGAACATAAAAAACCATCAAAAGACCAAAAACATCATAAATCATCATAAAAGACCAAAACATCATAAAACACTAAACACAACGCATTAGGAGACAAACACCTAGGCACATACAATGCACTTCACTTCAGCAGTTTACCAACCTTGGTTGACAATTAAATGAACTCAATTTAGGAGACTAGGTTGAGCACAAACACAGTGTGTTAGGGCTTTGCTTATCTGTATGCTGCTTCGGCTTGTTTCTGTTGATGATGTTAGTGGGCAGCCTGCTAATATGCATCTTTAGTATTTTTTCTTTAAGTTTCTTCATGGAATTGAAGCTCATATGAAATTAATGAATGCAACAAGTGAAGTTTTCCTACAAGAAACATTGAAAGGTTAATGTGCACATTACCTGTACCAGTAAAATGAATTCCCTGATTAGCGTCCATCTATATGGATGGCATATGGATGTGAAAAAATCATGTATCCCATAAAGGGGGTAAGGCAACATGTAATGGTTTCACAGTGGTAACCTGCACACTCCTCTAGCTCGATTGGATCACGTTATTCTGGATATGGCTCGCTTGAAATTTCAATTCTTGTAACCCAACATATACAATATCCAATATTGATTTGTATTGGACCTCCATGTCCATCCATCGGTCTTCCTGCATCGAGGTGAATTTATTTGCGATCTCATTGAGATTGTCCTTTGTAAGGGTTAGGACCTCCTATCTCGCTTGCTTTGAGTCCTCCTTTTTTTCCGTCACCAACCCATGGCCTACGCACCACACTTTATGCCTTTGGATGTTGCTGCTACTTCAATCTCCTTAGGTGTAGAGCCATTTTTCTCTGGCATGGTGGTTTTTTTAATGGTATCTCCCGTGGTCGTCAGGGTGGGTTCCATCTCAATAGGCTTCTCTGTGACTATTGGTGGCATTGTTTTTGCAGGCTTTTCAATAGCCTTCTCTGATGATTTTACCATCAGAGTGCATGACTATGTTGGTGGATTCAACCAAGCCAATGACCAGTAAGAAGTTTCTCTGAGAAATTCATCTGTAATATTCCCAAATTTTCACATTATATTTGGAATATTATAGTCCTTGATTTTCCTAATAAATTAAGTAAATAAAAGGGTGGAGGAACCACAAACCTCAAATACGAATAAAATCCACTTTTAATGTGTGAATGTCGATATTCTAGATCTAGATCTAGAACATGGAGTAGTAGAGGAGCTCTATTAATGGAGATCATGTCTCATTTATGAGATAGATTATGGAGGATGAAACAGTCAAATATATCATGGATATTAAATATAAACTCATATGGATCTTTGATAAGGTAAACTAAGATCATAATGCATTCAAAGAAGACCATTAAGCACTTATGATAAGATAGTGGAGGAAGTGGTGCATTTAATGCATGCATGATGGAGAGGGTGATCATCCCATATGAACATGATGGAGGACATGGATCAACTGCGCAGTCAAACATGGAGACTTTGTCCACATGTACAATGCATAATTGGAGTGGTCCTAGGCTATGGAAGGCTCATGCATATAATGAAGTTGAAGGCACAATGGAAGGCATGATTTGGATTATTCATTTCTTGATCTGTTTAGATCTAGATTTGTCTTATGACATTTCTATGAAAGCTTGGGATATTTAGAAGAGTTTGTAGTGATGCTTAGCACAGGGTGTTCCCGAGTGGGAATCCCACCTCTTTCCTTGAGTGATCTCTTGCGAGAGGATTGTTCTTCATTCCTTATTAGGCATAGGTGTGTTTCGGGAAAAAACGCCCTAGAGGTTTGTTGGGTCAAAACCTCCACAGATCAGGGCATGCTATTCAAGAAGGACTCACACAACCACACTTGTATGCTAAAAACTAGATACCATCGATAGTAGAACTCACCCGTAATCCTACGTTTGATGTAGATCCCGCGGGGTCCAAACCCCCAGCAACCGTTCTTCCTCCTTAACCTAAAAACCAAGAAGAAACGTGCACAGAAATCTAGTTGTACAACATATATTTACCCTAAATGTCAGTGAAAACCATGTGAAACATTATATAAACAATAATAAATGCTTAAATAATAATCTTTCCACATATACAAGAAGATATTACCACATGATTTCGGGAACAAGATGGTTCTTCTTCATTACAAACAACATGTACAGTAATAAAAAGTGGAGAGATCACCTGAATCCTTCCACGGTCTTCGAACATACCGTCGTCCAGATCCGTCCTGCCCTTGCCTCGCTAAGATACTTTCAAGACTTGTGCACTCGAGATGGCATATAAACTAATGAACATCTCCAGGAAACAAGGGTTTCCTGTAAAAATCTGGGAAAGTGTAGGAGGCACGGGAAATCAGACTTGAATTAGGGCTCCAACAAAGTATAATATCTATAAAATTTCTCTCTCCCTTAGGCCATACACATGAGGGGCTTTTATACTCCCTCAAAGTAGTTTCAATTAGTTGGAAATAGTTGGCCACATGCTGGGGTGGTTGAACTACTAGAGTAACCATCAACCCAGCCCGAAAATAGGGAATTTTTATATATTTTTTAATGATTTGAATGGCATACGCGGAAAAGTACATGTGGACTCGTGTATACACGCAAAAAAGTCTGGCATACCCGCGTATGGGATTTTTAACGTTGTTTTTTATGAATTTTGTTCAAGTCTGTGGGAATGGGTGCCCAAGGCCATAGAGACAATCATGAATCACATGAGGGTGAAAAATGAGGCGGGAATACCCATGATCATTGAAAAATACATCATATCGAAAGTAAAGAATAGATCCAAAATGGATACAAGTATAGCTGAACTGAAAATACACAATGAATCATCTGAGCATGGCCCGAAAGTACAAGTCAGAATCAATGTCTAAGTATCACATATAGAAATTTGATCAATGATGTTGAAACTGGATGTCTGATCATACAAGTAACTGAATCTCCAAGTACCAAATCATAAAAGGTGGAATAAATGGTACAATCACGCAACTCGGGAGCCAACATATAGGATGATGCTATACTGACACTGCAACATATAAGGGTGAACGGTATCACTGGCAGAAACTGAATGGACTGTCAAAACTGAACCGAGAAATGTTGATGCAACCCGAGGTCTTCACCGATCACTATGGCACAATTCTACACAATGGGAATAAATGAGCTGAAGTCAACCATGTGAGAAATCGTTGGATTACCGGTCAATAATGTATACCGTTAACCAACGCGAGACAACCCACCAATAATGAAAATGAGTGTCAATGTGCCCCAGTACAATCTAACAAGTGCGAATGAATGAGTTGAAGTCGAACACTTGAAATAATCTACCGATCAGGAGGCAATGATGAGTTCCCACTGTCGATAGCGAAGAGTCTGCCACTGATGAGTGCAAACCCTAAGGTACTGACAAAAAGACTCTAGACCTTATTCCCAGAGCAATGAGTCAGAGTCGATGGGAAAAGATCTGCTGGAAGAAAGGCATTAAGGCATCCCACATCAGTCCAGCGCGAGTGTAACCCTTAGGCCAAGATTCGGAAGGAATAAGATGAAGTAGAGTGACGGAACCAAACTGAAGTACGTTTCCGACATACACAAGATGAAGCTAGCGCACGGAAGAAACCCTCTGAACCAACCAATAATGAAAGCTGACACAGAGGCGAGATATCCACCAATAGGGTCAAATGGAAATCAAGGTACTGCACGAATCCCAATTGTGATAATGTATGCTGACGTCGAACACAGGGGAAACAACTCAGTCAAAGACCCATAATGATGATCAAATGCTGAGCACAAGGTCACCTATCAATGATGGAAATAGGGCCAGGATGCGGCTCTAGGTTTTCTCTCAGAGCAATGTGTCGTAGTCGATAAGAGACAAACCCGCCAGCAAGAAGTCAATGGGGACCTTCTTAAACCAGCACGAGAAGAAGACCAAAACATCTGATGTGATAGAACAAGATACTGAAAAAACCAGGAAGGCTGACTGAATAATGAGTCAGGAGACACCGCAGAATGGCCGACTCTGGTTAGACTTCCCTTGAACAAAAGCACGACTCGTGATGACCATGGCAGTAAAAAGTGACACTGTATAAGTCTGTTATGCAGGAGACAAAACAAACTCTCCATATGATTGGAAGAGATAACCAGCTAGGGGAGGACTGACCAGTGAAACAAGGCAAAGGCTAAACCTAGGTCAAAAACTAAAACCATCCCAAATGGAGGAAATATATAAGTGTATGTGCTTTGTTCAAGGGCGACAAACTGACACTGTACTGCCATCAAATTACGAAGTTATATCCTGTTCCCGCTCTTTTTGTTATATTTTATTTTTTTGTCTTTTTCGTATAATAAGCCTGAAAAGGAATAAAAGAATGTTGTGGTACAATGGATAGAACGAGTATCAAGAAACAGATGCACTAGTTCCTAGGATTGGAACGATCCTATGCTCAATGCAAGGTGGCAGAAATTAGTAAGCGATACTCAGAGGAATGTTCCATCCATGGGTAAAAAGGGTGTCAAGTCGTGATAGCCAAGTGCATGCAATGGTTAACTTGTACAGATGGGAAAGGTCAAAAGTTGGCTTAAGCATTGAGTCCAAAATGAAGCCGGCTAAAGGCTAGGATAAACAAGTAGCCAATATGCAATGTAGTAATACAACTCAACAACACCAGGGAGCCTCTAGGGTAATAGCCAAAAAAATGATAGTGAGGAAGAAGAAGAATGAAGCTTCAACACATAAGTCATGGCGGGACTAAAGAGGACTCCCGAGCCTACATAAAATGCAACATGGGCAACAAACGCTAGCGAGGAACTAACTAGGAAGCCCATGTAAAGGGAGGCTCTATCACCAAGTCATGATTAAATAATCGACGAGTGAAATGGGTGTAATACTCATGACCTGATGGGATCGACCCTATGGCAAGTGATCAGAATGGAGGCTAGTATGCAAAATGCAACAAAAAGTGGATTCCCTAACCTATATGCCAGTGAAGATCATATACCTACCATGACGGGTCAGCAGTCATGGATCAAAAACTGGAAAAAATTTCAAATTCGTCAAAATGTACCTGAAAATATACCGATCTGGGCACTTCCTAGCATCTGGGTTCTGCAGCTTAAGATAGATTGAAAAAATAAGATTAACGAATTTTTGCAAAAAATTTTCAATTTTTGGCATAAATACACAAGTTACCTCATATTTGGTTCATTGTTACATTGCTGATTTGGGAAAAAGTGCTCTGGAGAAAAAGCTTTTTTCGTCAAAATAGGAGCAATCGATCGTCAAACTTCACTGAATTTGTTAGGTAAGTTCTTAATTCATCCTTGTTATTCATTTTGTCCGTTCATAAGTTAAAAATTAGGAATTTTCACCATAGAACCATTTGTTTAAAATCACGGGTTTGCGCATACATGGGTTTATAATGACCAAGTCGCGTATATACGTGACTGTGCACAAAGAAAGTCACGTATGCGCAACCCAAAATGAAAAAAACGCGTATCTGATGAACAAATTATTGAATTTTTGCAGGATGACTATATCTTGGAGAGAGCGTGAGCACAGTGCCATTGAAAATGAAGTCATGCAGGACCAAGTATCACTTAATATTCTCCGAAATTGTGGATTGCTCAAGTTTTTCAAAATGCCAAATATGAAGAGTAATGTCCGGTTGCTCGAAATTCTTGTGAATTATTGGGAACCGGAAGAAGACTGCTTCATAATAGATCAAATTCCCATATGCATCGAGGTGGAATATATCTATTTTATTACTGGACTCTCCCGGAGGGGGGAGCCAGTAGACTTGCACGGTAAGCCTTTGGGAGGGCTAACCGTGGAAGATTACATCCACGTCTACTGCGTAGAGGGATCTAAGAAAGTTGGAACTCAAATTGCTATCAAAGATTTAAGAGACTTGAACATGAAAATTCTCCTTTTTACCATTGGCAGGGTAGTGGGATCTGCTTCCCTACACCAGGCATCCAGGACTCGAATGAGTATAGCAGTGGAATGCTTAACTCATTTATATGATTGGTGCACAGCTCTACTGATGAACATGAAGCAACAATTGACTTCTATCCGAAAGGTAAAAACAAAACATTTTGGATATGGTACAATCTTGAAGACATTCTTCTTCGAGAAGATTCCTGCGCTAAGACCCAAAGTGATCTCTTCTATCAGCAGCCCGAGAGACCCAAGAATTGCCCGATGGGCTGACTTGATGAAGAGATTGGGGGGAAGTGAAGTTCCCCAAACCACTTGGGATGATGAGTTCTTCCAATGGTGGGGAGAACAAATCATCGCTGTGGAAGACTATCCCTATGCTGGGATGGATTTTCGTGGCGATCTAGACCTTGTCCTTACACCAGGCGCAACATGGGGCATAGTCGGTAAGTTTGCAATTTTTTGACTTATATAATTTTTTGGATTTTTTCAATATATGTGAAAAAATATGGAAAAAAAACATGGTTTTGATTGGATTCAAAATGACTTAAAATTTTATAATGATCATGATACAGATATTGGACCAATTCGACCTGAGGGTTACCCACGACATAAGTGTCGCAAAGGGGAGGCGGATACAGTAGATCCAGACAGGACCCTCCAGGCTATACAGAGGAACTTGGAGGGATTAACTCGCCAAGTAACTATGGCTACAGTGGAAGATCTTCCTGAAGCCATCCAGAGATGGGTGGTAGGAGTACCCCATGACTAGGTACGGTTATTCCGCCGAGTTGCCACCGCGATCGTGTTCTATAGGAACACAACTTCTGGGCAGGGACCTCATGAGTAGATAGATATGAAATACCAGATGACTGTGTTTGGAATATGTAATTTATTAGCAATATTGACAGAGTCCAATTACAGAAACAACATCATTTCAACCAACTTTGGGATTCTAGGATCTAGCCCTCCTGAATCCGGAGAGGGATCTCTCCAATAAGTGCAAATATGGATATGTCTTTGAAGTTTGAGGTAATGATATTAGGCTAGTTATGACGGCGAAGGGTTTGTTTTGTTTTTTGGATGGTTGAACATGATTGATGTTAGAGGTGAAAATCCCAAAGGAAAAAAGGTTCAAAGGTGAGAAGTTGCAAGCAAAAGAATAAGTTTTGATCAAGAAGAAAGATGAAGGTAGGTTTTCAGTCCATTGGGCTATGGAGCCATAAGAGGATTTAATTGGAATAGCAAGAGGCAAGAGTGGTCCATGGGGCAAGTCATCTATGTCTAAGGATCTCTTTAAGGTTTGATTTATGGAATGGAATGATACATCAAGAAGGGGAAATAAACAAATGCAGAACCAAGAGCAGCCCAGGATCTTGTAAGCACTTTGAAACTAGCCAGCCTTTGATACACTTCCAATAGAAAACATATAAAAACTAAGGGAAACTTGAAGGCAACCTTTGGAGTAGGAGCTAGCAGGCCGGGCTCACAACAAATCCTCTCCTAGCTCTTCTTTACTTGGATACTGCCAAGACAATCACAGAGATAACACAGAATGGCCTAAGATCTGGTAAGTACTTTGAAACTATCCAGCTTTTAACACATTCTAAGGGAAATAGTCAAACAGTTATGCAAACAAGACTGGGACCAGGGCTCACCATAATTCCTCAGTTCATCTTCACACAACATATACTGAATGTAACATTCAAAAATAATCATTCATCTAAGACAAGAAGACGAGGGAACGCCAGCATTCCTATGCCTAAACTGAATTAAATCATTCTCAAATAACACAGTAGGGAGAAAACATTTAAATAAATATTTCTCAGCCAGGGAAGGTTACTGATATGCAGTAGGTCCCAGCCCTGTTTAAATTGTTCTTTACAAAAGAAATGAAACAAAATGAATACAGGAATAAAATACCAAGTTACAATGAGAATAACATCACCGTCAACATAGACCAGAATCCCATAAAACAACTTGTATTAATGCTCCAAACCGGTTACAACCCTCAGGTCCAGTGTTTTAATTCATCTTTCTTTCACAACCTAACTTATCTGTTACAAGCAGAGCTCCAAGAGCCAGTGAATCACTATTTACAATTAGGAGTCTTCAACTCAATTAAATTACAATGCTTCATCAATTACATCAACAACCAACCCCTCACTTATCTTCTACTGAAGTATATATAGAAGGATGAGGAGGTGAGATCTGATTAATGATCTCAAATACAATTAATACAGATTTAATGTTTTCTTGGCCCCTGGGAGGCTCAATGAAAAGGCTGTATTGGTGTTTCACTGCATTAATTGATTTACACTTATGAATTAAGCTTGGAGGGAGCTTTTGTTGACCTTTGAGGCTCTGTGCGATGCTAGGGCTACTCTGCAGACATTCTTTCATTAAATTCCTGGCAGAAGTAACTCTTCGGCTGTGTCGAGGTAAAATATCTGATTCCGATCAATAACTTCTATTCTTGATTGAATACTTTGAGGCACAGGTGGCACTTTAGTCGCTGGGAGGAATCAATTCGCCTCCATTTGTTGCAGTGGAGGGTTTTCCTGATAAAGCACTTTAGGTTTTTATTTAAAATGTGTTTTAGATTGGGGATTAGACTTTCGATAACTGTCTTAGCCATAATCCCCGCTGATCTGTCCATCAAATTTCTGTTCTGGTTCATCCTAGTCTTCGGCACTGATAATATTTGACTGTGCCTGTATCATGGTTCTCCTCTCTATCGTGCCGAGCTGCGCAGGGTCTATAAGGAATCAATTCCTAAGAAAAAATTGAAGAAACATGTAATTTAACCCTGCGGATGATTTTCCTGATGTATTCGAAGGCCGAAGGATCGTCATCCTTGGCCGACGAAATTTCTTCGTTCAAGAGGAAAAACCTTAAAACCTGCGAAAACAAACAAATGTTACAAAATCCTGCGTTTACAGGTAAATCTGCATCAGAGGATGTGCAGAGGAAGCAGGGCCGTTGGATGGCATCATCCAACGGTCCGGATTCAATCTTAGAATGGTCGAAAAAGCATGGGGGAGGAGGATCAAATATGAGTCGTTGATCGCGCATGATCGCCAGATGGGAGTGGGCAATGGAAAGTCAGCGGGGGGGAAACGTTTACTGGGCAACGGAAATGGGCGATGTGATATGAGCCATTGATCTGCAAATCAGATCGATGGCAGAGATTTATTTGCGGCTGTACGAAGGCCTGGTTATAGCGTGGGCACTTTGGTTATCCATTGGACACTTTCGGCGATCGACAACTGTTGGATGAGTGGGAGTAGATCGGACGGCAGAGGTCCATTTCGCTGGGCGTCCTAGTCCGGACTTTAATGAGCGGGGGATGGAAATTTTAGAAAAGGTACATAGGACACGTGGCACACAGCGTATGGAATCACTGGCCAACGGTAGAAACTAGCTTTGGGCCGGAAAATGGTGCGAAAAATACTGCCGGTTTTGGGAAAACAGCGCATGGGAGGCGGGGACCACATGGTAAGCCGCGCTCCGCACTGTCTGATCTGGGGGGCAGATCGACGGTGCAGATTTCTCCAAAACTTATACGGGCAGAAACTTTGGAAATGAATTAAAAACCCAAAAACACAAATTTACAAAGGTTTTTGATGTTTTGGGCGGAGAAAATATTGGAAAGGGTAAGCGCCCGACTGCAGGGCCTTAGGGCGCATAGAGGATGATATGACCGGAGGTTAAAAGGGAAGGGGCTTAGCGCAGCACAAAATTTCAATTTGCGATGGTTTTTCAATCAACCCATCGCATTTTCCGCGATTTCGATTTTGCGATGGATTGCAGCGCAGATTTTTGCGACGAACACTCTTAAAAACTGGAATTTGGATTTTTGCAATTTGCGATTAACACCAAAAGGGTTTAGAAATTGGTTCCAGGGAGCGAGTATATGGAAGAAAAGAGGTTAAAGACTCAGCCTAAGGGCTTAAGACTAACACTTATGAAAAAATGCGTTTTTGAATGATTTTCAAAGGAAATGGAGGGATAGAAGAGGAGGTTAGTTTCGAGGAGAAGGAAGGGGAAAAAGGGGTCTGCAGCAGTCTTTGGCCTTGGATTTTTGTAGGATTTCAGAGGTTTTTAGGATGTAAAACAACAGTGTGGGATCTAGACAGAGGCATGAGGCCTTAAAGAGTCTTCAATAGCCAACAATTTTTTGGTAAGGAAAAATTGTTCCTTGAAGGCTCAAAACAAATTTAGCCACCTTTGGTATAATCAAATTTTTACAGGTGGCTAACAGTGGCTCCACTTGGGGATGGTGCCTTTTTGAAGGCATCAAGAAGTCAGACTTGATTTCTCTGGGAGGCTGACTTGTGCCTGATCCATTAGGCTGCTCTTCTTTTGCTGGATGATCTTGCTTTGCTCTGAAAAATAGTATCAGTTATGAAAGAATACTGGACTTCATCAATACAACTTTCTACCTACCCAATCCTACTGATCTAACATTTTTTCTTCATCAGAGTGCACTTGGATTGGAAAACTCTTTTCACAACATTTTATTCTTTTGAAAGCATAAAAACTAATCTAATTATGCTCCTTATTTCTCCCCAACCTCAGATTAAGCAGTTGAGCTCAGATTATTCTCTACCTAATCTACTGTTTGTTGGGATTAAGCTGTCCAACATACTTTCATTCTCTAAATTCTACAACAAAAATTTAAAAATAGCCAAGTCCAGATTAAGCTGTTTGACTTGCTGTGATCTATGGCATAAAGACAAGTTGCACATAGATTATTATTTGCAGAAAATTAAAATAAAAATGGAAGGCTTAAGATCTGAAAGTCTCTCATCATGGCCTTCTCTTTTATTCTCAACTCTGTTTTGGATTTTGTTTGAGCTGTCTTTTCTTTTCTTCTGGTTCAGATTTTGAGCTGATTAAAATTAGATCTCCTGTCTTGTGACTCAGAAAATAAAACAGTTTGAGTCATCTACCTTTGGAAACTTCGGTTCAGATTTTGAGTTTGTTTGAACCTTCAATTTCTATCCTAATCTATCTACTGATAAGCCAATATTGAACAGTTTGGCAAATCGAATTCACTATCCTATCAGCAGAAAAATTTAAAGCTAACTAGTCAATATTAAACAGTTTGACTAACTAGAAGTGTGTTTTTGAGGAGTGGCATTTGAGCTTGCACACTTTCAGATTTGTGTCTCTTTTTTGGCATGGGGCTTTGCCTTTCTTGTTTTCATTCCTGCCCTCTTTTCTCTCCTTTCTTTGTTTTTGTATTTTTTGATTTTTCGTAACTCTGAATGTAATGGTGGATGGAATATTTATAATGGAAAAAGATAAAAACGCTTTCAAAACATAAAATGGATCAAGAGAAGTAATGCTTAAGCATCCTGCCATTGACAGGACCCCAAAACAATTCTGTTCCATCCAGTTCCTGTAAGAAAAATGCATTACTTTCGGCAACTGAATGAATAGAGTGTTACACCATTTTTTGGTCATCTAACCTACTATCATTAGATGGACCCAAGGACACCATATAAGACCAATTTTACCCTAAGTAAAATTGCTTTCACTATGTAAAATAACTTAACAAAACACATTTATTAGGTTGTTTATGGTCTAAACAGGAAACCCCAAAAGGAAATATTAAACAAACCTATATTTGTTTGATTTTCCTCAAGGAATAATTAATTAAACAATAATTTAATTATTATTCCTGGTCATGTTTAACCCAAAACAAAGAAACTAATTAGATAAATCCTTATTTATCATATTATTTTCTAGGAATAATTGTTTAAATCTTATTTAAATAATATTCCTTGTTAAATATGACTAAATCACCCATAAATAATTAAAGAAATCATTATTTATTTGATTATCATCCAACCACTTCCTTAAAATGATAAATAAATCATTTATTTATTTATTAATTACAAATAAAGGGATTTGACCCAAGTCAAATACCTTTTCCCTCCAACAAATATAATAAAATATTTCATAAAAGGTGGATCTAGATTTGGTTAATGTTATTTTAATCATGCACCAAGATCTAGAATGACCCAATATTTTGTTATAAATAGGAGGGTTTTTCCTACCATTCTTCACCTTTTGTTGCCTATTAGATCACTCTGGATCTAAACTCTTGGTCTGACTTTGAGCCATTGCCATTGTCATATTTTCCATTATTTGATGTGTGAGCTCCCTTTGAGTTCTATCTTTGTTTGGGTTTTCTACACCAACAGGAGAGAGAAATGCTAGATCTGAAGTGCTGAGGACTTCTAAGAACCCATCCCATTGAGGAGAATTGGAAACATCTTCTTATTTTCCTCCCAGGTGCCCTTAATACAAAAATTCTTTCAAAAATTGTTCGTGTCTTGTCTATTGGATATATGGAGCAAACCCTTCTTTTTACTGCTTAATGTCTTTCTATGCATAGATCTGGTTTTTTGTAGCTCTTGTCTTGATCAACTAACTATAGATCTGAAGATATTGGCAGCCACTTTTGATGTTAGGGCTATTAGTTATGGGTAGCTAAAGTGGTCTTTTTTCGTACACATCGAAAAAGGATTCATACTAACAATTGGCGACTCCACACGGGTTTTCAATTAGGACCGCTGTCGTTTTTCATATTCCTGCATATCCAGCTACTTCAAACCCTAGGGTTTTTCTTTAGCTTTTTATTTTTCCTATTTTTATGGTTCCTTTCACCTTTAAAACTCTATAAAACCCTCAAAACATTAAAATTTTTAACTTCCGTGTGTTTCTGGCCCTATTGCGCAGGTGATAGACATCAACCGCAGCTGAGACGACATTTTTTTTCTAAAATCTACCGCCGAGAGTGCTGGAAGTTCAGGTCGCACTTTTTGGCCCAAAAAATGCATCCTGGAGCTTCAGGTCGTAGAAAACAGCCCAAAAACTGCGACCTAGTGAAAAACAGGTCAAAAACTGCGACCTAGACTTTTTTCTGGATTTTTTCTGAAATTTTTCTGGGTTTTTCTGAAGCTTCTGTCAGGGTTTTCCAGCCTCTGTCTCCGCCCGTTTAGACCTATTCTTTCTCTGTTTTACTCAAATAAGTGGGAATCTAGCCCCCTAGGGCTTCAGTACCCTCCACTTTTTGTGGAAGAGTTTTAGCTGCTGTAAGTGTCTTATTTTTCAGAGTTTTCAGCCATCCCTTTTTTAGATTGGATACCTCCTTTTCTGATCCCTTTTAATCAGCTCTTCTCCCTTTCAAATCATCTCCTGAAGATTTGTTTGGATCTACCTTTAGGGCCTCCTCCTTGCCCCTTCTTCTTTTTGCTGATTTCCTCCTTTTTTCCAGCCACCTTGCCTCTGCCTCTTGGCTGTGATCTGCACCTCTTTTCAGCAGATTTCTCCCTTAGATCCCTGTCCTTTTCGACCCTAGATATATTGGCCTCTTTTTAGTGTGTTTTAACTAGATTTTTTCCCTCTTTTAGATTATTTTTGAGAGACCCTCCTTCTTGGGTTGGATCGATGCACTAGTAGCTGTTAATGTTATGTTATTTCAGCATTATATACTGTTTTTTGTAGCATTATTTTCAGTTACGCAGCACACTTTTTCTCTTGCTCTCAAAACGAAAAGGGTTTAAAAATTAAAATTAACGCACACCACACACTCACCCTAAGCGAAGAAGAGCCTGGTTTACACTGCCAGGAAAAGACTTTAAAATCAATTGACACTGCACCTTTCTGCCCTTGTTTCGACATTGTATTCACTTGATTCTGCACCTCCCTGCCTTTGTCGGTTGTTCTTCTTCCCCTCATGCCATGTTTGTGTTGTCACCATTGCACCCCAAAAGCGCACATCCCGGAGACTTCTTGGCCTTCAACCTCAATTTCCGCTCAGTCGACCTACTCCTTCCCATCGTCGTCGAGTTAGTCCTCCTCCGAGTCCGCACTCCGACTCCTCTTCTGATTCATTGGGTTCTCCTTTTACTTCCGGTTCTCCCCCTGTCACCTTCACTATGTCTGGTCCAGGGCCTAATGCTAGCGGTAATCCCGGCCCTAATGCCGGGACTGCTACAAGCGGAACCACCATAGGAACTACCTCAGCTACGCCCTTTCTCCCCTTCATGGTAGGCCTCAGCCTTCCTGATTTGGATCGGTTGACAAATGACCCTATACACCATGACGCTAGTTGGCCCGCTATGCCGACAAAGCTCCCTTCTGACATCCCAAAGTTTGAAGGCCTTGCTGGAGAAGACCCTTCAAATCATGTCCGATCTTTCCACATGTGGTGTTCATCTACCTCCATTACCGATGACTCTGTCCATCTTCGGTTGTTCCAACGAACGCTTACAAGCGCGTCTTCTAAGTGGTATGTTGATCAACCCCCTTCTTCTCATACCACATTTGCGACTCTTGCCCGGGATTTTTTATCTTACTTCCAGCTTCCCCTTCGTTATGACACTGGTATCGAACTTTTGACTTCTTTCTGTCAATCATCTGCGACCCGCCTATCCGATCATGTCCAGGAATGGTGGAGACGAAAGAGCCTATGTCAATCCCCTGCTTTTGAAGACCGTGTCTACATGGACTGGTTCCTTAGATCTCTATTGCCTCCTATCGGGAAAGATGTTGCATCGCATTTTCCCCAAATCGAAGAAGTCGCCCTCCAATTGGCGTTAAAATATGACTTGATCTACGCTCAGACAGGTTATGTTTATACCGTTCTACCTGATCTCCCCAGACCCGGTGGTGTCAATGCATAGGGGGCACCTCATGCCGCCGATGGTATTGTTGGAGCTCTCTCTCATCCATATGCCCAACCTCCCATGGGTTATGGTTTTCTTGGGGGAGGGGGCAGCACCTCCTGCACTTGTCCCCCTCCTGGTAGCACGTTTCAAGGATACAAAATACCTCCTCTTTTGGCCCAACCTCCTACTCACCATATTGTTACCCAACCCCCTTATTATTCGTATCCGCAGTTTGGTGCTCCAGCTCCTCCAGCATCAGCACCTCCGCCTCCCTTGCCTTCTCAACCCCTGCAACAGTAGTCACCGCCCCCTCAAGCGCAGGTGTATGCACAACAGGGATTCATGGCTACCCAACCACTTGACAGATAGGTGGCCACTCAACCTTCCCCTTCTGGTTCCTCACATTACCAGATCCTCATGATGAACTCTGCTCCACCTCCAACCGTCGACCTTAACCTTCAAACTCGAGCCCCTCAGTACCCCAAGCCTCCCGCTCCGTCTGTCCCTGAGTCACCTTCTTCAGGTTCTACAGAGTCTCTTTCGACATCCAATGTTCCCTTGCCTATCCCTCAACCCAACGTTGAGGTTCATACCAAGATTCCTAAAGGACCATTACGCCGAAATGCTGCCTCTGGTCGAGCTGCTCAGTCGTATAGCATAGTAGATGATTTGGCGCAGTCTCCTGCTGCCATTTCTACATTGGAACTCCTCCAATCGTGCCCTTCTCAAAAGAAGGGTATACTATCTACCCTGGGCGTTGTAGATCCTGCTGCTGACCAATTGATTGTTTTCTATGCCCATCAATCAGAACATCCTCCTCTTCCTGCTTCTGTCGCTTTCCAAATCCCAGTCAAAATCCAGAACGCTAACGTCTCTCGGTGTATCATTGATGAGGGGGCATCCACCTGTTTGATGTCCACTTCAGTTTGGAAACAACTCGGTTCTCCTGAGTTGGCCCCTTCCATGATCACCCTTCGAGCGTGGGATGGCCACGCCTCCCAGCCCATTGGCCTATTCCGTAATTGTCCTATCACTCTTGCGGGCAAGACTGTTTGCGTTGACATTGAAGTCATCGACGCCCCTCTAGATTATAACATTCTCTTAGGGCGGAGCTACACCTATGCCATGTCTGTTGTCCCATCTGTGGTTTTCCGCAATATGTCTTCCCTCATAATGGAAAGATAGTCACCATTGACCAGTTGACATATCATGAGCCAGAATCTCAGACCTCCTCTAAGATGACCATCTCTCCTGTAGCCAATAAGCAAACAGTCAATTCCTTGACCAGTGTCTCTCCTGGCATCTACAAAAACTCCTCTTTGCTTGGCACCTTCCCTGGTCTTCCTCCTCTTCCTATCTCCGACACCGGCTCATCAAATGTTTGCATGATGCAATCATCTCGGGCTGCTCTCAAGAAACCTGCTTCGGCTAGTCAGCAACCGCACTCTCCGCAACCTACTCCTAGCCCTTCACCTGCAGTTGGTATTCATGAGCCTCTTTACCCTCCTCGAATGGTTCCTCCAAGCCTTCGCCATTTAGGAGCCGTCCCACCTGGCCATTACCCCTCCGGTCAGATACCGTTCCTAGCTCCCCCACCAGGAGTGTCCACGATACCAGTCATGGCCACCCTCTCTCTTCCTAACCTGACCCTTGGGATTCCTGTCAACCCAAACCTTATCTTGCTTTGACCCCAGTTCAACCGGCCCCCAGGACTTCTCCCGCCACAATAGTGCCTCAGTCACCTCAACAAGGGGCATCAAAGGACAAGGCTGCCCCGACAAACCCTACCCCTCCTCGGCCTCCAAAGCATACCATCCAGTGTGCTTTGTGTGATATTGTCGGTCACGCCACCTGTTGTGCCTCAATCTAGTCTCCTAAACTGAGTTCATTTAATTGTCAACCAGGATTTGTAAACTGCTGAAGTGAAATGTACCATATGTACCTAGGTGCTTGTTTCCTAGTGCGTTGTATGTAGTGTTTTGTGATGTTTTGGTCTTTTATGTTGATTTATGATATTTTTGGTCTTTTGAAGTTTTATGTTTACAATGAAAATGCCTAGAAAACTAATGAAAAGAGAGTGGTAGTCAAAAACACAGTTGAGCCTAATGTATGGAATGGAAAATGTAATCAAAAATACTGAAGCAACATCTAAACTATGACTGAATAGAAACAAGAGCTTGATGATGACTATTTAAACAAATGACACAAACTAGACTTTGAGAAATGATTACTTAAATATGCAAGTTTTCTAACTAGACAATCAGACACTAATCATGATGCAACATTCTATTCTAAACTCATCTATTCCATGACTAATTTCTAGTTCTATTCTGCAATTTCAATTGAAGGTCAGAGTCTATTCTCCAAGAGTTATTGGTTTCTTTTCAGGGTAGTTCTGTTGAGGAAGAGCTCTGTTTATAGTGAGGAATTTGCAGAGATATTTCAGACCTTGTAATGATGTTATCTTCTGTTCCTAAGGTTATGGATCACTGATGGTTTTCAGAACAAAAAGATATTTGTAAATAATGAAGGTTGTCTTATGAGTCCTATCAACTAAAGTGATTTACTGTGCAAAGGATGACAATGTGACTATGAGATGTAAGTGCAATGAATTGATTTAAACATGAGCTTAAGATGCTTCTAAACTAGAACAATGTTAACTATAAGCCATCATCAAACTTGAAATGAAGTAGCTGGACATGAATTAAATGCAAAATGAAACTCCAGAGCGTTCTAACTAACATGCATTATTCTATGAAGTTACACAATCGGTTTGTTCATCATGAGTGATATTTTGGAAGAGTTCCTTCTTGTGGAAGAGGTAGAACAATTTTGACTGTGGACTTGTATGCAATTGAAAGCAAATGAACCGAAAGCAAATGAAACTAAGTTGTCACATCACAGTCATATCTTGAACTTCTTAAGGATGTCTTGGAAGAATTTCTTCTTGTGGAAGAGTGATTAGGACAAGTGCAATTATGATAGTGAAGACTAAAAACTACAACTAATTCTTATGACACTATAGCTATTCATCATTCATTGTTAAGATTTATTGGAAGAATGTCTTCTTGTGAAAGAACTATGATGAATATAACTACAGTCTCTAGTTAAAAACAAATACAACTCCTATCCTACAGTACCATAGTCATTAAACATTCATCGTTTTGATTTATTGGCAAAGTGTCTTCTTGTGGAAGAACTGGAACGAATTATGGCTACAGTAGCTAGCTAAAACAAATAAAAATCCTATCCTACAGTACCATAGTCATTAAACATTCATCATTTTGATTTATTGGCAAAGTGTCTTCTTGTGGAAGAACTGGAACGAATTATGGCTACAGTAGCTAGTTAAAACAAATACAAATCTAACTGATATCCTACAATACCATAGTCATCAATCATTCATCATTTTGGTCTTTTGGAAGAATGCCTTCTTATGGAAGAACTGGAATGAGTACGACCACAGTATATAAAACACAACAACTACTAATTCAATATGCAGAACGTAAAGACAGCTAGGAAAAACTTATCTAGTTTACGCTAAGGAAATCCGTTCAAGGGGCAGGGGCCCTCTACCACTTGACGGCATTCGACTTCACAATTAAATCACGCCTTCAAGATAATTTTGTCTGCTCCATTAACAATGCAATAGTCTGAACATAATGCTCTGTGTCTTAAAAGACGTAACACATAGTTTTACACCAAAATCTAGCAGCAAATCTACACAAAATTTCTAACTAAGCTCTCGGCCTATTCAAGAGTTTTTAAAGTAAATGCAAGTAACAATAATTACAATAATTTAGGAATGATGTCTTCCTAATCCAAATCATCTTAGGAGTCTTTAAGGTGGCTGCGTAAAAGAGAAAAGACACCTGGACTGTAACAGTCCTAGTAGGAGTCTTCTTTCACAAAATGTGTTCCCACGTGCATAACCGTACACAGACTTTATTTCCTCTTCCATGACGAGCAACACACCATGTAGGCACGACGTGGATCATGCCCATATGCGTTTTTCCTCAAGAGGCCACCTGGAACATGCTCAAACATAAAGGTAGCTGCAGAATCGCCGGTTAGCTACAGAATGCCTGCATTCTGCAGCTAGTTCTGGCCAAAATGCTTAACAATGGAAACAATCACAAAATTCAACAAGTCAGTTATGTAAACCATTCTAGAAGTAATTTTAACTATTTTTATTGATCAATTGGGTTTAAAATGGAAATGGACAAGGGAAAAATGAGGTAAAATGAGGTGAAGGAAAGCACAAATTTGAGGCTCAACATATCCCCACTGCTGTCTCTTTGCATGTCCTCATGCAAATTATCCTATGAATTCTGAGGCTTCTGCAAGGACATCTAATCCCCTTCTTTTCCTTTGTCTGCATGCTAAAGGCCTTCGGGGTTTCCTGATCACAAGTTTGAACCTGAGGTTTGTGAGTGCTCTGATCAACTTTCTGTTCCTTGTCTTCATCTTCTCATTGGTTCTCTCCACTTTGTCTATATGCAGGGATAAGGTTGAGTTCATGTCAGTCTTGAGCTTGATTTGATCTTTGAGAATTTCATTTTCATTTCTGATGTGTCTATTCAACACTTCCAACTCATACCTATCCCTCCTCAATATATCAATTTCAGTTAGTGGAGGACTGGGGGTTCTCTCTTCTCTTTCTGAAGCTGTTCTCCCTAGAGTTTCCACATAATCATAGATTTCCTGTTGAGCAGGATCAATCTCAGGGGTGCCTTCATAAAAATCTTCATCATCATACTCTTCCATAGATGTTTCTTCATCTTCAATATTGATTACCCCTGTTTGTTTGATTGATGTTTTCTTCAGTTTTCCTTTTAATCTGTGGCTTCTCCTAAGTTGAGAGGAACCCTCCCCTTTTTCCATAACAGATTCCTTGATTTCCTTCTCTGCCTTGAGTTGACTCTCGATTCTAGTCAACTTCTCCAGAATGACTTCTTCACTGCTTTCTTGAACCGGTTTGTCAATTTTACCTGTTGGAGTCCTCCATCTCCTACTTCTCTTTGTGGCTTGTGGTTCAGGCGATAGTTCTTTTGCTTCCTCAAAATGATTTCTTATTAAGAAATCACCCCATGTATCATTTGATTTAGATAGATGATGCTCAATTAAAATTTTTACTAACCCATGATGATACAAGGTTGTTTCCAAAAACTGAACTCTTCTCTGAACACAAGAAGCCATTTTCTTCAAACTTTGATACAAGAAATATGGTAAATTCAAATCTTCTCCTAGAAAATGCAACATTAGTCTCATATGGTAGACATAAAATGTCCCATATCTACCTTCACATGTAACAAATTTTTGTAAAAGAAGTAATATATTCCTCCATTTGCTCTTCAATGCTGTACTGGGAATTCCCTTCTTGAACACACTAACATCCATGTTTGGTGATTTTAGGATTTGTTTCCATGAGTCATTATGGAATTCCCTATTTTTAAACCATCTTTCCCCAGCTCTGGATAATCCCGTAGCCTCTGCTATAAAAGCTTCATTAACAGTAAACTTAACATCTCCTATTTCAACCTCAGTGCCTTGGAATGATCTAGCAAACGTTTTGGTGACTTCCTTATGGCAACCATTAAACTTTTCCAAGAATTGGAGCCATCCTATTTGTTGTAGAATCTCCTTGCATTGTGGATAACCTTCTAAATATTTTGATCCTATAGGCTCAATCCTTACGATGAAACCCATGATTTTTCACTATCAATTAACACTCTTCTCTATCCACAAAACAATGGCTTTTACTTTCGGATTAAAATGGCTTCAATTTTGGAAGAACATACCTTTGAAATAGCTACAGTCTTAAAAATCTCTGGTTTGTATGCCTCTGTTTTGAAAATGCCTTCGAATCCTCGGACTGATGTACTTCTGTTGAACCTTGGAATGATATGGAAGCAATTTCAATTTTCGGGCTAATGTGTCTCTGATAGACAGTGGTAGATGATTTCAAATTTATTTTTGTGCAATACCTCCGTCTCTGGTAACAGAAGACTTCAAACTCAATCACTGAAAAACACTTCTGTTTCTAGTAACACCAGACTTCAAACTCAACCTCTGTCTCTAATAGCAAATGGTATGCTTCAAATTCAACACTACAGCCTCTCTGTCTCAGATAACAATAACTTCAAAACCAGTCACTACCACACCTCTGTCTTTGGTAATAACAGACTTCAAACTTCAATTACTACCATACCTCTGTTTTTGGTAGCAAAGTCTTCAATTTTAGCATCTTTGTCTTCTGGTAGCAACATGCTTTAAACTCTTCACGGCCACAATTCTGTGTTGACAGTGCAATGCTCCGAACTTTGTTCTCAGTGATATGCTCTCTGTTCAGTGAGTTCTCACACCGTTATGCTTGCAATGTACCTCTTCTGTTCTGTCCCTGATGATAATAATGCTTCTGCCTTCGGAATGTAATACTGGCTACGGAATAACGTTATGGCAAATGGTCACGGCATAGAGTGGTGAAGTGAGGTGGAGGAATGCATTAATGATTTGAGGAGACAGCGGAGGATTTACGATGGCAGGAAAAATATTCATCATTAAAGAACTTGGTTAAGAGTCGTGGGAATTTCAAATGATTTGGCCGTTCCACCGCTCAAATGCTATTGGATAGAAAATTTGAATTGGAAGTTTTAATACAAAGTCTATAGAGGGTTTTGTTTGGTGTTTGATCAATAAAATAATTAAAAAAACTCTTTGAATAATTTCACAACTAAACTATGCTAAATTTTCATGAATTGCCATCGTAATTTAAATTTGTTACCTCTGCCCTTGATGTTTGTGTAGCCTTTGTCTTCTCTGCTCATCTTTGGAGGAATCTTTCACTATTTTCTTGATGTCTTTGATTCATGAATTCTCTGGATCACTTTGTTGTAACTCTGATGTCTGTTGGTTGATGCCTTCAGGACTTGTAGCTGTGAAAAAAACTATCGGGCTGCAGAAAGGCCGATCAGCTACAGAATGTACACTGAGCTGCAGAATGTCCCTGTAGAACACTTTTATTATGAAAATGAAATGTTTCTGGAAGATGGGTGAAATGTTTATGAAAATGGATGAAATGGATGATGGATTATGAAGTGGATAATTGAAATAAGAATGGATTCAGTTCATGGAATGAAGGAACATAAGGGCTGTACTGCAATTCATGGCATATTTTTATTCTCTTGTAGCAAGATATCAAATTCTATGTTTTGACATGAGAATGAAGTGAATGGAAGATGGAGTGAAATGAATGAAATGGAATGGAGTGAAATGAATGAAATGGAATGGAGTGAGATGTGAATGATGGATGAGATGAAGTATGGATGGATAGTGAATGGAATGAGATGAAATGAATCATAAGTACTATGGCACTAAACTTATGATTTTTATAACAACTGCTTAGAAACAAAAATGGGAAAAGTTAGAGTGTCAGAGAAACTCTGATTTTCACCCTATCTTTTCTGTATAAACATGCCAATCAGTGATTGGTTTTCATGTTTATACCTTTATTTTTTTTTTATTTTTTATTTTTTATTTTTTTTTTATTTTTTATTTTTTAAAAGAGAAATGCTTCAGAAAATTTAATCAAGTTGATGAAGAAGAGAGACTCTTCTTCATTAACTTCACATCATTGTCTCCTTGGAACTTCTTGACAAACTCTTCTCTTGAGAGTGGCTTGTGATATAGCTTCAGTCTATGGCCATTCACAAGAAAAGTGACCTCCTCTTCATCTATAGTTCTGATTTTTACTGCTCCATTATCAAAAATTCGAACAATTTCATATGGCCCAAGCCAATGTGTCTGAAATTTCCCTTGAAAATCCTTGAATTTTGAATCAAACAAGAGAGCCCAATCACCCTCTTTAAATTTCTTCTCTTTGATGTACTTGTCATGCCATCTAGCCCTTTGCCGTTGGACTAGACTTGTTTTCTGAACTGCATCTTGTCTGATCTCATCCAATTCATTAATTTGCTCCAGTCTATGCTTCTGTGCCTCCGTTAGATCAAGTCCTAGATGAACTGCCATCTTGAATGTTTGGATTTGGAACTCTATAGGAAACAAAACTTGCTTTCCATAAACAAGCTCATAAGGAGTATGGCCTGTTGTGTTTCACCATGTAGTTCTATAGGCCCACAAGGCTTCAGGAAGCCTATCTACCCAATCTCTTCTATGTAGATGAACAGTCTTTGTTAGGATACCTTCAATGACTTTGTTAGTGGATTCCACTTGACCATTTGCTTGTGGATGATAAGGAGTAGATGTTCTATGTTTGATTTTGTACTTCTCCATCATTTGCTCCACTAGCCTTGATGTAAATTGAGCTCCTTGATCTGTAACAATTTCCCTTGGGACACCAAAACGAGTAAAAATATCCTCAAAAAAAAAAGTAACTACAGATGATTCATTAGCAACAAGTAATGGTTTAGCTTCTACCCACTTAGTAACATAATCAGTGCAAACTAATATGTATTTCTTTTGTCTTGATGGAGGACTAATAGGTCCTATAAAATCCAAGGCCCATTTTTCAAAAGGTTCAATGTGTACCTGAGGTTGCAATGGCATCTCATCTGAAGGAGAAGGTTTCCCTACCCTTTGGCAACTGTCACACCTTTTGACATACTCCCTTGCATCTTTAAACAAAGATGGCCAATAATATCCTAAATTAAGGATCTTATAGGCTGTCCTTTTATCTGCAAAGTGTCCGCCACAAGGTTCATCATGACATGCCTTGAGAATTTCAGGCATCTCATCTTCACGAACACACCTTCTAATGATCAAATCTGAACCTGTCTTGTACAACTCATTAGCGACCCATGAATATCTTGCACTATCATTAATGATTTTTTCTTTTATCCCTTGCATTCATAATTGAAGGAAACTTTCCTGAAACTAAATAATTAGCAATATCAGCAAACCATGGAGTTTGAGTAGAAACTGCAAAAAGATATTCATCAGGAAATTGATCTTCAACCGGAGTGTCATCTTTGATATTTTGAATTCTAGACAGAAAGTCAGCCACAATGTTTTGTTTTCCAGGCCTATCTAGAATAGTAATGTTGAATTCTTGCAATAATAACAACCATCTTATAACTCTACCATTAGTGATTGATTTATTCATTAAATATCTAATGGCAGAATGATCAGTGTGAATAAAAGTTTCATAGCCGGTTATATAGTGTCTAAATTTTTTAATGGCATGAACAACAGCTAAAAACTCTTTTTCAGTTACAGTATAGTTTAACTCTGCAGGAGTCAAATTTTTACTGATATAATAGATGGCATAGGGAATTAAATCTTTTTTTCCCAATACTGCTCCTAGAGCTGTATCGGAAGCATCCGTCGAGATATGAAAAGGTAACTTCCAGTTAGGTCCCCTTAATATAGGTGCTTCAGAAATTTTGGTTTTCAGGGTTTCAAAAGCTAACTGGCAATCAGAAGTCCACTTAAATTCACAATCTTTGGTGAGTAATTTGAAGAGAGGAGATGCTATTTTTGTGAAGTTTTCTATAAATCTCCGATAGTACCCCGTAAATCCTAGAAAACTTCTTACATCTCTTTGACAACTTGGAATGGATAGGTTAGAAATAACTTCAACTTTCGCTTCATCAACTCTAATCCCATCCCCCGAAATGTGGTGCCCTAAAACAATACCTTCAGTGAACATCATAAAACATTTTTCATGACTAAGAGAAAGGTTTGCTTCTTGACATCTTTTTAAGACCTTTTCCAAGTTTTCTAAAGCCTCTTCAAATGTATCCCCATAAACCGTAAAATCATCCATGTACACCTCTACACAGTCATGTATCAGATCAGAAAAAATTCCTAATACTGCCCTTTGGAATGTTGCAGGTGCATTGCACAATCCAAATGGCAATACTCGGTAGGCATAAGTACCCCAAGGATAAGTAAATGTGGTTTTATCTTGGTCTTCAAGTGCTACTTGGATTTGATTGTAACCACTAAATCCATCCAGGAATGAAAAGTACTTTTTACCTGCTAATGTATCTAATACTTGATCTATGAAAGGTAAGGAAAAATGGTCTTTAAGAGTAGCTTTATTCAGTTCTCGGTAGTCAACACACACCCTCCATTTTCCATTTTTCTTAGGTACAATTACTAAAGGGGAAACCCACTGACTATCTAAAATAGGATAAATGAAGTTAACATTTAACAATTTTTGTAATTCTTCCTTGACAATTTCCCTAAGATTTGGATTCATCCGTCTTTGAGGTTGTCTAATTGGTTTGAAATTTGCCTCTATATAGATGTGATGAGTACAAGTCTTGGGACTTATCCCTTTCATGTCAGTGTATTCCCATGCATATGCAGAAGAATGTCTCTGTAATACTTTGACTAGTTCTTCTTGTTGAGATTTTTCCAGATTTTTGTTTATGTTCAAGGTTTTACCTGGAAAAATTTCACTTGTATAACTGCCAAATTTGTCCATAGAATGAAGAGACATCTATCTAGATGACAAGAACTCAATATTGGATTTCTCTTGAAATGATTCTTGTTTGTGTTCTAGAGAAGATTCAAAATTTTCTAGAGTATTCAGAATTTGATTATCTTCACTAATTTCTGAAATTGTGAAGAGTGGTTGCAAATATTCTTCATCCTCTATCCATTGAGTGTCATCTAGATCTGTAATTGTCCTAGCCGGAGGATATAAAGTGAATTTCTTTGTTGAACTTCCATCAGAAATATACATATCACCGGACCTACAACTAATAAAAGCATCAGCTGTAGCCAACCAAGGTCTTCCTAGTATAACAGGATGGCTTCCTAGATTATTCTTGGGTGTAAGGATCATGAAATCCACAGGGTACTCCCAAGAGTCTAGGGACACTGGAATGTCTTCTATTACCCCATCTGGTCTGATCACAGATCTATCTGCTAGTTGTAATAGTGTGGGTGTAAAGAGAATATTAGGAAGTTTCAGCTTGTCCATGATTTGTCTACTCATGATATTTATTGCTGCTCCTAAGTCAATGAGTGTGTTTTGAATTTCAATTCCATTGATGTGAATTTTGACAACTGGATTTCCTGGGTCAAGGTACTTTGGAATAGTAATCTTACCCATCATAATATCTGTTATTTGTCCTACCAGTTGAATTTTCTTGGTTTCTCTTATTCTTTTCTTTGTTGTCTTCATACTCAACTCCTTTATTGTTTTGGCTAAAATTGGGATTTCCTCGATGGCTTGCAATAATGGAATTTTAATGCAAACATTTCTCAATTCATCCAAGAAATCATAATTAGGCACCATTATTTGTTTTTCTACACCTTTGTCAATTTGTAATCTTTCCGGAAAGGGAGGTATAGAAGTAGATGTGGATGGTTGCTCTAATACTGGAGTTGGGCTTGTTGGATCTTTTTGTTTCAGTTTTTCAATGTTTTGGCCTTGAAAGGATGTTTCTTCCTCAAGACTTTTATTAACCCGTAGGGAGTCTTCCTCAGAATTATCTTGTTCTTGTATGATCACAGAAGGTTTCCTCTTCTCAAGTATCCTTCCAGACCTAAGTTGAACATCATTAAGGTCTAGAGGAGTAATTAAATAAGTTGGAAATTGTTGTCCTTCTATCATGTATGTATTCCGAGGATTCTTATTATTGGGGTTTGGTATGGGCTGAGCTGGTAATTGATTGGATTTTTGAGGGAATGGTAATGGAAGTGGTTGATTTTGATGAGGTTGGTTCTGATGATGTTGTTGAGAATTTTGTTGAAAATTTTGTTGAAGATTTTGAGGAAAATTTTGTGGGTATGGTGGATAGGATGGTGGATACCGATAATATGGAGAGTATCTTCCATAGGGACCTTTTGATCCTTCTGCCCAAGCTTGTGATTGATTTTGAAATTGGGGCCAAGGTTGCTGCCAAGAATTCCAAGGTGGAGGTTGATTATACATTTGATCATGAAATCCCTGTGTTTGAGGTCCCTGCCAAGGTCTTCTAGATACAAAGTTAAGAGATTCTGTGGAATCTGTAGGAGTTTCTTCTTGAAAAACAGCCTTGAGACCAGGAAGAGAAGGACAATTCTTGGTCTCATGTTTCTCAGAACAAATAACACAGGTTTCTACAACTTTTACATCTAGAGGACACTCTCTCAAGGCATGTTTCTTCCTACATTTGGGACAAAAGATTGCCAAGGCATCAGATTCGGCCTTTTGCTTGTTTTGTATCTTGAGGGTGTCTATTTGTTCACTAAGACTCCCTAAGATGTCAGATTTAAAATCATCAAGCATGTGTCCTATTTCTGATCTACTTACTGTCCCAGAAGCAGATTTACTTGCTCTTGCAAGAGCAGGATCTCTTGGACCTTTGACAATTTTGGATTTCCCTTTAGAAAGGTTGATACATAACTCAGATATTTCAGGTAATGTGAGTTGTGATATATCCCCTTTTCCCATCATGTTAAGGATATCCAACCACTCATCCCTAATGGTTTTCAACAAAAGAGATTTTAAAGTGTCTTGATCTAGGTTTTCCATTTGTGCTCTTTTTATGTTGTATTTAAATCTTTCCAACAAATCTTCTAAGTTTTCATCTTCTTTTTGTAACATCTTGAACACTTCTTCCTTATGATTAACCGGCATTCAATAATCCAAGTATCTCTCTAGAAATGCTTGTTTCATGTCTTCCCATGTCCTAATGGAACTACTGCTTAAGCTCATAAACCACTTCAATGATGCTCCTTTCAGAGTTGAAGGAAATAATTTCAATTTTTGGGCATCTTGAAGGTAGTCATAAGTCCTACATAGTACTTCAAATTCGAATAAGAAAGTTTCAGGATCCTCAGTTTTAAGTCCATAGAAGTTCGGAAGGACAGAAGGTGAAATGTTTTTCATGGTTGTATTGGTTTCTCCATCAAGTATAGGGAACCCAAAAGAGTTTCCTATTCTACCTCTTCCTCCATCTGCACCTCTACCTCCTCTTCCTCCTTCTCCTCTACCTCTTCCTCTACCTCCTCCAAATGTGTTTTCTCCATTAACAACTCCTTCTCCTCCTTCTTCTGCCATGGTTGACTCTCCTGTGGAAGTAGAAAGGTTTGTATCCTCAACAAAGGTTTTTGGATCCTCTTCTATGGCAGGTTCAGTGGATGAAGTGGAAGGTTTCTCTAATGGAATAGGTGACCTTAGATCTTCTAGAAGTCCAGGATCAGTAAAGGATGGAAGATGGGTTTGAGTTGAAGGTGTACTATCTCTGGATCTAGATGAAACAAGTGGTGTTCTAGATGTCAAACTTCTGCCTCTGCTGCTTATAAATCTTCCCCTTGAATCTCTCTCCCTACGCATAAAATTGTTTTTGGATGCTAAGAAACAAAGTTTACCTAGTTTTCACTTCCCCGGCAACGGCGCCAAAATGTTGTGTCTCAATCTAGTCTCCTAAACTGAGTTCATTTAATTGTCAACCAGGATTTGTAAACTGCCGAAGTGAAATGTACCATATGTACCTAGGTGCTTGTTTCCTAGTGCGTTGTGTGTAGTGTTTTGTGATGTTTTGGTCTTTTATGTTGATTTATGATGTTTTTGGTCTTTTGAAGTTTTATGTTTACAATGAAAATGCCTAGAAAACTAATGAAAAGAGAGTGGTAGTCAAAAACACAGTTGAGCCTAATGTATGGAATGGAAAATGTAATCAAAAACATTGAAACAACATCTAAACTATGACTGAATAGAAACAAGAGCTTGATGATGACTTTTTAAACAAATGACACAAACTAGACTTTGAGAAATGATCACTTAAATATGCAAGTTTTCTAACTAGATAATTAGACACTAATCATGATGCAACATTCTATTCTAAGCTTATCTATTCCATGACTAACTCCTAGTTCTATTCTGCAATTTTCAATTGAAGGTCAGAGTCTATTCTCCAAGAGTTATTGGTTTCTTTTCAGGGTAGTTCTGTTGAGGAAGAGCTCTGTTTATAGTGAGGAATTTCCAGAGATATTTCAGACCTTGTAATGATGTTATCTTCTGTTCCTAAAGTTATGGATCACTGATGGTTTTCAGAACAAAAAGATATTTGTAAATAATGAAGGCTGTCTTAGGAATCCTATCAATTAAAATGATCTACTGTACAAAGGGTGACAGTGTGACTATGAGATATGAGTGCAATGAGTTGATTTAAACATGAGCTTAAGATGCTTCTAAACTAGAACAATGTTAAACCATAAGCCATCATCAAACTTTGAAATGAAGTAGCTGGACATGAATTAAATGCAAAATGAAACTCTGGAGCATTCTAATTAACATGCACTATCCTATGAAGTTACACAATCAGTTTGTTCATCATGAGAGATATTTTGGAAGAGTTCCTTCTTGTGGAAGAGGTAGAACAATTTTGACTGTGGACTTGTATGAAATTGAAAGCAAATGAACTGAAAGCAATTGAAACTAAGTTGTCACATCACAGTCATATCTTGAACTTCTTAAAGATGTCTTGGAAGAATTTCTTCTTGTGGAAGAGTGGTTAGGACAAGTGCAACTATGATAGTGAAGACTAAAAACTACAACTAATTCCTATGACACTATAGCTATTCATCATTCATTGTTAAGATTTATTGGAAGAATGTCTTCTTGTGAAAGAACTATGATGAATACAACTACAGTCTCTAGTTAAAAACAAATACAACTCCTATCATACAGTACCATAGTCATTAAACATTCATCGTTTTGATTTATTGGCAAAGTGTCTTCTTGTGGAAGAACTGGAACGAATTATGGCTACAGTAGCTAGCTAAAACAAATACAAATTCTATCCTACAGTACCATAGTCATTAAACATTCATCGTTTTGATTTATTGGCAAAGTGTCTTCTTGTGGAAGAACTGGAATGAATTATGGCTACAGTAGCTAGTTAAAACAAATACAAATCTAACTGATATCCTACAATACCATAGTCATCAATCATTCATCATTTTGGTCTGTTGGAAGAATGTCTTCTTATGGAAGAACTGGAATGAGTACGACCACAATATATAAAACACAACAACTACTAATTCAATATGCAGAACGTAAAGACAGCTAGGAAAAACTTATCTAGTTTACGCTAAGGAAATCCGTTCAAGGGGCAGGGGCCCTCTACCACTTGATGGCATTCGACTTCACAATTAAATCACGCCTTCAAGATAATTTTGTCTGCTCCATTAACAATGCAATAGTCTGAACATAATGCTCTGTGTCTTAAAAGACGTAACACAGAGTTTTACACCAAAATCTAGCAGCAAATCTACACAAAATTTCTAACTAAGCTCTCAGCCTATTCAAGAGTTTTTAAAGTAAATGCAAGTAACAATAATTACAATAATTTAGGAATGATGTATTCCTAATCCAAATCATCTTAGGAGTCTTTAAGGTGGCTTGCGTAAAAGAGAAAAGACACCTGGACTGTAACAGTCCTAGTAGGAGTCTTCTTTCACAAAATGTGTTCCCACGTGCATAACCGTACACAGACTTCATTTCCTCTTCCATGACGAGCAACACACCATGTAGGCACAACGTGGATCATGCCCATATGCTTTTTTCCTCAAGAGGCCACCTGGAACATGCTCAAACATAAAGGTAGCTGCAGAATCGCCGGTTAGCTACAGAATGCCTGCATTCTGCAGCTAGTTCCGGTCAAAATGCTTAACAAGGGCAACAATCACAAAATTCAACAAGTCAGTTATGTAAACCATTCTAGAAGTAATTTTAACTATTTTTATTGATCAATTGGGTTTAAAATGGAAATGGACAAGGGAAAAATGAAGTAAAATGAGGTGAAGGA